>OY728162.1:627386311-627990100 GCA_963277665.1 Viscum album | reverse complement strand
ATTAAATGGAATGTGTGTTCAGTTATTTACCTTTTCATATCCTTTACACACTCCCTTATTTGTTTATTGACAACATGGAATGTGTTTTCAGTTATTTACCTTGCCATATTAATTATTCCTTATCCATATATTTATATGGAATTTGTGATCAATTATTTACCTTTCCATAACGATTATTCATTATTGATTCATGATAGATTCTGTTGTACAAAACCCTTACTAAGAATTTGAGATCACCCTTATTTTTGTTTCCTTTCTCAAGAATCCATGAAGTTTACTATGACCGATATGAAGGGATATACTATATGAAATAAAGTTATTCTTAAAATAATATGTTTCAATTTGTTTATTCAAATGTAATGTTAAACTCATGTATGCGTCTAGTTTACCAAGACTACTAAACAATTCAGTTATTTGGGCCTTTATTCTTGTATTTATACTAATGTTATGGTAGTAGGAATTGGATCTAGGATTCTAGGTTTGGGGTCCCCATATGAACACCATTTATTGAAATGCTATTCATTTTTATTTAAGAAGATTATTCTTTATTTTTTCATGGTTTTCTGAAGTAAATTCTTTTTTCATTTTTTTTAAAATATATCCTTTGAAATTAAAGTTATTAGAAACCTAATGGGAATTTCTTCCTCTTTTTCAATGTAATTTTCTAAATCTATTATAATTTTCTTCATAAATTTTAACATTCTATAATGTTTCTTATGCTTGATTAAATATATTATTTAATGATACCATACACCTTATTACTTTGAATGTCTTGTGATCGTGTATTATGATAGTTTTAATGAATTCCATTTCTTTCTTATGGGTTAATTAATCTATGATGAAATTATGAATTTTTTCATGTTTAAACTATTGAAATGGATACCTATAAAAATTACCATATCCCAATAGTTTGGTCAAACCATTAGGATGGGCTATTTTAGCCAAGGATTTCCCAAAGGTTTTCAAAAAACCCTTTGTAAAGATTCTCATAAAAACACATCCCACCCATTCCTCCCCTCTTCCCATAATGATCTAAACCCTCCCCTCCTCTCTTCCTATCATGATCTAAATGTGATCCCTCCCCTCTTCCATTCCAGATTTTCTAACCCTACAGACACTCTCATCTAGATCCAAGACTTATCATCACTACCATCCAAATCTAATCCAAAACATATAGCAACATGTGGCTCTCCTCTCCTACTTTCTAGATCTAATCCTAAACCCCGGTTTTAGAAACATTTTGATATCTTCTCAACTAGACAATCGATCTCCCTACATGATTTTATTTCATTATTCATAAATATTAAATCAGTGGGCTCTAAAAATTTGAGGTATTCTATCAACCATCCATTTTTTATTTTTTGGTCTAAAACTCCACTACAAATTCTTAATTTTGTGGGTATTTAATTTATTTTGATCATGTGGTTCAATTTAGGATTTTTTATATTCTGTTAATGTATTTTTTGGTTAGTTTAGACTTTTTTGGTATAGTTTGGGTTTTTTCTATTAAATTTTTGATTGGTTCATTATTGTTTTTTTTCTACTTCATTTTGGTTCTAGTTAGTTTAGTGAAATCTCTATATTTCGATTTTAAATTCATACAGCTATAGCATTATTAGTTATGGAATATCCCCTTGCAACATGAAATCACAAATAAATTACTTGTGAAATATTTAATTTCATTTATTATTAGGAATGGATTATTATTCATCATTCATATTTATTAGAATTTGATATATTCAACTTGATGTGTGATATTTGGTAATGGATTTTGTTGACTTATATCATGAAGTGTCTAAGTATGCATATTCAATACCTATTATATGCATAAATAATATAATTATTCTTATTAATTGTTAAATATTTTCATGATTTTCTATGAAATTATTTTCTCGATAAAAATTTGTTTTTTTGGATTTTTGACTACTCATATTCAATGGTTACTTAAAAATAAAAAATAAAAAATCTTATTTTCTATTATTTTAGTGATTTTGAAGAATTTTTTTAGAAACATTATATTGAGAAAGGATGTGAATAGAGGGTGGAATTTTTTACTTGTGGATTTATATGGTATGAATTATATATCTCTAGTATGGTTGTGTGTGTGTAGTGTCACAAACCAGGATGGGGTTCCATCCAACTAGACACTTGACCTAGCCCATAGCATGGCCTGAGGGGAATTATCGATCCTGATAGGTTGGAAACAAGTGCCTGGGTATCAACAATGAAACTTGGTAATGATTTCACCCATGTAAATAATCTTATCCAACCAACGATAATAAATAAACCAAAACTAAACAAATATAACCAAACATGGCATAATAATTTTCAAATTCAATGTTTAAAAAATTTAAACAAAACCCAAAGGGGATGAAAAAAAAATGGAACAAGACACTATCCAAAAAACCACCATGTAATAAGAATAAAATCATCCTCAAGACACCACCAAAACACCTACAAGGGAAGACCACTAGCATCCCAAACCACCATCTCCAAGCATCTTGACTCTACCAAAGTCAAACATAACCAAATCTACATACACTCAAAGGTGTAAATAGGGTTTGATCCAAAGACCAGTAGGATGCCACCCAATAAAGAGATTCCATTCTATTAACATTATAATGTAAATTAACATGCAATTTTTATAAAATAAAAACTAGAAACATTTTTTTGGAAAACATTTTAAAGGAAAACATGCTTTATTTTTTAAATAACTGACAAAGTATACCATATGCCTATGGTGAGTACCATATAAAAAAAGAGCACTAAGTCATAGGAAATAACTATAAGCACTAGCTAGGAGTGGGACCCTAGGTACATTGTATATCAGAGAAACCTGGTATAGTAACACCACCAACAACGTTCTCATGCACGAGCCACTATAGAGGAGCAAGATCCAAAATTATGGTGGTCCCCAATCATCATCAAGTATTTAGTTAGTGTTGTAATCATCAAAACCACTACATAAATCCAGGACAAGACACTTTTGAGTCATCTAGAATACTAGTCCTAGTATGACAACCTAGATTTCCCTTCATGCAAAATTACCATTTCACATGTCACATACAACATCACCTCACATACATGTGCCAAATAATATAAACATGCATGATAAATCACTAATTTCACAACCAAGATCACTTTCAATTCCAAAAACACACCAAAATCACCTTTAAACTAGTTTTTCACCACTTACAAAATTTATTAAACTTCTTTCATAATTTATAAAAAAATTCAAAGATCACAACAAGGGGGAACAATTGAAATACGTCCAATTTCCGTTAAAAATCCCATTTTCAATGCTATATGCATCTCAAAACCTTTCAAAAACCTATTTCTCACCTCATACACAATCCATGGAACATAACCACTGAGAAAAAAAAGAATATTAAAATCAGAAAATAATTTTTAAGCATGGAACTACCTACCTTGAGTATATAAATTTCTATAAAATGTTTCTAAAACACAATCACACCTCATGAGGTCCCTATAAAGGTAATATTTAACCCTAAAAATCAATATTAAACCCTTTAAATCAAGATTAGACCCTAAATAGGTAACCCTACCCACTATAAATAAGAAAACCCAAGAAGGAAGAAGAAAGAACCCTAGAAAGAAGGGGAAATCAAGAAGGAGAGGTACTTACTTGAATAATCATGGATAAACCCCACCAAATCCACCAATAAAATGAATATCCAAGAGAGAATGCTGGATGGGGGAGAAAAATAGGGATAAGAATGTCACGACCCGCCCTCGGGGTCCGTGCCGTGACTACCCCAAGCCCGCCTTCCATAGGCCAGGGGCTGGCGACTAGCACCAAGGCGTAAATCCCGGTAAAAAGGGAAGGCATTGCCTTTGTAAAGTAAACAAACACCACAGAGTAAGCAAGCGTAAAATAAACACTAAGTAAAAACAGAGTACAACTGAAAGTGCGGAAAAGTAAATGGGCCAGTATACAAACTCAAACTGAAAGTAAAGTACAACTCGAAAAGGGAAAACAACAAATGTAAGTAAAAGCCGCTATGCCGAGCTGTCCACTGGAGATCCCACCTGAAGGATGGGTACAGATAGCTCCACTGCTCCACGGGTCCCACCGTTCGCTCCAAGTACGTCCCGCCCAGTGGTCCACCTCCAGGTACCGTCCTGCTCTGCAAGCCTCAGCCAAGATCAACGATGTCCGTCATCTGTAACCAACACAACGTAGTGCAGGCATAGCCCATGCAGGGGTGAGTATAAGCTACTCAGTAGGGACCCCGAGACCCCTAAAGGTCTCCCAAAATCCACATAGGATAAACCACAAAGAAAGGTACAATCACGAAGTAACAACCGACACTGCTTAGGTATATGCCCATACATATACCTAAGTCATCAATTTCAAATACGCTCCAACCTCCGAGCCCAAGTACAACTCAGTCCACACAGGAAAGTAAATGTATTCCACACAGGAAAGCAAAACGTAATCCACACAGGATAGCACAACACAATCCACACAGGAAAGAAACAGGATTCAGCTCACACTGGTATACTTCTTCAAAGGACGATAAAGATGATCTCTGATCCATCTAAGTCGTCGGACCCACGAAGGATCGATAGGTAACTAACCCCCGCAAAATACCCACACAGTATCGGGCCCACACAGGACCTGTAGGCGCTGGTTCACACAGGACCGCTGAGCGCAAGGATCCACACAGGATCGGACCCACACAGGATCGGGCCCACACAGGACCTGTAGCACTGATCCACGTAGGATCGCTGAGTGATGTAGTCCTCGTCGTCGAATCCACACAGGATCTCTGTACTGTCGTCGTCGCAGTCACAGTAGCAGTAGTAGCAGTAGTAGTCACAGTAACAGTCGCAGCCAGCACTAGGGTTCCCGCACACAGCAAGATCGTACAGGAGGGTCCGCTCCACGAGCCGAGAGGCTGATACATCAACTGTCAAAAATTCCAGAGTTGATGTATTCAAAAGTTCTGTATCGTCAACAGGAACTCAACGCAACAGACGGCGCGTCGATCGGACGCCCGGTCTGAGAGTTATTGGCATTTTCGTCCCCAGGGCCTGGTTGGTTTTTAAGGCAAAACCAACCCGACCGTACTCCACCTGCGTCCAAACCTCGGGCGGAGTATGCCAAAAGATCCGTCTCACTAAGAGGAACTCAACAAAGCTGACGGCACGTCAAACGGACGTCCGTAGCTCAAGATATGAGCGTTTCTGCTCTGAAGGCTCGGTTGGTTTCGTGTACGAACCAACCTGGACGAACTCAAAGTATTCAGAAACCCTGAGTGTAATATACCGAAACGACCGTATCGATCCAAGGATCGTGTTGCCGCAGACGGTTCGTCATTCGGAGGTCCGTGGCTCAAGTTATGGCCAAAAGACCGAATCCGTCTCGAAAATGGGGGGTCCGGGTCCAGGCCGTCTCGGCCCGACCCCCCCTGGGTCGGCCCGAACCGGGTCGACCCGACCCGGGTCCGACCCAGGCCGGCCGGCCGGCGGCACGGTGGCGCGGCGGCCTGGCGCCGCACGGATGCAGCGCGCGGGGGGCAGGGCCCCCGCTTGTTTCAAAAAAAAACGGCACGGCTTATAGCCGCGCCTTGGAGAACCGGCCCCCCCATGTGGGGGCCTGCTTGTGGGAAACTGGGGGCCGCCTTCCCCCCTAAACGAAACCGCCCCCCTCATAAATGGGGGGGGGTTTAGTGCTGGCCGGGGGAATTAAATTCCCCCGGACTTTGACCTTCCGGCCGGCCACCTGGCCGGCCGGTTTTTCTCCAACGGGACCTGCAAACCGGTCCCCTTTCCGGCTTCCGACGCCGGCGGCCCGGCCGCCGGTCTTCTCGTCCCGCCGCGGCCCGGAACCGGCCGCGGTGTTCGTCGTCCGGCGCGGTGCGACGGCACCGCGCCCCTCCACCGCACCTTTGATTCCCTTCGACGCGGCGCGACGGCGTCGCGTTCTTGATGATCCTTCCACGGCGCGGTGCGACGGCGCCGCGCAATATAAGCGTGCGAATAACCGCGTGGTGCGACGGCACCACGCCATCTTGTTTCATCCGCAATATAAATCAACAAGAACAAAGGAGGGGGTTCGGCCGTGTTCATGCGGTCCGGACCCCTCACGTTAAACGATAACACATATTTAAATATCCTTACGTTAGTCATGCTAGAACCACGAACAATAATAAATAAATAAACAAATAACAACAACCCCTACCTTGAAAATTGACGTCGCACGTCGGGTATCGCGGAGAATGGCGTCGCGGCGTCGGACGTAGATTCCGTGGATGTTGGGGTGCGTCCGAGGAGGAAACGACGTCTCCTCACTTGTCGCTATGATGAAGAAGGGAGGTATGTTGTCGTTGGCGATGATCACCACGGTCGGTGACTTCTCCCTTGTCGAGGAGGAAGATGAAGACGGAAGAGTTCCGGACGCCGAGTCTTGTAGGTCGTGGGGTCGATGTTCTTCGTCGGAGAAGAACCGTTCTTCACGTTCATCGTCGAAGAAGAAGAAGATCTTCAAGTCTCTCAACGATTCTCCCAAACCTCTCAAGCAACAAAGAAACTAACCAAAAATAAATTAAGCTCACACTTAATTTATTAACACAACACCAACCTTTGAAATTCAAGAGTTTGAATTTCAAAAACTCAAATTAAACTCACTTATTAATGTCATAAGTTATAACTCAAGTTCACATCCTTAATTGTGATTTGGGGGGTTAGAGGATATGAAGGGGTGGGGTTCGTGTGGTCCCCACCACCCTCTTAACCTCCCAAGGGAAGTTGGGTAGTTACCCAACTTCCATCCAATTGATAAAAACACTTAAGGAAAGATAAAAATAAAAATTGAAGTTAAATTTTTATTTTAACATTCCCAATTTTTTTTTACAACTTCCCTCGTGTATACGAAACTCCGGAATAGGCGTTCTTAAGCAAATATCAGCGCTGCGATTCCATCGGTGCCCTCGGAATTCAATTCTGAGCACCGGATCAAAAGTTAGGAATTCCCGCTCGTTCGTTCACTGAACGTACCCAAGCCAAACTTCGGAAATTGATTCTGGGCACACCGGGCCTCGGAATCAGGTGTCGTCAGAAACCGCGCTCTTGTAAAATTCCAAAGAAAATTAAGAAAAAATTTCCCTTGAATTTTATGGGTCTTTACATTACTCCCACCTCAGGGCTTTACGTCCCCGTAAAGATACATCAAAAACTTGGGAAACAAATGAGGGTACTGAGCACGCATCTGAGCCTCCCGCTCCCATGTGCTCTCCTGGAGGTTCCCGTGCTGCCATCTGATGCGCACAAGAGGAATCGATCGCCCACACAGGACCCGCTCCTGTCGATCCTCTATCTCCACCGGGACCTCCATAAAAGTCTCCCCATCATCAACGTCAAGCTCCCCATGGTCAATGATGTGCGTCGGGTCGTGCACGTATCTCCTCAGCTGAGATACGTGGAAGACGTCGTGCACCCGGTGCAACTGAGGTGGCAGAGCCAGGCGATAAGCCACCTCGCCAACCCTGCTGAGAACCTGGAAGGGTCCGATGAAGCGTGGAGATAACTTGCCGCCTCGGCCAAATCTCTGAATACCACGTCGAGGTGAGACCCGCAAGAAGACGTGGTCGCCATCCTCGAACTCTAGTGGCCTCCGCCTCCTGCCAGCGTATGACTTCTGCCGGCTCTGTGCTGTCCTCATCCGCTCCTGGATGACCTGGACCTTCTTTGTCGTGGCCTGGACCATCTCCGGTCCCACCAGTGCTGAATCCCCAGGGTCTGTCCAGCACAAAGGAGATCTACAAGGTCGGTCGTACAACGCCTCATACGGTGCCATCCCGATGGTGGAGTGGTAGCTGTTGTTGTATGCAAACTCCACCAAGGGTAGGTGGTCCTCCCAGCTACAACCAAAGTCGAGGACACATGCACGAAGCATGTCCTCGAGAGTCTGAATGGTCCTCTCCGTCTGACCATCCTTCTGAGGGTGAAAGGCTGTGCTCAGACGTAGCTGCGTCCCGAACGCCTCCTGCAACCCCTTCCAAAGCCGGGAAGTAAAGCGAGCATCTAGATCGGAGACGATAGATGATGGCACGCCGTGGAGTCGCACAATCTCCTGAACGTAGAGACGTCCCAAGCTCTCCACTGAGCCCTGCTCTCTGATGGGTAAGAAGTGTGCCGACTTGGTGAGTCGGTCAACAATCACCCAGATGGAGTCGTGACCTCTGGTAGTACGTGGTAGTCCAGTCACGAAGTCCATAGATATGCCGTCCCACTTCCACTCCGGGACCTCCAAGGGCTGTACCAAGCCTGCTGGTACCTGATGCTCTGCCTTCACCTGCTGGCAGGTGAGGTATCGAGAAACGAACTCTGCTACTGCCTTCTTCATGCCCGGCCACCAGTGCTATCGTCTAAGGTCCTGGTACATCTTCGCCACTTCAGGATGTACCGCCAAAGGAGAAGTGTGAAACTCTCTCATCACTTCCTCTCGCAAAGCGACTGGTACCATGGTACGTCCTCTGAAAAGGATGTCGTGCTCTGCTCAAAGGGAGAAACCATCAGGTGCCTATCCCGAGGATATCTGTGCACGCCGTGTCTCACATTCAGCGTCCTCACGTTGTGCCTCTCTGACCCGCTGTAGTAGTGGAGGGGTGACTGTGAGAGACTGGAGGAAGGCTGCTCCATCTCTATCCACGAAGGATATCTGTAAAGAGGCTAGCTGCTCCGTCGCCTCCTCAAGTAGCTGAATGCCCGTCCTCCTGCTGAGGGCATCAGCTACTACGTTCTCATTCCCAGGAGTATAGACTATCTCAAAGTCATAGTCCTGGAAGAACTCGAGCCATCGCCGCTGTCTCAGGTTCAGGTCCTTCTGCGAGAAGATATACCTGAGACTCTGATGATCGGAAAAGACTATAAAGCGCTCGCCCATCAGGTAGTGTCACCATGTCTTCAGAGCGAAGACCACTGCTGCTAACTCCAGGTCATGGGTAGCGTAGTTCTGCTCATGCGGCTTCAACTGACGTGATCCATAGGCAATCACTGCCCGCTCCTGCATCAGAACACATCCGAGTCTAGTCCCTGATGCATCGTAGTAGACTACGTACCCTACTCCCTCCTCAGGCAACCTCAAGATAGGTGCGCTAGTCAATCTCTGTCTCAGCTCCTGGAAGCTCTGCTGACATCTGTCTGACCACACGAAGGGTTTCCAGTTCTTCGTCAAAGCTGTGAGTGGTGCCGCAACTCTAGAGAAGTCTGGCACGAATCTCCGATAGTATCCAGCTAGTCCCAAGAAACTTCGAACCTCAGTCACGCTCCTGGGTGGCTCCCATGCTAACACAGCCTCGATCTTCGCAGGATCCACTGCAACTCCCGCCTCAGAGATAACGTGTCCCAAGAAGTGGACCTCACGTATCTAGAATTGGCACTTCGAGAGCTTACCATAAAACTGGTGCTCTCGGAGTGTGTCTAGTACAACTCGCAAGTGATAGGCGTGTTCCTCCTCTATCGTAGACTAAATCAGAATGTCGTTGATGAAGACTATGACAAACCGATCAAGGTATGGCTGAAAGATCCTGTTCATGAGGGCCATGAACACTACTGGAGCATTGGTTACGCCGAAAGGCATAACCAAGAACTCATAGTGGCCATACCGACATCTGAAGGCCGTCTTTTGCACATCCTCGTCTCTGACTCTGAGCTGATGATAGCCTGACCTGAGGTCTATCTTCAAGAACCACCGTGCTCCCTTGAGCTGATCAAAGAGGTCATCAATCCTCGGTAGCGGATACTTGTTCCTCACTATCACCTAGTTCAGGAGACTATAGTCAACACAAAGCCGCAGGCTCCCGTCCTCCTTCTTGGAGAACAATATCGGGGAAGCCCAGGGTGAAACACTGGGTCGGATGAACCCTTTGCCCTACAAGTCCTCCAACTGTACCCGTAGCTCTCGATGCTCGGCGGGGGCCATCCGATATGATGGAGTGGATATCGGGGCTGTCCCGAGGTACAAGTCAATATAAAATTCTACCTCTCTGCGAGGAGGTAGCCCTAGAACGTCGTCGGGAAAAACGTCAGCAAACTGATCCACCACTGCAGGAAAACTAGGACTCCGCACGTCAACTGCTCCAAGGATGAGGCTAGCCAACTGATGAGTGATGGGTTGTCCTCTCCTCTGCGGAAGTCCATCCTGTGCTGCTAAGGCTCCCTTCTCGCCGGTGAAGGTGAACCTGCTCCCTTCGGTGTGTACACATCGCACCTTGCGCCTAAAACAGTCAATCTGCGCATGGACCGTAGATAGCCAATCCATGCCCAAGATGACGTCGTAAGGCCTCGACGCTGCTAAAAGAAGATCCCAGCCGAAGCTCTCACCTCCAAGAGTAAGCTCACACTGTCGGCACCAGTGCGTAATCGTCGAGTCTGCTCCCGTAGGAGTCTCTAGCCATAAGGATCGAGCCAACGGCTCTGTCGGAATCTCCGAGCTCCGAACAAGGGCAGTGGCTATAAAAGAGTGACTCGCTCCTGTGTCTATAAGAACTGTAGCAAGGGTGGAATAGACACATATAGTACCTCGAATCATCTCGGGTGCGCCGTGGTCGTAGGCCTCTGCTGCCTGGAGGTGTGCCTGTCTCTGCCCGCCAGTTCCCTGTGGTCGGGGTGGACCTCCTG
The DNA here is from genome assembly GCA_963277665.1 of Viscum album. Taxonomy (NCBI): domain Eukaryota; kingdom Viridiplantae; phylum Streptophyta; class Magnoliopsida; order Santalales; family Viscaceae; genus Viscum; species Viscum album. The sequence continues at coordinate 627,979,453 of OY728162.1, read as the reverse complement.
GTGGTGGTGGTGGCAGAGCCTCAAAGCGTCGCCCACCACCTGCTGCTCGGCCAGCTCCTCTGCCTCGTCCGCCTCCTCCCTACGGACCGCCACGATCGACCCTCTGCCTCTGCCTTAGTGGTCCCTCAACCGACTGCTGCTCCTCGGCATGGTGGGTCGGGCAGTCACGAGCCATGTGGCCCTGCCTGCCGCACGAGTAGCACTGTCTGCCTCTCGAAAGACTGGATCCGCGCTGTGTGCTCCGCACTGCTGAGCCAGTGTCCTGAGGTCGTCTGCCCGAAGGTCTGGTCTGCCTGGACCCCTGACTCATCCGTCGACTGCCTGATGCAGATGACTCTGCCACGTGTCGCCCTGCGGTGGGTCGCTGCGCTGGTGTAGACTCAGCAAGGAAGCTCTCGATCAGAAGGGCCCGCTCCAGTACTCCTGTCTGAGTCGGTATGCTGAGGGAGATCAATGATGCCCTGATCTCGTGTCTCAAACCCTGCTCGAAGGTCCGGGCCTGGAAGAATGGCTCTCGTACCATGTCGGTCGAGTAGCGCGAGAGATCGGTAAATCTCGCCGAGTACTGAGCGACCGTCATGCTGCCCTGCCGCAGCTGAAGAAGCTCCTGGATACGCACCGCACGAAGGGTGGTTGGGAAAAACTCTGAGCGGAAGAGGCTCTCAAAGTCTGTCCAAAGTAGAGATGCCTCATCATACACCTGGAGCATCAAGATCCACCATCGTCCTGCTACTTCGTGTAGTAGGCTCGCAGCGAGAATCACCATGAGGTCTGCTGGTGTCCTCACTAGCCTAAACACACGTACCACTGCCTCCAGCCAGTCCTCTGCTGCCTGGGGATCCGTCTCCCCGCGAAACTTGGGTGGTCGCTGGCGCTGAAACTCATGCAGTGCGCTGAGGCGACGTGCATCATCAGCGGCTGGCGCTGGAAGCATTGGGGGCTCGGCCGGTAGAGCTACCGCCGGTGCCACTGCTGACAAAGGGCCCTGCACCGAGGCCTCATCGCTCGGTGGGCTGTCGTCACACTCGACTCTTGGAACCCTAGCTGGCTTCCGTCGTGGGGCCATCTTGAAAAGGAAACAGGAGCGCCACGGTCAGAATAGTATACCTGGTGAGCTGATATAAGTAATCACAAAGAAAACTTTGAAACACACACGCAATAAATGTTTTCATGCATTAAGTCGGAAATCAGAAGTCAGGGTCCTGGTGTACGGATACGTCGGCCGCCGCACCAACACCGGACTCCCTGGACTGATAACCACACTCAATATGCTAAACATTATTGCTTCACATAGAAAAGATCAGAGTTCACGGTAGAACCGAACTCCTCTGATACCAATTTGTCACGACCTGCCCTCGGGGTCTGTGCCGTGACTACCCCAAGCCCGTCTTCCATAGGCCAGGGGCTGGCGACTAGCACCAAGGCGTAAATCCCGGTAAAAAGGGAAGGCATTGCCTTTGTAAAGTAAACAAACACCACAGAGTAAGCAAGCGGAAAGTAAACACTAAGTAAAAACAGAGTACAACTGAAAGTGCGGAAAAGTAAATGGGCCAGTATACAAACCCAAACTGAAAGTAAAGTACAACTCGAAAAGGTAAAACAGCAACTGTAAGTAAAAGCCGCTACGCCGAGCTGTCCACTGGAGATCCCACCTGAAGGATGGGTATAGATAGCTCCACTGCTCCACGGGTCCCACCGTCCGCTCCGAGTACGTCCCGCCCAGTGGTCCACCTCCAGGTACCGTCCTGCTCTGCAAGCCTCAGCCAAGATCAACGTTGTCCGTCGTCTGCAACCAACACAACGTAGTGCGGGTATAGCCCGTGCAGGGGTGAGTATAATCTACTCAGTAGGGACCCCGATACCCCTGAAGGTCTCCCGAAATCCACATAGGATAAACCACAAAGAAAGGTACAATCACGAAGTAACAACCGACACTGCTTAGGTATATGCCCATACATATACCTAAGTCATCAATTTCAAATACGCTCCAACCTCCGAGCCCAAGTACAACTCAGTCCACACAGGAAAGTAAACGTATTCCACACAGGAAAGCAAAACGTAATCCACACAGGATAGCACAACACAATCCACACAGGAAAGCAACAGGATTCAGCTCACACAGGTATACTTCTTCAAAGGACGATAAAGATGATCTCTGATCCATCTAAGTCGTCGGACCCACGAAGGATCGATAGGTAACTAACCCCCGCAAAATACCCACACAGGATCGGGCCCACACAGGACCTGTAGGCGCTGGTTCACACAGGACCGCTGAGCGCAAGGATCCACACAGGATCGGACCCACACAAGATCGGGCCCACACAGGACCTGTAGCACTGATCCATGTAGGGTCACTGAGTGATGTAGTCGTCGTCGTCGAATCCACACAGGATCTCTGTACTGTCGTCGTCGCAGTCACAGTAGCAGTAGTAGCAGTAGTAGTCACAGTAACAGTCGCAGCCAGCACTAGGGTTCCCGCACACAGCAAGCTCGTACAGGAGGGTCCGCTCCACAAGCCGAGAGGCTGATACATCAACTGTCACAAAGTCCAGAGTTGATGTATCCAAAAGTTCTGTATCGTCAACAGGAACTCAACGCAACAGACGGCGCGTCGATCGGACGCCCGGTCTGAGAGTTATTGGCATTTTCGTCCCCGGGGCCCGGTTGCTTTTTAAGGCAAAACCAACCCGACCGTACTCCACCTGCGTCCAAACCTCGGGCGGAGTATGCCAAAAGATCTGTCTCACTAAGAGGAACTCAACAAAGCTGACGGCACATCAAACGGACGTCCGTAGCTCAAGATATGAGCGTTTCCGCTCCGAAGGCCCGGTTGGTTTCGTGTACGAACCAACCCGGCCGAACTCAAAGTATTCCGAAACCCTGAGTGTAATATACCGAAACGACCGTCTTGATCCAAGGATCGCGTTTCCGCGGACGGTTCATCATTCGGAGGTCTGTGGTTCAAGTTATGTCCAAAAGACCGAATCCGTCTCGAAAACGGGGGGTCCGGGTCCGGGCTGACCCGGCCCGACCCCCCCTGGGTCGGCCCGAACCGGGTCCGACCCAGCCCGGCCGGCCGGCGGCGCGGCGACGCGGCGGCCTGGCGCTGCACGGATGTAGCGCGCGGGGGGCAGGGCCCCCGCTTGTTTCAAAAAAAAACGGCGCGGCTTATAGCCGCGCCTTGGAGAACCGGCCCCCCCATGTGGGGGCCTTCTTGTGGGAAACGGGGGGCCGCCTGCCCCCCTAAACGAAACTGCCCCCCCTCATAAATGGGGGGGTTTAGTGCTGGCCGGGGGAATTAAATTCCCCCGGCCTTTGACCATCCGGCCGGCCACCTGGCCGGCCGGTTTTTCTCCAACGGGACCTGCAAACCGGTCCCCTTTCCGGCTTCCGACGCCGGCAGCCCGGCCGCCGGTCTTCTCGTCCCGCCGCGGCCCGGAACCGGCCGTGGTGTTCGTCGTCCGGCGCGGTGCGACGGCACCGTGCCCCTCCACCGCGCCTTTGATTCCCTTCGACGCGGCGCGGCGGCGTCGCGTTCTTGATGATCCTTCCATGGCGCGGCGTGACAGCGCCGCACAATATAAGCGTGCGAATAACCGCGTGGTGCGATGGCACCACGCCATCTTGTTTCATCCGCAATATAAATCAACAAGAACAAAGGAGGGGGTTCGGCCGTGTTCATGCGGTCCGGCCCCCTCACGTTAAACGATAACACATATTTAAATATCCTTACGTTAGTCATGCTAGAACCACGAACAATAATAAATAAATAAATAATAACAACAACCCCTACCTTGAAAATTGACGTCGCACGTCGGGTATCGCGGAGAATGGCGTCGCGGCATCGGACGTAGATTCCGTAGATGTCAGGGTGCGTCCGAGGAGGAAACAACGTCTCCTCACTTGTCGCTATGATGAAGAAGGGAGGTACGTTGTCGTTGGCGATGATCACCACGGTCGGCGACTTCTCCCTTGTCGAGGAGGAAGATGAAGACGGAAGAATTCCGGACGCCGAGTCTTGTAGGTCGTGGGGTCGATGTTCTTCGTCAGAGAAGAACCGTTCTTCACGTTCTTCGTCGAAGACGAAGAAGATCTTCAAGTCTCTCAACGATTCTCCCAAACCTCTCAAGCAACAAAGAAACTAACCAAAAATAAATTAAGCTCACACTTAATTTATTAACACAACACCAACCTTTGAAATTCAAGAGTTTGAATTTCAAAAACTCAAATTAAACTCACTTATTAATGTCATAAGTTATAACTCAAGTTCACATCATTAATTGTGAGTTAGGGGGTTAGAGGATATGAAGGGGTGGGGTTCGTGTGGGCCCCACCACCCTCTTAACCTCCCAAGGGAAGTTGGGTAGTTACCCAACTTCCATCCAATGGATAAAAACACTTAAGGAAAGATAAAAATAAAAATTGAAGTTAAATTTTTATTTTAACATTCACAATTTTTTTACAACTTCCCTCGTGTATACGCAACTCCGGAATAGGCGTTCTTAAGCAAATACCAGCACTGTGATTCCATCGGTGCCCTCGGAATTCAATTCCGAGCACCGAATCAAAAGTTAGGAATTCTTGCTCGTTCGTTCACTGAACGTACCCGAGCCAAACTTCGGAAATTGATTCCGAGCACACCGGGCCTCGGAATCAGGTGCCGTCAGAAACCGCGCTCTTGTAAAATTCCAAATAAAATTAAGAAAAAATTTACCTTGAATTTTACATGTCTTTACAAAGAATCTCAATGGGGGTGATTTTTGGGGTTTAGGGTTAAAATTCAAAAGGGTCAAGAAAGTAGTAATCCAATTTTAATGACTTGGACAGGCCTCACGGTTTTCCCTCATGGTTTTCCAAACTATGTGGAAACCATGCACCCATTACTGTCCAAGTAGGAAATGACACATATTTATCCCACATGATTTACAAACTATGCACTAACTGTGTGATTAACCATTCTCTAAAAACTCCACTTGGTCGCACAGTTACCTAGGTAAGGGCGCACGATTTTCCAAACCATTCACCACCTGCTGTTTACCTAAATTTTCTCATTTTCTCCAAAAACTCACAATAAATCCAAATGTAAGAATCTAGACTGAAAAAAATATAAAATTATCTCAAATTGAAAACACGTATGTAAAAATTCTCCTCACTATTAAAACTTTCTACCCTCAGAAGGTTAACCCGATGCTTGATCAGAGAATAAAAATGCCTATTATGCCTCAATCTAAGAATTCCACTCCAAAGTATCATGCATATAATTAACATGATTCCAAAATAATTGGATCAATGTAATAGATCTCCCATGAATCACCTTTTATTGGGAATATATAATCCATACTGGCCGTTCGAATAGACAAATCGGGATCCAACTCCAACTCATCCAAATTCAACACATGAGACAGATCTAGGTTATACTTTTTCAAATAAGATATGTGAAATACAACATGAATAGAGGTCAACTAAGAAGTCAAGTCTAATATGTATGAAACCTTTATAATCCTCTCTGTGATATCAAAATTTCCAACATACCTTGGCATTAACATTCCTTGATTTCCCAAACGACGGTGACCCAAGTGAGGTGCCACTTTCAAGAAAACCTTATCACCCACAGAAAACTCAAGATCTCAGTGCCTCTGATCAGCATGAGATTTGTGGTGGCTCTGAGCTATCAACAACCACTTGTTGATCATATTGATCCTCTCAGGCATCGATTTTACTAATCTCAGCCCCAAGAATGAGGTGTCACCCACCTCTGCACAACACAAAGGCGACTTTCATGAACGACCATAAAGCACCTCAAAGGGAGCCATTCAAATATAATATCGGTAACTATTATTATATAAAAACTCAACAAATCCCAAATGGATATCCCACAACCCTTAAAAATCCATCACACATGCCTGAAGCATGTCTTCTAATATTTGATTCGGCCATTCCATCAGACCATCCATTTGAGGATGGTATGTCGTGCTCAACTTAACCTGTTACCCCATTACCTTATGAAGGCCTTCTAAAAAATTGAAAAGTAAAATGGGGGTCTCTCTCTAAGACAATTGTTGACGACACACCATGAAGCCTCACAACCTGTTGAACATAAAACTATCCAAGTTCAACCACTTTCACTAAATCTCTGATCCGAATGAAGTGGGATGATTTGTTCATATGATCAATCACTACCCATATATAATTTATTCCTCGGGTTGTATGAGGAAAGCCAATAATAAATTACATGATGATATCATCCCACTTCTAGTTAGGAATGGGCAGTGGTTGAAGAAAACCTATGGTCCTTTGGTTCTCTGCTTTCACCTATTGACATATATAACACCTCATTATGATGTCAGCTACATCTCGCTTCATACCTAGCCACCAGAACTACAGACATACATCATAATACATCTTGGTAGAAATAGGATGAATGTACCACCAATATTGGTGGCTATCCTGTATCACTACCTTTCGTAGAGACAATGACACCACAAAGATACCCTTAAAGCACAAGATTCCCTTGGGAGACAATGACCAATCACAAGGAATCTCCCCACCATGAGGGATATGCATTGATCATTGGCATAACTCATCACTAGGATTCTCATGTTGAATCAGCTCCTGAAGAGAAAGTGTCAGCTGAAAACTATCCAAGAACTCACCTTTACTATGTTCCATGGTCTCCAGATGCAACTGGGAAATTGACCCATCAACATCTATTCATAACTAGACACTTTAAAAGTCTACACTAGCACTTTTTTGGTCTGATCATTTTCCAAAACAATCCCTTTTCCTGGGGTATACATGATATCAAAATTGAACCCCTGAAGGTACTGAAGTCAATGATGTTTCCTTATATTCAAATCCTTTTGGGAGAAAATGTAGGCCAATATTTTATGATCAGAATAAACTAAAAACTTTTCCCCAAAAGGATATTGATGCCACATTTTCAAGGAATACATCACTAATGCTAAATCCAGGTCATGGGTTGGGTAATTATTCTCATGTGGTCAGATCTGAAGAGATCTATATGACACCACATGATCATTCGGCATAAGAACACATGAAAGACCCATATCAAAGGTATCACAATAAACCACTTACCCCTTTACAGATTATATCAAGATTAAATTTGGGGCAGTGGTCAATCACCCCTTAATATCCTCAAATGATGCCTGGCATTTTAGTCCCCATTCAAACTTCAACCCCTTCTGGGTGAGCACCGTCATGGGCGAAGAAAGCTGAGAAACATACTGAATGAATAACTTGTAATAACTTGCCTAGCCCAAAAGGATTATGATCTTGAAAACATTCTTCAAATACTCCCATGAAACAACTAAACTTATTTTATTAGGTTCCACTGAAACCCCACACTCTAATATCAATTGGACCAAAAACTTTACCTCTTTAATCTAGAAGGTTCATTTAGAGAACTTTGCATTCAGATGATGATCCCAAAGTGTTCCTAACATGATTATCAAATGATTCTCATGATCTTCCACAGTCCTAAATAAATTCGGATGTTATCCATGAATACCATGACAAAATAATCGAGATACTAGTGGAAAACCCTATTCATAAGCTCTATGAAGACTTTTGAAGCATTTGTCAACCCGAAAGGCATGTCTGAATTCTCAAAATGTCCATATCTACTTAGGACTGATATTTTTAGGATGTATGACTCTTTAATTTTGACTTGGTGATAACTAGAATTCTATTCAATCTTAGAAAACCACTTTTCCCCCTTTAACTGGTCAAACAAGTAATCAATATGGGGCAAGGGATAATTTTTATTGTTGGTTACCTTGTTCAACTTCCGGTGATTAATACACAACAAGAGAGATCCAATGAAATTTTTTATGAATAAAAATAGGGTGGTCCAAGGATATATACTCGGGAAAATGGGTCTTTTGAATTCAAAATCATCCAACTACACCTTTAATTCTATCAACTTAGAGGGATCCATATGGTACAAGGGAATGATAGTGGTATTGGGAAAAAGTTCTTCTAGAGTTATAGAAGGTCTCTCTTGCAAATTAAGTTACCACTAATTGTTGAAAAAATGAATGTGCCATACGCGGCACCCCTCGTTTCAAATTTTTCGACCGTTGCCTCTCCGACTACCTGGCCTTCGCTGATCCCCGCGATCCCACCGGCCCTGGATCTTGGTTCCTCCTCCGGACTAGCACCCCCTCTGGTGCTTCCGGAGGCGCTTTCCCCTCTCTCTGGCTCCCTCCACGATGGTATCTCCTTCAGGGATGTTGTTCGTGGTCCCCTCATTGATCCATCGGGGTCTTGTTTTCTATAAATCTCTTTACCCCCGTATCTGGGACCTAGGTTGGGCTCCTGTGTATATCAGGTCGTCCTGGCTTCGGTGTATTCAGATGCTTTAGCCTGTATCAAGTGGGCGCTGGTGGCTCGATTTGGGGGTGTGATGTCGTCTCTCTAAGCCTTCCGGTGGTTTGTCCTTTCTTGGGGCCTCAACACTCCAGCTCGCATTTCTTCTGTGCATCAAAACTCTTTTTTCCTAGTCCTCAACTCAGTGGAGGACTTCATTTTTTCCTGGTGTAAGGCCCCCCGTGCATGGGGTTGATGGCGCTTTAATCTGTCACGGTGGTCTCTAGACGTCCACAAGGGAAAGGAGTGTCCCATTGCGGCCGTCTGTATCTCTCTCCCCGGCCTTCCCTTGCCGTTTCAGAATGATGGATTCCTCAAGTTTATTGGAGATGGCCTTAGTGGTTTTCTATGCTGGGATGATTGAACCCGACGTTGTGAGGAGGTCTCTGTGGCCCACATCTGTGTGGAAGTGGACACTTCATCTCCCCTTCCGGACAAGCTTTCCCTATGCATGGAGGACTCATTCTGCTAGGACCAACCCATATTATACCTGTTTCTCCCAAGGTACTGCTCCCACTATTTGATTCAGGGTCACTCTATACAGGTTTGTAGAATGCTTCACCAGGGTGGTCAACACCAGCATCCTCGTGAGTCCAACAGGGTCTTCGCTAGGGGTTCCTTGGCGTCGGTCGTGGATTTGAACACAGAGGCTCTACCTATTTATCCTGATGACCCTGTGGTGGAAGATCTTCCCCTCATCTCCTATGCTGGGGGGTATGTCGTGGTGGAGTGAGCAGTGATTGATTCTGATCCATGCTCAACCCTTATGGCGCAGTTACCCTGGAGCCGTCAGACCCCCTCAGCTCTTCTTCTCGACCCCATGCTCCCCTGTCATCAGTTGGAAGATGCTTTTAAGTCATTGATGGAGGTTCTGGGCTCTCTGGTTTCCTCTCCTTCAATTAGGCTTTCTTTTCTCGAGGTGCTGGGTCTGCTAGTTGCTTAAGTTTTCCCTGCCTCCAAGGGGCGCCCCCTCCTAGATGCCTCACCCACCAGTTCTTGGACTGAGGTTCCCCCGTCTCTCAATCATCATGGTAACTTGGTTTTATCTACTCATAAAGGTGATAATGTCACCCCACCCCCTCTTAGCTCAGTCAGGGGTCAGGGCTGGTCAGACTCCCGAGCGCTGAATGCTTCTCCCCCATCCCCTCTGGTGACCCCTGTGATCTCATGGATATACACAAGATCCAAATCCAAGAAAAACAAGGAGCGTGTCTCCTCCCACATCAACAAAGTCAGGAGCCTTGGGGCCACTACCAGGGCACTATTGTTCTAATGTTACGTGCCCTCATTTGGAATGCACGCGGGCTTGGTGCTCTGGTGAAGTCTGATTTTATTGCCTCTCAGGTCAGAATCCATAAAGTCTCCATTGTTGATGTCCTTGAACATAAGCAGAGCCCTGTGAAAATCAATGGATTTTCTCGCAAACATAGGATGCATGGCTCCATACATTCTGATCCTTCCAACCACCATATCTGGATTTTTTGGAACGATTATCTCGGTGGTTAGTGTGTAGGCTGATGATCAACAAATCACCGTGAGGGTGTCCTAGGGGAAAAGGTGCATCTTTATGACTTTTATCTACGGGAGTTGCGATACCCAAAAGATGGAATCCTTATGGAATGACCTTCAAGATTTTGACCCTGGAAACCTTCCTTGGATCATCGAGGGTGATTTTAACGTTGTTGCTAGCCATGAGGAGAGGAAAGGCAGAGGCCCTTTTCCAAGGAAGGGTAACTTGGACTTCGTTCAGTTTATGGCTGGGAAAGGGCTCATGGACATGGGTTTTTCAGGTGACCCCTTCACATGGTGTAATAACCAAAAGGTGGATCAGCGATCCTAGAGCCACATTGATCGCTGCCTCACTATCATGCAAGCCACATCCATGTTTAATGATGCTAAGGTAGATCATTTAGCTCGTGGGCTCTCTGATCATTCTCCCCTTCTTGTCTCTCTCTCCACAAGACAAGATAATCCTTCCAGGATTAGATTATATCAACACTGGATCCCTCACCTAGGTTTTCATCATTTGGTTAGTGGGGTCTGGGCAGATGCTCTCCAAGGTCATTTGTGGATAGTTTTGCATGATAAACTCATAAGGTTGAATAAGGCGCTCTATGTATGGGCCAACTCTCTCCCCCCCATTGGCAAGGACCTTGATGTGATTATGGCTACTGTCAATAATCTTGAAACCATCCTGGAGGAGTAATGGAATGACCAAACATTTGAGGATATAGCTGTAAAGAAGGGTGCCCTCTCAGATCTCATCCTTGGGCAGGAAAAATCTGCAAGGGAAGAATCCAGAATTAAATGGCTAAGGGAGGGGGACAAAAATACTGCCTATTTTCATGCATGCATCAAAGAACGGAAATTCCATTCGAACCCCTCAATTTTGTTGGATGGTGGAACCTCCTCGGTGGACCGAGATGTTGTGGGGGATAGTGCTCATAACTTCTTCTCTGATCTTCTGGTAGGTCCTAACCCACGAATGCCTAATGGCTATCTTGGGAGGAATGAGGAAATCCTTGACATTATTCCTAGAGTCTCCTCTTCCCGGCTTAATGACTTGATCAGTTCCATTCCTGAGGAAGCTGAGATTCATGCGGCAATGCTCAAAATCAACCCTGAGAGTGCACCAGGCCTAGATGGGTTCCCGATCTCGTTCTATAGAGGTGCATGGGATTTGATTAAGTAGGATGTTATCAGGACTATTTAGGATTTTTTCAATGGGGGGAGCCTGCCACAGGTTGCATCTGCTACAACCCTGGTTCTTATCCCCAATATCAAGAACCCTTCATCCCTTCTCCACTTCAAACCTGTGAGTATGTGCAATATTCCTTACAAAATTTTGGCCAGTATTATCAACTCCAGAATTACGCCTCTTCTCCCGGAATGGGTTTCCCTGGTGCAGCACGGTTTTGTGAAGGGCAGGTGCATCGAAGGTGCAATTGCCTTGGCCCAAGACCTCTTCAGGGACCTCGACAACAAAACACATGGATCCAACATGGTCATCAAAATTTACATGAACAAGGCATATGATCGGATTGATTGGAGCTTCATCAACATGGTCTTGACAGGTTTGTGGTTCTCTCCCAGGTCTACGGATATTTTATTCAGGTGTTTTAGTTCCCCATGGATTGCGGTTTCCTACATGGGTAAAATGCATGGTTTCTTCAAGGCCTCCTGTGGCCTTAGATAGGGGGACCCCTTGTCTCCTACCCTCTTCATCCTTTCCCAGGATGTTCTGAGCTGGCTCATCAACAAGAGTGTGTCAAATGGTGAGATGTTTCCCTACCGCAGGAGATTGATCTCCCTTTTTATTACTCATATGATGTTTACGGACGACACCATGGTTTTCATGAATTCCAGCAGAAGATCAATCAGAGGTTTTTCCAAGTCTCTGGAGACCTACTACCAATAGAGTGGGCATATTTTTAATTCTTCCAAGAGCTAACTATTTATCTCCAATAAATGTTCAGCGGGAAATGTGTTGTCCCTGTGTAATTCCTTTGGCATGCAGAGAGGCCACTTTCTGATGGACTATCTGGGAGCTCCCATTTCCTCAGGAAGACTTCAGATTAGGGACTTCGACCATGTGGTGAGGAGAATCTTGGGTAGAGTGCTCAACTAGAAGAACCAATTCCTCTCCTTTGGGGGACAAATTGCTTTAGTTAATAGTGTATTATTAGCTACTCCGGTTCATGTGATTTCTTCAGTCCATGTACCCAAGGGATTTATCTCCAAGATCAATAGCATTCTTTCAAACTTCATTTGGGATGCTCTTCAGGAGGGAAAAAGGCATTGGAATTCTTGGAGAAAAATGGCTCGCCCTGTTCAGCAAGGAGGAATCAATGTTCGGAGCCTTGGAGAAACCATCCATTGCATGCATGCTAAATTTTCTTGGGAGGTCCTTGAGCAGCGCTCGCTTTGGGGGAAAGACATGGATGGCTGATGGTGCATGGGACTGGGTCAGGGCACTCACCGTTCTACTCCCTTCTAGTATAGTATCCTCGCTCTTATTCCATCCATTCATCCCCTTAACCACTGGATCTTGGGGAATGACAACTTATCCTTTTGGCATCGAAACTGGGCTGGCGTTCCCATTGGCTTTACGGGGTTCCCTGTTTCTGATATCACGTTCAAACAAGTGGCCACGCATTCATCCTTCAATTCTTCTGTGCTTAATGAAGATCATAAGACACTTTTAGATCTCATTGTTATCACCGATGTGGAGGACATGTGTGTTTTTTACTCCGTCCAGCTCAAGAACCTTCTCTTCCAAGGACTTTTGTCGTGTCTCGAATGTTCACCCTCCATCAGACGGTTGGAACGATACCCTATGGTGCAAAATGGAACCAATGAAGTTTAGCTTTCTACTCTGGCAGATCAGGAACAATGATCTTCCCTCAGATGCCAATATCAAATGTTGTGGCATCAACATGGCATCCTGGTGCTGCAGTTGCGAGAATCACCGAGAAGAATCTGTGGCACACATTTTCATTTAGGGTGATTGGGAAAATGAAGTCTGACATTATTTTGGCCCATTCACTGCTTTCTCTACTTCTTCCAGAACCGAGGCCTCCTTCCTGGAGTCCTGGTTCAGTATCGCGGGTTCTTCTGGCACGGAGAAGACAACCCGCACTCTGGTGCTTCATTTGGCCTGCTGGTGTTTATGGCAAGCTCAGAACAAGATGATTTTTGAGGGTACCCAATCCTCTGGTAGTTCCATCATTGCGCGTATTAGGAATTTGCTTCTATATATGGTCATGATTTTTACTGGATGGCGGAAGGCACCCACCTTGCATCACCTACTTCTCAATGTTCCAGTTCCTCTTCAGCCAAGTAATACTCCAAGATCCCTCTGGGTGCGGTGGAATCCTCCATCTTGGGGTTTGAAACTTAATATTGATGGTTCATGTCTCTTGGGAACCATACGTGGAGGTGGGGGACTACAAAGGCACTGTCATTATGGCCTTATCTACCTATCTCAGTAGGGGGTCCTCCATCCAGACAGAGGCCATGTCCACTCTCACTAGCCTCACCCTTTGCCAATAGGCCAACATCATTCTCTCTGAGGTGCATACTAACTCCCTCATTCTGCATAATGCTCTAAAGGGTATAGGTTCTATCCCACCGTCAATTTCCTATATCATTAGAAAGTGTTTGTGCATGCTTCTCAATAACAACACCAAAGTACTTCACACATGGCTTGAAGGGAACAAAGTGGCGGATCGCCTTGCCTCCTTGGCCGAGCCCAACTACAACATTTACTACGTCTCGAATGTGGATCTCTTGAAACCAGAGAGTGTGGCTCTCATTTAGGGGGAATCCCTTGGGTTACATTATTTCAGACCTCCTTAGGCTTGTGGTAGTCTTTTACTTGTCCTTGGGGGTGATTTCCCCCCTTTTTATCTCTAAATAAATAAATAAATGATGATGATGATATGGTACAAGGGAATATATATCAATTGTTTTCCTAGCACCCACTCAATAGAGAACTTTATATCCAACTCCAGAGGAAATCCGGAAAAGTCATCTGGAAAAACCTCTAGGAACTCATCCTCCACTAGAGGTAATCCACCCTTAGGAGAAACACCATAATCCTCTAGCGCAAGTGATGATAACTAAAAAAAATGAGATTTCTTAATTAAGGAAGTGGAGGTCCAACATGATCTGATCGAGGATCCCACTCACCATGATAAACCTCAGTACTCTCATAGGTTCCAAAAAGCTCACTCATTGCCTTTAAAAATAGACGAGCACATAAAAAAGCACCATTTAAGACATACCAAGGATCAAATCAAAGTGGTTCATTTCCAAAACTAGTTAATCACATTCCAGCTCGACCCCTAACATGGTGAGTGTACAAGATAGACACCTAAAACCCTGATCTTTCTTCTTACCAAGCAGGGTTACCAACTCTATCACATTCGACATAAGCTCAGTTGGAAAACCCAAATCATCCACAAGAAGGGAATAGATAAAATATACAGAAGTTCTAGTATCAAAGAGAGAAATGAATAAGGATGATGCAATAAGAACAGTACCTTGAACAGTTTATGGCCCTGCATCTAATTCTATCGGTGCCTGATTCACTATGTGAATTTTTCTCATCTTAGCCTGAGATTGGGAACAACCACTAACCTTTGATTCTTCCCTGAATTGAATCTTCCAAGAAGAGGTTCGGGTCCTGCCACCACGACCCCTAAAATGAGATCCCACTATCCCAGATGACTCTGAATGGGCTGACATCCCCATAAAACCTACAGATCTTACTCTACTCTGATAATAATGTGTGGCTCTGTAGAATTGCTGCAAGTACCCCATCACTCCACATAGGTGACAAGGTTTTTGAGGACATGTGAACACAATTTGTATGTTCCCAACCTTCCCACACTGGTGGAATGCAATAGACCTTGCATCGGAAGCTTCATACGAAGGTTGAAGAGAAGGGTGGCATGAACTACTTCCTATATTCTTCCCCTGCTCGTCCCACTTACTCTTCTTTTCTGATTAACTACCACTTCCCATAGAAAACACTGATCCATTGAAACCAGTATGGTTGCTATAATCAATCTCTACTATAATATCATGGTTGAACACCTCAGCATAGGTCTTGGGTTTTAATAGGAAGACCTAAGATTGGATTTATGGCCTCAAACCCCTCTTAAACCTTTGAGCCTTTATTTTATCTTTAGAAATGAGCCTGGGTGCCTATCTAACTAGCTCAAAAAAGTGATTAGCATATTACATCACAGTACAGTATCTCTGAGTGATATCCATAAACTATTGGTGCAATGAAACAAAGTTTTATCAATGGATTTCCCTTATTATGCCTTATAGTATAATCACATTAGTAAGAACATTGAAATATCATGATACTAAATACTATGTGATCATTAAACATAATTTTTCCACTTCTATGTTTTGAATTTTGAAAATCTGACATACACGATTGCATTCAGAGTGATTATTGGAGTCTAATAAAACAAACATATTTTTTAGTGAATAGTAACCTACAATTATTATTAGCAACCTACCCTTATGAATAGTAAATAATACAAAATAATAGTAACCTCACCCATGAATGATTAAATAAAATTTATGTATCTTTAAGTGATAATTTGATCGTCATAAAAATATTTTTATTTTTGTAAGTCATAAATAAATAATTATAATTAATTAATTAATTTAAAAGAAAATATATTTTCATAAAAAAAATTCATAAATTAAAAATTCTATGTATTCTGGTTTTAAGATAATTTTATGAGTACTTATCTAATTTTTGAAAGCATTATGAAATCTGATTTAATTTTAAAATCTGTATTTTTAAAGTAAATTATGATTTTGCCCGCGGGGCACGGGTGAGTTGGTTAAATGCAGTGGCGTCATGACCCCGAGGTTTCGGGTTTGAGTCCTCACAAGGCAGCGCGCACTATATGCTAGAAAACCACTCGTGGGACCCTCTACCCCATTGGTAACTGGCTTAAGCCCAAGGGTTAGCCACCTTGGGCCTCGTTGGGGACGTGTGGCGCGCAGGTGGGCAGGCCAGCCCAATACCTCGTTACCCAACAACATGTTTTAGACACTTCAGTGGTGGTGTTATGGTGAAGGTGATTGGCACATCAATGTCATTCTTTGAGAGGTTCAGGGTTAGAATCTTGGGATTCCACTTTCGGGGCGAGCCTCTCCCCCGAGATCCACCCACCTTGCCAGGTCGCCCGGTCTCATCTGGGCGGGCTAAATGAGACGCAGCCCAATTGATGGCGGATCGCTCGACAGACCATCGCTGCTGAGTCATCACCCTCTGGGACGCTCTGCCATCTCGGCTGGAAATGACTCCTTCCCCATCTGGGGCTTTACCTTTGGAGTGACCTCTTCGTGGGGGAGGGGGTTTCCATGTGTGGAGGGTTCAAAAAGGCCACACAGGGGAATTCCCTTTTCAAGAAAAAAAAATAAATTATGATTTTAATTAAAAATTAAATTAATAATATTTATAAAATTATTTTTGAAAAATGGATTTCATTTTTGGATTCTACACATCGAAAAATTGTTAGGGTGGATTTTTTGGAGTTTTCTGAAATATTTGAATTTTTGATGAATAGTGAAATGCTATAATTTACAAAATAAGCTAAATACATTAATTATAGAGTCATGTATGATGTTCTACTAATGTAATACCAATTATTCCTAACTCACATGCACTTATTACTATTCTTTATCAGGTAATCTTCACTCTTACTTGTCTTGTAGAGGAATAATAAATTAATGAATATAATATTGAGAAAACCCCTCTCCCCTCCACTATAAATACCACCCTTCACACCCTCATTTCCTCACACCTCTAAAGCTTCAATAATTGTATAAACTTTGTCCAAACATCATCCCTATCCACTCCCCCAAATACAAAGAGCTTCTGGTATCATAAAAATACCCATCCAAGGTTTTTTAAGGACGATTCAAGAGGTAATTCCTCTCTCTATCTTTTCCTTTAATTTCCTTTCAATTTCATGTTCTTTTCTTAATCTCTCCACACCTATACTCATCCACATGGTATGGTAACTCAGTTATATTAAATATAATGTAATTTCATGATACTAATGGGATAATATATCATCCAACCTCCTTATCCTCTTCTTTTTATTTTAGAAAGGAAAACGTTGTTCGTGAGGTGTTAATTTATCACCTTCAAGAACGAAATGTTTTCCTTTTACTTTATTACCTTCAGATCTGGTTATGAAACCATATTTATGGTTGAACCAGATTATGTTTTATGTATTATATAATATTTAATGTTCTAGAACAATCTTATGTACATATTACTAAATTATTAAACAAAACAAGTTCGTTGTGGTGGAAAAAACGCCTAAATTAACCCAAACGATCATCATTAAACTCTTTTCTAATAATTCATTCTCATGGTATATAAAAAATTATTTATAAGATAATTTCAAGTTATGTTACATCATAAAGAACATATAATTACAATTATGGATGTTTATCCACGTTTTAAATGAACTTCCATTCATGAATACAAGTGAACCGTTCAAGAAAACTATAAAAACAAACATTCCCGAACAATGAATTTAAACTCTATAACTCATCCAAAATCCCATAAATGAACTTAATAAAACCTTAATAAATATTATTAATTTATAAAAGGTTTTTAAATTTTTAATTAATGAATCTAATGTGGTTATATAGTACATTAAAGTGAATAAAGTGTTCAGATACAAGGTAAGGGGAAATTCTCGAACCCAACCTCAGACTTTGGGTTTTCCCTCTTTCAAACCATTTTCAGTATGGATATTCATTATGAATCATTTAATCATCCTCATATTACCTATTCTAGGATATACATGTTTTCTAATTTAATTTATGAAAAAACCAATGTTCTTTCAAATGATCTCTTCTTACAAATAAACACCCTGTCTTTTACTTCTCAAAGATTGTTTCTACTTCACTCATCGTTGATTATTCTAAGTCAAGAATTTTATCCCCTCGTTATTTTGGGAACCAAATGTTTATGAATGTATTATTTATGATGTAAAACCCATTTCTTTCCTTGGGTTATTCTATGTTTAATTTTGATATATGTTCTATGTGGCATGCATGATAATGAAAATGTTATGATGTGACTGGTGCGCCCGGAATTATATAGCACAAAATGAATGTTTGAATGTGACCGATGCGCCAAAAATTATACAGTGCACCAATGAATTGGGTAAAGTGATTAATCTCATGATTTAAAGTGAAATGATGTATGAACACGATGCTATCTTTTTTCACAACTATGTGTGGTATTTGACCACTAAGACATGATGTTCCATTTTTTATGCATTGCCACATTTCAAGTATTTTATTAATGATTCCTATAAGGTTCATGATCCTTGGACTATGTTATGATTGTGATCACCCATTGTAATATTTTTAATATCTATCCTCTTACTGGTATTTTATCTCACCCCTTTTTTATGTATATCCTCAGGTGATTATGTGTACTAAAGAGTTTTCAAGGGACAATAAGAATATGGATAAGAATGAATGAAATAAATATTTATGTTTCATGTGGTAAATGTTATGTATGGTCCTAGTTTAACCAAGACACCAAACCTTTGGATCCTCATTATGTAATACTATTATGTTATTTATCTTCATAATTATTTAATAGTAATGTAAGAAAAGGCAGGGTCTCTATAGCTGGTATCAAATGAAAGGTTTAGTTAATTTGGGAATTATGATTAGTGAACCCTAGAGAAAACCTCCAGTATGAGACTAAGATCAAATATTCACACAAGAAGATTTACATAGGGGTCCCATAAGTTATTATTTTAGTAAAAATTATACAAATGAATAAGTTATTTATTCACAACTTGTTGACTTATGTTTTGTTCTATCCTTTTCTATTTTAGAAAATTGTGGGAACTAAGTGAAACCAAGCCAACAACCCATGCGAGGGCCAATGCAATGATTTCCCAAATTAAATCCCCAATGATTTGGTAGGTGGAGTTCAAAACATCATGTTGATACTTACCCAACTATCTTAGGTTATAAACAATAACCAGAATAATGGGAAATGTCCTCCTTCACCGAAGAGGGAGAAACTGGATGTCGAGTGTTTTATACGACAACGACCACTGAAGTTTAGTGGGTCTTCTGATCCACTAGTTGTGGAATAGTGGGTCAACTCCATGGAGAAGATATTTTATGTGCTTCACTATTCTGAGATAGAGAAGGTGACACTGTCCATTTATTATCTAGATGGAGAGGTTGATAAATGGTGGTCTTTGATTAAGAACATCAAGCCAACTGATGTAATTGAAGAGATAGAATGGGAAGAATTTAAGATCACGTTTCTTAACAAGTATTTCCCACTGCCTATTCATACAATGATGGAGAGAAAATTCATAGAGCTCAATAAAATGGAAGGAGAATTTTTCATGACCTACAATGTGAATTTCACAAGGTTTTCAATATAGGTTTTAGGTTTTGTTATCAATAATGATATCAAAATTGATAGATTATTTAGTGGATTAAAACCACACCTTTAAAAGGCTCTTACAATTCGAGACTTTGGGAGTTAGGAAAAGTTGTTCGGTGTGACCTCAAAGTGGAGATGGATTTTGGAGAATGGTCCCATGGATATGGCGATAAGGAATGAAATATTGAGTTTCAAGCTAGAGGATCTAATGATAAAGGTGGGATGAAAACTCAATGACCCTCATGAAGAAAATGTGGGAAGTTGCATCATGGGAACTACCTCAAAGGGATGGGGAAATTCTTCAAGTGTGGGAAAGAAGGCCACCATTCTCAAGAGTGTTGAAAAGAAATGATAAATAAGGAGAATGGAGTGGAAGAAAGGGGATCCCCACCCATGGGTAAATGTTATGACTATGGGGAGTAGGGGTATTGTACAAGAAAGTGCAGTAAACCATGAGTCCTTGAGGGTAATAATTGTCAACAGACACCAAATCCAAATTAATAAGGGAAGGCTTATGCCATCCCTAATACGGAAGTGGAGCAAGATAATGAAGTCATATAAGGTACACTTCCTATTCAATCAAGAATGGAAAAAGTATTATTTTATTTTGGTTATATGAATTCCTTTATATCTTGAAAGTTTTCTAGAACTATATAATTGAAGCCCCAAAACCTTGAAGTAGAGATATCTATAAAAACACCAAGTGGTGAAATCATTACAACCTAAGTGTTTTACTCTTATCATGTTCGCATATGTGAGATGATTATTCCAGTGAATATCATAATACTTCCCTTGGTGGAATTCGACAATATAATGAGAATGTATTGCCTCTTGTTATATAGATCACATTTCAACTATCAAAAAAATTTTTTTTCATATTCTGAACCATCCTATCTCCTCTACAAATGCACGGAAGATCATGAATCTCCTTTGAAAAATCCTTCAACGGTGTGGGTGTTGATACCCTATGAAGAAGCATACCTTTCCCAAATGGTTGAGTGAAAGGAAAATGCCAAACTTGCAAAAATGCCCATTGAGAGGTAATACGGTGATGTATTTCCTAAAGAGTTACCCAAACATCTCCCATATCCTGAGGTAGATTTATCAATATAACTCATACCCGGAGATACTCCTATATGAATGTGTCCCTATAAGATAGATCCTGTAGAACTGGAAGAGTTAAATAAGCAGTTGAAAGAACATTTGGATGGAGGGTTCATATGCCCTAGTGAATCACCTTGGGGTGTTCCAGTGCTCTTTGTGAAGAAGAAGGATGGATCAATGTGGTTGTGTATCGATTATCAAGAACTCAAAGAAATCACCATAATGACCAAGTATCCTCTTCCAAGGATAGATGAATTGTTTGATCAGCTAAAAGGGGCTTAATACTTCTCAAAGGTGGATCTTCATTCTAGATATCATCTGCTGAAGGTGAAGAAGAAAGATATTTAGAAGACTGACTTCCATACAAGGTATGGGCACTATGAGTTTTTTGGTGATTCCCTTTGGACTTACTAATGCCCTTGAAATCTTCATGTATTTTATGAATATAGTCTTTAGACATTACCTTGAAAATTTTGTGGAAGTTTTTATCGATGATATTCTCATCTACTCCAAGATAAAGGAGGAACCTGAAGAATATCTAAGACTTGTGTTGGTGACATTGATAAAGGAGAAGATGTATGCCAAGTTCATAAAGTGTGACTTCTTGACGAATAAAGTCATGTTCTTGGGATGTGTGATTACAAGTGAGGGAATTTATGTGGACCCTTCAAAAACAAAGGTGATTAAGGAATGTCCCAAACCCTATAGTGTCACAGAAATCATTAGTTTTCTTGGATTAGCTCGGTACTACTGATGTTTTGAGATAAATTGATCATGATTGTAAATACCGCTAACTAAGTTAATAAGGAAAGGGTTAAAGTATGTCTGGATGGAATAATATGAGGGAATCTTCAAGGATCTAAAGAGAAGGATGATCAATACACCTGTACTCACAATACCAAAAAGTGGATGAAGTTTTGTGATATATAATGATGCATCAAAGACAGGCTTTGATTGAATATTCATGAAAAATGATAATGTGATAGCCTACACATAATGATAGTTGAATATCCATGTGAAGAACTACCTGACACATGATCTAGAGATGGTAGCAATGATTTTTGCCTTGAAAATCTAGAGGCACTACCTTTATGGTGATAAATGTGACATATACACTGACCATGAGAGCTTAAAGTATATATTCACACAAAATGATCTCAACATGCATCAAATGAGATGGTTAGATCTAATCAAGGACAATGATTTATCAATTTACTACCATACTCGAAAGGAAAAAAAGGCAGCTCATGCTCTAAGTAGAATAGAACCTGCTACTCTATCCATGTTACAGATTGAGAAAGACCCTATCTTCTGGGATATTCAAATGATGGATTTGGAAATCACAAGGGAAGGGGATACATCCTACCTTGACCAAATGATTTTGCAACCATCTATCCAATAGAATATTAAGGAGGCATTAAGGGATGATCTAGAGTTATAGAATAAGGTGAATGCAGTAAAGGATGGGAAGTTGTAAGAGTTCCATATCGATGATGATGGTGTGATTTGGTTTGGAACATGACTTTGTGTAACTTCATCACCCGAGATGAAGAAAGAGCTATTGGACAATGCACATAGCTTAACATTATCTATCCATCCTGTTAGCACCAAGATGTATCGAGATCTCTGAGAACACTTTTGGTGGGATAACAAGAAGAAGGAGATTTCAGAATATATCTCAAGGTTCCTGGTATGTTATAAAGTTAAAGCAGAGTGAAAAAATTCCAAAGGGATAATACAACCATTAACTATACCCATGTGGAAGTGAGAGAATATCACTATAGACTTTGTCATGGGTCTCCTGAAGATGACCAAGGGAAATAATGTGATATAAGTTGTGGTTGACTGACTCCCCAAGACTGCCCATTTTATCTCTATTTGGGAAGATCTCTCACTTGAAAAACTTGAAAAGATATATGTGAAGGAATTGGTGAGACTTAATGGTGTTCCACTCTCGATTGTCTCTGACTGTGATCCAAGGTTCACATCAAAATTTTGGAGGAGTCTTCAACATGATTTGAGTACTGAATTAAATTTCAACATGGCCTATCACCCCCAAATTGATGGCCAATATGAATGGAATATTTAGACACATGAATATATGATAAGATTCTAAAATTTAGAATTAAATGGTGGATGGTATCAACATCTCCCATTGGTTGAGTTCTCATAAAACAATTGCTTCCACTCAAGTATTCAAATGGATCTATATGAAGATTTGTATAGAAATTGATGTAGAACTCCAACCTATTGGGATGAAGTTAGAGAAAGAAAGATACTTGGACCTGATCTTGTGCAAGAGATGACAGAGAAGGTTCAATTCATCTAGAAACATATCAAATATGCTCAGAGTTAGCAAAAGAGCTATGCCAACAACCGTTAAAGGGACTTCGATTTTAATGTTAGAGATAAATTCTTCCTTCAAATATCACCACAGAAGAGAGTCATCTAGTTTGGAAAGAAAGGTAAGATAAGACCAAGGTACATTGGCCCCCTTGAGAGCTTTTACCGCATAAGTTCTGTGACCTATCAAATTGCACATCCATCGAATATGGCTCAAGTTCATGATGTGTTTCACATATCACTCTTGATGAATTACATACCATATCCCTCACATGTACTGAACTCAGAGGTGGTACAGTTGGAAAGTGACCTCTCTTATGAAGAGCAGCCAATAAAGATTATAGATAGGAGAGATAAGTTCCTATAAAAAATACAAACCATCCTGTTAAAGTGTTGTGGAGGAACCATATGTTTTAAGAAGCTAGGAATAGGTGATGAAGGAGAATTACCCTCACCTGTTTGTGTAAAATGAAATTTTGAGGGAAAAATTTCATTAGGGGGAAAGAATGTAGCGACCCAAAGTTTTATCAGTAGAATTATTTTCTTATGCCTTATAGTATAATCACATTAGGAAGCACAATGACATATCAAGATATTAAATACTATGTAATCATTAAACATAATTTTTTCACTTCTATGTTTTCAATTTCAAAAATCTAACATACACGGTAGCGTTCATGGTGCTTTTTGGAGTCTAATAGAACAAAAATAATTTTTGGTGAATAGTAACCTACCATTATGAATAGTAACCTACCCTTATGAATTGTAGTATGACCCTTATGAATAGTAAATCATCCAAAATAATATTAACCTCACCCATTAATTATTAAATAAAATTTAGGTATCTTATAAGTGATAATAGGACCATATTAAAAGTATAGGTATTTTTGTAAGTCATAAATAAATAATTATAATTAATTTATTAATTTAAAATAAAATGAATTTTACTATAATATTTTCATAAATTAACAATTCTATGTCTTCCGGTTTTAATATTATTTTATAATAACTTATGTAATTCTTGAATGCATTATTAAATCAGTTTTAATTTTAAAATCTGTATTTTTAAAGTAAATTATGACTTTAATTAATAATTAAATTAATCATATTTAAAAAATTATTATTGAAAAAATGATTTCATTGTTGATTCTAAAAATAAAGAAATTAGGGTGATTTTTTTTTAATTTTTCTGGAATATTTGAATTTTTGATGAATAATGAAATGCTATAATTTACAAAATAAACTAAATACATTAATTATAGAGTCTTTCATGATATTTTGATGATGTAAGACCAATTATTTCTAACTCACATGCACTTATTAAAATTGTTTTTCATAGAATCATCATTATTACTTGTCTTGTGGAGAAATAATAAATTAATGAATATAATATTGAGAAAACCACTCTCCCCTCCACTATAAATACCACCATTCACACATTCATTTCCTCACATATATCAAGATTCAATAGTTGTATAAAATCTCTCCAAACATCCTTCCTAGACCCTATCCCACGTCCAAATATCTTCTAGTCTCATCAAAAGTCTAATCCAAGGTGCCTTAAAGAGGATTCAAGAGGTAATTCCTCTCTCTCTCTCTCTCTCTCTCTTCCTTTAATTTCCTTTCAATTTCATGTTCTTTTCTTAATCTATCCCCACCTATCCCCATCTATATGGTATGGTAACTACAATATATTAAATATAATATAATTTTATGATACTAATGGCATAATATATCATCCAACCTAATCCTCCTCTTCTTTTTATTTTAGAGAGGAAAACGTTGTTCGCAAGGTGTTAATTTATCACCTTCAAGAACGAAATGTTTTCATTTTCCCTTATCACCTTTAGATATGGTTATGAAACCATTTTTAAGGTTGAACCAAATTATTTTAGATATGGTTATGAAACCATTTTTAAGTTCACTGTGGTCAAAAAACCACCCGAATTAACCCAAACAATCATCGTTAAACTATTTTCTAATTATTCATTCTAATGGTATATAAAAAATTTATTTATAAGATAATTTCAAGTTATGTAACATAATAAATAATATATAATTAAAATTATGGATGTTAATCCACGTTTTAAATGAACTTCCATTCATGAATACAAGTGATCCATTCAAGAAAACTATAAAAACGAACATTCCTGAACAATGAATTTAAACTATATAACTCATCCAAAAGCCCATAAATAAATGTATTAAAACCTTAATAAATCTTATTAATGTATAAAAGGTTATATAATTGTTAGGTAATGAATCTTATGTGGTTATTGATGATATTAAAGTGAAGAAAGAGTTCGGATACAAGGTAAGGGGAAATTCTCAAACCCGACTCTCATACTTTGGGTTTTCCCTCTGTCAACCCATTTTCATAATGGATATGCCTTAAGAATAATTTAATCATCCTCATATTACCTAATCTGGTTTATACATGTTTTCCAATTGAATTTATGACACTACTACAAAATGAAGCTATAGCCACGGACCTATAGCCACGGTTTTATAAGTTCGTGGCTATAGCATGGTTATACCAACAGATGAAAATTCATCCGTGGATATATGTGCGATTTGGCCAATATTCTCTCGGGGTCCTCCTACGGAACCCTCCCCGACTCACTCCCCTCCCCCGACGCACTCCCCTCCCTGGACGACCGCGCCTCCCCCCTCCCCGGACGACAGCGCCTCCCCCGATGCTGATGAACTCCCCTCCTCCCCCGACTCACTCCCCTCCTCCCGACGACCTCTCCTCCCCAGACGACCACGCCTCCCCCGACGGACTCCCCTCCTCCGAACGACTGCAACTCCCCTGCTCCCAACGGAATCTCCTCCTCTGACGAACTCTCCTCCTCCCGATGGCCTCCTCCGGACGACCTCATTGCCGGTATCTTTATCATTCCATTTTTTATCATTTACAGTATCATTATCTTTAACAATAGTTTTTTCAAAATCCATATAAGTAGTAATTAGATCCTTCTCAAGAATATTTCCACTCTTTTATGTAATATATTTCTGCTGCTCAGGTCGATCCTCATGAATAAGGATACTAAATCATACCATTTTCGAATCTGAGGCATCCAGAAATTATATAGGGTATTTCAAAATTTTAGAATTGTGTTCCATGGATTTTGGTTTGATTTCCATCCCTTAAATATCGTATGAGGCATCGTGGTTTCGTATAGGGTAATATTGTAGATTAACATCAAGAACTAGGAACATTAGTGTAGGATATGCCTTCATCTTCCAATTATTTTCTACCATATATATCTATTTTTGAGGGAATACTAGATTTCTAGTTGTTCAAGCGAAATTAATGGGGCTTATTCCCCAAAAGGAGGAAAATATGAGAATATCATGGTGATATAACCATATGTAACATGTGATTTTACAATTAATCTATGGTTCTTCCTAGAGATAGATAGTTTATCCATCATTTCACATCCGATAAGGATAGGAATCAAGCCTTATATAGTTTTGTATGGTAGAGCTGTTAGATTTATGCAACACCAGAGATGGTAAAAACCATGTGAATAATGGGTGCATGCATATAGTTTAGGTTCACAATGCCTTGATCTAGTCTTCTTGTTTGAGTTCATGGAGCTTAGTGAAAATGAAAATAGTTTATATTCTTGATGATTTGAGTATATAGAGGATCTTTAAGGACGATAATTCAGTGAAAAATGCTTAAAACCCATGTGAACGGATACCAGGATGTCCTATAACAAATGAAGTGATCCTGAAGACGGTTGATCAATGTTTAATGTCATACCTCTTGGATGACAGATAACAATTTACATTCATGATTCATGGGCTACTGAAATAGGTATATTTTGAAAAAAAATTCAATTCATGAATGAGGTTGAATTTGATTTGAATTGAGGGCAGGACATCCCACGCACCACACAAATACCTCAGAAAAAAATTCCATATCATATAATGTTATAATGATCAGACCGAGATGAATGTAGATGATATTTTAAATTCATGATTCTTGGAATATGTGTAATTTGGTTTCACAGTAATATATGTGTCACAGAAGTGGTAAAACCTACTGTAAATGGACCCAAATAGTCTTATATACCATGTTCACACCTTGAGATGGACTACACACAAGTTAAAGTCATAATGTTATGTGTGTAAATGGGACTAAGGGGATGTAGGGTTGAAATATATTTATCTAGACCTATAAATGAGAGGTATAGGAATTACAACATATCCCATGAAAATGGTAGTCAATCCACACATGGTTCAAAATTATGTAATAGTAGGATTTCAATTCCAAAATTGGGGGAAATCCTCTCTCGTGAGGGAATCCCAAATTTATGACATGGGTAATGCTAGAGTTTAGCATCGTGTTATATGGATGATGGTTTAGTTTGTCTCATATCATATGATTCATATTGATTCCAAGTGGGGTGATTTTTTAGAAAATATCATACATATATTATGAGGCACCATGGTTATAGAAATTATAATACCTTTCATATCATCCCATAGTTATCATATGAGTCATCTTAATTTTATATCGAGTAAGATCATTATTTAATTTTGTGTGCCTAGGATGTCAATATCTATAGTTTAAAGTCATTAAACTCAAACAATATTGGTAGAAAATAGTTATTTTCATAATTCATGGAATATGACTCCTTGTTTATGATCAAAGATTTTAGATTAAGGATATTTTTAAGGTCTTATTGCTTTGACCAGTTATGAATATTTTAAGGTCATACTAGCTCGACCATGGGGTTTCTGGTAGTTTAGGGTCATAAATTTTGGAACATTTGTGAATATTTTATATTCAAAATTCTTGGAACTATGAAAATATTTTTAGGTTTTCTTTCTTGGACCATGGGTATCCTCATGTGAATTACTACTTCAGAAACATCACATTGGTGGGAGGTGTGATACGATCTCTATATATGGTGATCAAAGAGTATACCCCGTTGGAATAGACCTTATGAATGAGGTAAGGTCATTCCCACTTGGGCACCAACTTCGGTTTATTTATTTGGGTATCATCCTTGTTCTGAGATCCAGTACCATGTCACCGTATTGTATGGAGCAGAGGAAACCATATTTTTGAATTATATTTTCATCTAGTTTTGGTTTCTCTCTAGATTGGGAAATGCTTGGAAGTTGTTCTCTATGAGGGATTCCAAATCATCCAAGTGATCTTCTTTCATTCTTTCTAGACTATTGTTGTTGTATAAATCTATTTATATCTATGGTATTTAATCCTATATGGGAATGACTTACTTGGTTTCACATACTAGGGATATGAGGTCACTGGGGTGGAATTAAGAGTCATCATCCAATAGGTATAGAGGAAATTCAAGAGATTATCAAGCTAACTCTTATTTTTTATAACCCAGTGTTTTCTATAGTATAATAGATTGTTTCTTATTTCATTCTTCAATCTACACATTTTCCTATGAATTCTAGTAAGTAGTAACGTTGGACCAGATTTTGTACTTCGTGTAAAATTTCATTAAATCATAATCCTAAAAGTTAGTGCCTTATTATTTGAGAATGGAATGAAGAAATCCAAATTGATATATGGTGTGGTAGATCAAAAACATGATCACAAACATAGATTTAACATCATTGAGGATAACTACTTCTTCCCACTTGGAGAAGAATACCATTTTTGTTACAATAAACTATAACAGGATATATTTTGCTAGTGGGTATGGCCCTATGATATGAGACCGCATAGTGCAAAAGGAAAATATTACATGGTTGTGTGGAGGATCTATAATGGTTGATGGAAAATAATTGAATTTCTCTAACACCCATGAAAACTCTGAGAAAAAATGGTGTAGTTATGGAGCATGGAGGGCTAAATGTATCCAAATAATAGTATCTGTTGAGAGTGCTTCAGTCCCACATGATGGGTGAATTTGGACCCAACATTGACCTCCAAAATAACCTAAGGTATCCCATATATTTGGTTGTAATATATGATAATTTCATTAAACCCTGATCTTTTGAGGGTGGTATTAATTTATTCATACTCTGGAGTGTAAACGGCAAGGCTTACCGGTGGATTCACTTATGCTCAGCTCGGTCACGATGGAGAGTACCATGCTAGGGATACTCGATATAGGGAGGGATCTAATAGTTTATTTCTTCTACTATGGGGTGACTTTAGGGTCATAGAATATAATCACTAAAGGAAAGTTGGTTTAGGTTCTTGTTATCATCATCTCAAATGGAATGGGGACAATGACCCTTTGATAGGCCACATGGATGATCAAATCATCATTTTCAGGATCATATAAGAATGTGGCTAAACTTTTCAAGTGTTCATCTCAACCATTCTATAACATGGGAATTTTATTCACCTCCATCATAGAAGGGAATTGTATCATTAGTTGGTGGGTATGATCCAGTAGGGACATGAGCTCTTTCATCACAACAATGTGGTCACCATTAATATATTTGAGGGCTAACTTGGATTCTCCCTTCATATCCATTTGGGGGAAATAAATATCATCTGATAACTGATGACCAGTAATGAGAGCCTAATAATTTGCCTCATCATCAGTGAAACCTTATAAAAATAGGAAAAAGTATGATTGGATGTCTTGTGTTGGTGTGATAAAGACAACCACCTGGCCTACTCAATTAAGATTGGAATTATTAAGCATTATTTTAGTCGATCTATGAAAATCACCATCAAAATATTTTTTCTAATACTCTTTTATATGATCCACTAAGAGGGTTGCCTCATTTGGGAAATCAACATTCAGGGGTAGTTCTTCAGGGGTGGATGTGTGTCCATGAAGTCTTCTATTGCCTAGAATTTGACAACCATATATGGGATGAACCTAATGTTGAAATACTAGAGGATCACCTCCCAAAACAACATTCATCCAATAAACATAGGGTAATTGAAGATATACTTTAGGATTTTTACTTGTGTCACCAATTGTGTCTCATGATTCTATATATAATATCACAACTTCTACACTGTAAAAAATATTGCGAGGAAACTCTTATCTATAGGGGAGTATCTATTCTATATATCTAGGAGCATCCGACTATGATATTATAAACAATTTTCTATTACCTCTTTGTTTTGTACAAGACGGAAAAAGAAAGATGGTACTGTGCCAAATCCCGACACTGAGAAGGCGATTGTAAGTATATTTCAATTTCTTTGATTTTTACTGAATTTAATTCCTTATATTATTTTATCATATTAATTTATGTTATATATCAATCAACAGAATGCTTTAGAGGCATTTTCAGAAAAAGAACCTGACAATTTGGGCCCAAACGATCATCTACATCAGGTATTAGGAGATGAGCATCAGGGTAGAGTGCGTTGTTGACCTGGGAAGAAGATTGTACCATCTCGATACTGGTCTACTAATGTTTCTTCGAGTACCAGTTCTGGTTTTGTCACAGTGGAACAAATTAATGCCGCAATCAAAGAAGCAAGTCAAAAATCAGAACAGGCGATAACTGCAAATATGATGAAGTTTATGTCTGCCATTTCTTCTACACTTCCACCAGAAGCATCTTGCATAACAAGGAAGCAATCGTTGAACATGTTGTTGACTATTTCACTAAGCTTTTCAATGGACCTGGAATGGAGGGGACCTTAATGGATAGTATTATTCCTTCGATGGTTTCTGATGAGGATAATCTTTTTCTCACAAGCACCCCCCATGAATTTGAGATTAAGGATGCGGTATTCAGTCTCAATGCTGGTAGTGGCCCTAGTATGGATGGATTTGGAAATTCTTTTTATTTAAAGTATTGGGAGGAGATTAAAGTGAAAGTTTGTAAGCTAGTCTCTTCTTTCTTCACCTCAGGGGTGCATCCCCATGGTTTAAATGCCCAATTTATCACTTTGATTCCTAAAGTTGAGAATTCTTGTGAAATTCACCTCTTCAGGTGAAATAACTATATTGAGTCGAGTGATATTCTTGAGATATTTGATCCAATGAGTAATAAACCTCTATGGGACATTCCATGTTCTTGATTACAAAGTCTTGGAAGCAATTTCTGAGTCAGACTCAATCCATAAGCAGCTCTGTCGTGCTGAGGTGAAAAATTAGTTCTTGATTATTGAACAACCTTGAATTCCTTGTAGTACACACAATAAAAAAATGATTCCACTATTTCTAGAAGAAGATTATATACTTGCTCGCTGCATCTAGAATTGGAGACCTGCTCAAGAAACCTGGGTACCTATAGGTGAGTGTTAAATGACATCCCAAATATAAATCCATCATATTCCTATAGTTTCTGGTCAAAGTTATATCTCAAAAATAAGTATTGATCATTTTCTCTATCCTGGAAGTAAATAGATCAACCAGAAACAATATACGACCCTGATTTCTTAAGCTAATCATGAGTTGCAATTTGATTTTTTCATATTTTATAGAGAATAAAAAAACCTGGATAAATGTATGAATGGTGATCTAAAGTCTATAAGCTATTTTGGTGGTCTATTTGGGATGTTTCATTCCATCCTGTAGTGAACTCTAGTATTAAACTATCCAATCTGGTTTTTCTTCCATATGATGATGTCATAGTGGGTGGGATGGTTCCAGCCATTAATAAAGTATCCGTGGAAGCCATCACCACTACTCCCACATTCCAAACAGATGCCAACTTCAAGTCACCACACATCATGACACAATTCGAGACTACTGAAGATCTTAATGACACAGCCTAAGATATAGGATATTTATACATATGAAGGCATGTTTATTCATTCATATTCATAGTTTTGGATCCATCATTCCACATACGATCTCCTTAAAAACATCATTAGAACTGGGATATGAAGACGATTGATGGTAGGAACATTTCAGCTGCACCACAATTGTAGGGTTACAAAAGACTATAGAAAACTGTGAGTAACAGATAAGAGACAATGATGAGGTACTCAAAGACCCGCCACCATAAAGAAGAATATGTTAAATGGTGATTAAATAAGGGATCACATTTACTATGTAGCAAACCAAAAAATCATTATCAATGGAGTGAGTTCCTGCTGCTCGATACACCATATATTAATAAGGTAATTTTACTATTACTACATTATTTCAAGGTATATTTCTCAATTACACTTGAAAAGCAGGGGGACAAGCAGGTGGGTGGCAGGGGGGTGGGCTGGCAGGGGGACAAGCAGGGGGGGCTGGCAGGGGGGGTGGCAGGGGGCAGGGGGCAGGGGGCAGGGGGGACAAGCAGGGGGTGGCAGGGGGGACTAGCAGGGGGCAGGGGGCAGGGGGGGCTGGCAGGGGGGACAAGCAGGGGGAAAAGTAGGTGGGTGGCAGGGGGCAGGGGGGACTGGCGGGGGGTGGCATGGGGGGACTAGCATGGTGTGTGGCAGGGGGCAGGGGGGACTGGAAGGGGGCAGGGGACAAGCAGGGGGGCTGGCAGGGGGTGGTAGGGGCAGGGGGCAGGGGGCAGGGGGGCTGGCAGGGGGTGGCAGGGGGACTAGTAGGGGCTGTGTCAGGGGGCAAGGGGGACTGGCAGGGGGCAGGGGGGTGGGCTGACAGGGGGACAAACAGGGGGGCTAGCAGGGGGGTGGCAGGGGGCAGGGGGTGGGCTGGTGGGGGACAAGCAGGGGGCTAGCAGGGGGGAATAGTAGGGGCAGGGGGGACTAGTAGGGGGGGCTAGCAGGGGCAGGGGGGACTGGCAGGGGGACTGGCAGGACTGGCAGGACTGGAAGGGGTGTCCAAGGTCTGGGGGGGGTCTGTCCTGGGGTGGGGTCCAGGGGGTGTCCAGGGGGTGTCCTGGGGTTTAGGGGGTGTCCAAGGGGTTTGTACAGGTGGGGGGGGGGTAGGGGGAGGGGGTGTCTCGGGGTTTAGACTAACTTACTTACATATTATTCTTAAATTTTAGTTCTATATCATGTAGTATAATTATGAGTTCATATTTCCTCATGAACTGAATATTTAGAAGTTAAAAACAATCTGTATATTTTAGTTGGATTACTATAAAAATAAAGATTTATTGTAATCATGAATTGTGCATAAGAAAAATTTATGAATTAAACTACTTTTACAGTTAATTTAGTAGGTTTCATTTGTATTGCAAGCATGCTAACTGAATTAAATTTTGTGTGGTTTTAGATGACTCAATTTGGCTAAGTTATATATTGATTTATTAGATTATGATCTATTTTCTTCTATTGGAGTAGTGTCACATCATGCATATATTCATGCCATTCATAATGTCTTTTATTTTGTAATTATTTCATTTTATGGTTGTGGAAATGAAGGTATTTAAATGATGATCCTTGAAGACAAATATTGAAGTGGATTCATTGGGGAATGAGTTTGACAAAGGATGCTTTGGCTTGGAGTTGCTTATAGTTGTGATGTGATACTTTGGAAAGGTTGTAGAATCTATGAATTTATTGTGAAGGGTGAACTTGATGCTTTAATACGTTTTTTTTCATATTCTTCCTGCCTATTTTTTGATTCGTTTTTTCTTGTGAGATGAGTTAAAAGTTGAAATGCATTGCAGGTGGGGGGGCAGGGAGGGGGTGTGCAGGTGGGGGGGTAGGGGGTGTGCTGGTGCAGGGGGGGACTGGTGCAGGGGGTGTCTTCAAGGCAGGGGGGAGGAGGGCAGGGGGGGAGGGGTCTGCAAGGCATAGGGGAGGGGTGCAGGAGGTGTTCAGGGGGGTGTCTAGGGGGTGTCCAGGGGGTGTCTAGGGGGTGTCCAGGGGGTGTCAGGGGGTGTCAGGGGGGTGTCAGGGGGGTGTCCAGGGGGTGTCCAGTGGGGTGTCCAGGGGGTGTTCAGGGGGTGTCCAGGGGGTGTCCAGGGGGTTGGGGGGTATTTTTTTTATGTATTTGCACACCCTATAGCCACGGTTTTAAACCGTGTCTATTGGTGTATTGCCACGGTTTTTAACCGTGGCTATAGACCTAACTCCACGGTTTCCAACCGTGGCTATAAAGCCTTTCCGGCCTCTAATATAGACATGGTTGAAACTGTGGCATTAAGTATACATCCACGGTTTGAACTGTGGCTATAAACCTATAGCCACGGTTGAAACTGTGGCTTTAGGTATATAGACACGGTTTGGAACCGTGCCTATAGGTCTGGGCCTATATCCATGCCAAACTTAGCCACGGTTCCTCAAACTGTGGCTATTACCTATAGCCACGGTTTGTGGGCCTATAACCACAGTTTAGAACCGTGGCTATAGCCCGAATTTCCAGTAGTGTGACCAAACCAATGTTCTTCCTAATGAACTCTTCTTACAAATAAACACCATCTTTTTTACTTCTCAAAGATTGTCTGTACTTCACTCATCATTGATTGTTCTAAGTCAATAATGTTATAAACTCTTTATTTTTGGAGCCAAATGTTTATGAATTTATTATTTCTGATGTGAAACACATTCTTTTACATGTTTTATTTTAGGTTTAAGTTTGATATATGTTCTATGTGGCATGCATGATAATGAAAATGTTATGATGTGACGGGTTTACCCAGAATTATACAAGGCTCCAATGCATTGGGTAAAGTTATGAATCTCATGATTTCAAGTGAAATGATGTGTGAACATGATGTTAGATTTTTTCACAACTTTGTGTGTTAGTTTACCACTAAGACATGATGTTTCATGTTTTATGCATTTCCACATTTCAAGTCTTTTATTAATGATTCTTCTCATGTTCATGATCCTTTGCCTATGTTATGATTGTGCTCAACCATTGTTATATTGTTTATATCTATCCTCTTACTAGGATTTTAGATAACCCCTTTTGATGTATATCCTCGGGTGATTATGTGTACTAAGGATTTTTCAAGGGAGAATAAGAAAATGGAGAATAATGAATTAAATAAATGTTTATGTTTGATGTTGTAAATGTTATGTATGGTAATAGTTTTCACAAGACACTAAACCTATAGATCCAAATGGTTTAATAAAATTATGTTGTTTATCTTCATAATGATGTAATAGTAATGTAAGAAAAGGTTGGGTTTCTCTAATTAGGATTTGGATTAGGGTAAGACCTTAGGACAATACTGCTCATTGAAAATAACCTTTAAGTATTTCCAACCCATCTGCTCATGATTTATAACTTACACCATTGGGTCCCACCACTTCTAACTAGGACCTTGCAACATAAACAAGACACATTTAATCCTGAAATCCTTATAACAATCTAGGAACTTGAAAATCCATTCTATTTTCTCAAGCCACTCCTCAGCTTCCTAAGGTTTAGTGCTACCTCAGAAAGAAAGAGGATTGTTCATAAGAAACTCCCAAACTTTATCCTTTATAGGACCTGGTTCAGCTTCTCTAACCTAAAGAGGACTAGATCCCACTCCTTTTCCCAAATCATGAACAATACAAACTACATATTCCACTAATATCTGATCAATTGGTGATAGATAAATCTCTTTGGCCTCTTCCCATAGCTACACAGGAGGTCTCTAGGGTGGTATTTTACTATGAAAATCAATATCCACAAGAAAAACCATCATCAAGACCATTCTGAAAATTTTTCAGTAATAACAACAAATATCAATATTCTATAAATAAAACATAACCAAATCCATCACAATAATAATACAAATGACCAAACCACTCCACCCCCACCCAATATCCACATACAGTCCATAGCCTATACATCTCACCAGGAGGAGAAGTCAAACAAAATCTCAACATCTCAGGGAGACTCGAGATCTGTCATGAGGTGTACTGGCCAAGAACCCTACTCATAACTAGATCATCAAGACCTAACATTATAAGATCTTGTATATCTATACTCATCCCAAATATCATGACCCAAATGAGTGTGAACTACTCTGATACCATTTTTTCACAAACCAAGTGAGGGTGCCATCCAAATCGACACCCTTCCTAGCCCATGGCATGGCCCAAGGGGTGTTATCGATCTCTACGGGATAGAAAAAAAGTGTCTGGGTATCAAAAATTCACCTTTGGAACGATTTCACCCATATAAATAATCATAACCAACCAACTATAACAAATAAACCAAAACTGAACAATCATAACCAAAAATGGCATAAATTTTTTAGATTCAATGTTTAAAACATTTAAACAAAACCTAAGGGGGATAAAAAAATGGAACAAGACAATATTCCAAAAACCACTATGAAAAAATATAAAAATATTCCTCAAGACACCACCACAACACCTACAAGGGAAGACTACTAGCATCCCAAACCAACATATCCAAAAATCTTTCTCTTACCTTTATCAAACATAACCAAATTTATTTACACCCCAAGGTGTAAGTAGGGTATGAGCCAAACCACAGTAGGATTCCACCCAAAAAAGTGATTCCTTTCTATAAACATTATAAGATAAATTAATATGATATTTTTATAAAAAAACTAGAAATATTTTTATAGATTTTTTTTAAAGGAAAACATGCTTTCTTTTTAAATAATCAAAAAAGTATACCATATGTCGATGGTGAGTACCATATCACAAAAGAACACTAAGTCATGGGAAATACCTATAGGCACTAGCTAAGAGTGGGACCCTAGGTACATCATATCTCAGTGAAAATGGTATAGTAACCACACCAACAATGTTACCATGCATGATCCACTAGAGAGGAGAAAAATTCAAAATTCTAATGGTCCCCAATCATCATGAAGTATTTTGTTAGTGTTGTAATCATCAATCCCTCTAGATGAATCTTGGCCAAGCCACTTCCGAGTCATCTAGAATACTAATACTAGTCCTCCCACCTAGAGACCTATTATTCCCTTTGTAATCAATTACCATTTCACATGTCACATACAATATCACTTTATATACATGTTCCAAACAATATAAACATTCTTTATAAATCACCACTTTCACAACTAAACCCAATTTCAAATCCAAACGCACACCAAAATATCTTTAAAACATGTTTTTTACAACTTTAAAACATGTTGGAGTTGGTGGTCTAGAACCAACTACTTTGTACTTTATTCATTAAATAAAAGTCTTATCACATCTTGATTGTTCTTCTGCGTGACATGTCATGTGATAATGTCCTAAGGACAGTTGTTTCATTAAAGGGTCGTAGCGGATCCTTTCTATGATGAGAACCCGGAAGTTCCATAACACTGTTCTTGAATGTATGTTCTATGGCCGGATGATATTATTTGAGGGACACAAATAATACAGGTCATTAGGGGTAAGGACTCATAAAACTTTGAGGCACCTTCTCATGGTGTGCGCCCTTGGTAATATCCAGGAGGATATTATGAGAACGAGACCCGCCAGTAGGAAATCCACATTTCATAGTGTCATTGGATGTTCCTATCTGCAAACGTGTGTATTGGTCCTTAGACTTTAAGATTATTATTAATGGGTATTACAACTCGCGCACTTAGATGTATTGACGAAAACTGTGACGACACCCTATTCACAGTGAGGTAGGATACGTTGGGTGCGTCACGAGTAATACCGCATTAATAGATAATGCGAGAAAGGATTTGTCCCTTTCGTTCCATAACGGAAGTAGATATCTCAGGCCCTTTGATGGAATTGATATAGCCTAAATAAATCCATGGCCATGGTAAGGTATGGGCAAGTTCAATTCCAGGAAGTCAAAGAAAGAATAATCAAGCACATGGGTGGATTGCACTATAATGCAACCTGCTTGATTGGAGATATCAAGACAAAGTGATTATATTACACGGTAAGCATTCGTAGGAGGTGACACGTCATTGCGGCATTAACTTCTTTCTCTATGGGTTCCTTGGTGTGTTGCTAGATGCTAACCTTGGACTTCAGGCAGGCTCAGCCTAATGCCACTGAGAAAGAGGCCTAGAGGGTCACACACTAAGTGTGTCCATGTATCTCAGTTAAATATTAATTTAACAAATTAAATAAATATTATTCCCGACTGTGGTTTAATAATTATTTAAGGATGTGTGATCGCATTTATTTTCACACAATTTATTCGAGAGAATATATTGTGGACGAAATAATATATTTATTAGTGAGTAATGCAGTTACATTTATTTAACAAATAAATAGTCATTACTCAAGGTCTAATAAATGTGGTGGAGAAAAAAGGAAAATAAAAGTACACGCCATGTATATTAAATATACACGTCGTGTAGTTTTATGGAAAACAAGTACACACCGTGTATTAATTATTACATGCCGTGTAGTTTTTCCAGTTGGGATTTTGAGGATTTAATATTGTTTTAATAAATGATATTTATTATAATCAGCGTGGGTGCATGTCAAGGAATTAATAATTCAACATGGGGGTTTTCAATAAGAGTTAATGAAATAAATAATACACATAACGCGTTTATTTATTGTCATAACTCTATTAACCTCAAACCTGATTATAAATATCCTTGCAACCCCAACATTTTGGAGAGCCATTGTTGTGCACAACAGATTTGGAAATACTATCAAGCCAAAGAGAGAATTCCCTTTCCACCAAGAACGCCCTCAAGTTACGAGAGCAAGATCCTCCACTGGATCAAGGCAGTCGAAGGCGGACATCGCAAGCGAAGGTTCTTCCGCACTAGCACCCGGAGATCCCTTCGGCGACGTCCAGAGATACGTGACACACGTGTGGATCACCGCTAGAGGAATCATACACTTGGATTCTACAACGCAACGACGGATCACCAAATCGTGACCAGACACATCAACGAAGAAAGAATTCCAACGAGGTAATTATTATGCATTAATTAAATTAATTATAATAAACATATGATGATCCTCCTCAAGGGTTTCGGGACTCTTCTTTTCTTTTCATTCTTCGTTCTATTTTGAATATTCGGCGTTTTATATCGTGACAGATCTCGGATTGAACGTTTTTTAACGTTAAAATTAAATTTGGGCAAACCCACCAACGCGTTTCCGCTGTGCCCGGAACCTACAAGTGGTATCAGAGTGGGTCATATATTTGATTATAATTATTTATTTTTTCGTTGGTAATTTACGCATTTAATAATTTAGTTATTTCAATTCAAGTTTAATCGTTCTGGAAATCTGAATATCGAGATCTATTCCTCCTCCCTCTTTTCTCGTTCACCTCACAGAAACGATTTTTTCTTTTAATTTTGATTAAAATAAAATAGAGGAACTCATCTGGAGGAGCCAAACATTTATGGCCGTATAACACCAGAATACACGGTGTGTATTTGGAAGTACATGTCATGTAGTCTAGGTTCAATGCATTGACTGATCTGCCAAATCAAGTCGTGTATTGGATTTTTTCTAAGAATTTAAGACATCATGTGTTGACCAGAAACAGGTGGCACATAGTTTCCGGAATACACGCCGTGTGGTCCAATGAACACGGCGTGTAGTCCCTTCGGGTTAGGGTTGGGTCGTGTACTCTGTAAACGGCCTGCCTGGCTAGAAACCGTGTAACGCGGAAACTACACAGCGTGTGTCCCACTGTACATGCCGTGTACTCCCAAAATTTCCAAAGTACATTAACACGCCCTATCCCCAGGCGTGTACTTCGGATGAACGGTGAAGAAAAGTACACGCCGTGTAGTCGGAACTACACGTCGTGTACTCACCCAAATTACATAGATTTATTAAAATTTATTATTATATTATACAAACTCTTGATACGTGTATCATGGTACAGGCGTAAAGCTGAGGCACAACACGTGATAGGTATTTTATATATATGTGTTTAATTTAACATCTGTGTAATAAATGGGAATTCACCAGGTTGCCTCCAAGGTACAAGTTACGTACAAGGATAATTTTTAATGAATTCATTTTTTTAAAATTATGATGAATGAGAATCTCAAGAAAATTCTGAAAAAGGATTTAAGATAAAAGGATTGATTAATTAAAGATAATTAATTGATTCGAGCGTGATTTATCTTAAACAAGAACGATTAAAGAATTGAATGCTAGTTTTTTATTTATGAGTAAATATCGTTGCATGTATGGATGATCATGAGCTAGACCGAGACCTTTATATGTGAATGGTTTCTTTTAATTTATTTATTTAAATTAAATTTTTTGGCCTGCGACCCATCTCCTCATTAATATGTAGGGCATGCGCGCCCAAGGATTCTTTTATGTAAAAACCCCTTTTACCCCTCACCTTCATGTGAGATAAATGCATATGTAATGTATGGATCTCCCAAGATAGTGGAGGCAACTCAAGTCAGGAGTCATGGTGAAACCAATCCAAGGAGATACAAAGGTGGACAGGTGGAAAGCTGTAAACAAGAACCCGAAAGGTTCAAGGTGTTTCTCCCCTAGGTCTTGGGTTAGTTTATCAATTGATAGATAAACTAACCAATAGAAAATCTCATGATCATACCATTTATTTTATTTCTGTCAGTTGCATGTTTTATTTATTGTTGGTGTGTTGTCATGATCACACAATTAATGAATTAAAAGAGCATGCAAGATGGAACTAAAATAAAACCGGATTATACGTAAATATTATCTTAGACATGGTTAATCACTTAAGTAAATCCCACTTAATATTAACAAGCATGTAATCAAAGATAATAAAATGTCAATTAACGTATAAGGATAAAATCCCTCAAAATAAATATTAAGTCGGCATAGCGTTCCATAATCTTTGTTAGAATCGAACCATAGTTCAAAGTTCTTGACCAACCCTAGTTGGGGTTCTTTAAATTATCGGGGAATTCAAATTCAAGGTTTTGGGTTGACTTGACTTGGTTCGCATCAAGGGTTGACTGCCACAGCAGGACTTGGTGTGACCAAGAGGCAAAGGTTGAGGAAATCCAATAAAATGATTTCAGGATTGGGGAGTCCACTCAGTGGATCAAGGAGCTGCGAGTTAATGCAGTTGGCATTTGGAATGCCTACCTAAAACCCTTCAAGTTTCTTGACCAACCCTAGTTAGGGTAATGCGAATGGCAATATGGATCCTTGCCACTAGAATATTCACACAAAAGAATATTCTGAAGTCAATGGTGAGGGCTATTGGATTTCAATAAAATAGTGGGAGACTAATAAGTATTAATTTATTTATTTGTCTCAATTTTTGTAATAAAGTACTAAACCTTTGCTCATCTTAATTTGTAGAAACAGAAATAAAATGACTTCAAACATATCATTGTGCACTATACTCGAAAAAGAAAACCTTCTCACCGGCACCAATTTCCAAGAGTGGCAGAGGCGTTTACGTGTCTTCCTTCACCATGAAAGGAAATTATATGTGCTGGAAGAGCCTATTCTAGTTTCTCCTGGGAAAGATTCTAGTGATGAGGAATTATCTCTCTACATGAAACACATGGATG
This sequence comes from Viscum album, assembly GCA_963277665.1. NCBI lineage: Eukaryota > Viridiplantae > Streptophyta > Magnoliopsida > Santalales > Viscaceae > Viscum > Viscum album. Next base: position 627,938,409 of record OY728162.1, on the reverse strand, counting down.
AAGCCACATATGTCCAGTGTTTCATGCTATCGGCCATGTATAATGAGCTCTTGAAGCAACATGAAAACATGGACGCGTATAGCATGATGTATCACCTTAAATATCTCTACCAAGAGAAGGCGAGACAGGAGAGGTATGAGATCTCCAATGCTTTGTTTACCACGAAGCTTGGAGAGTCTGCACCAGCTGGGCCTCGTGTAGTCAAGCTTATTGGCTACATTGAACGCCTGGACATCTTAGGGATTAAATTCTCGGATGAGTTGCGTACAGATCTCATCCTATCATCACTGCCCAAGACCTTCTCTAGCTTCATTTTCAACTATAACATGAGTGGAAATGAGAAGATTCTATCAGAGATTCTGACCTTGATTCGCCAGGTAGATAAGGACATGGGGTGTTACAAACCCACGGTCCTTATGGTGAACAAGAAAAGGAAGGACAAGGCAAAGGGGCCAAAGACTTATAAATGGTCTGAAGCCCCTGAGCATCGTCCCTCCAAGAAGGGGAAGATCTAGAGGTAGGGTAAGGAACGGGAGGCAGTTTTTTTTGCATGTGGCAAGCAGGGCCACTGGAAGAGGAACTGCACCCAGAAGCATGGGGACGCTAAAGGTGTGTTTGTTATCGAGTGCAATATTTCTATTTCTACACATTGGGTATTAGATACAGCTTGTGGGGCTCACATCTGTCTTCAAATACAGGAACCAAGTAGATTTAGAAAGATCGCCAGAGGAGAGGTGGATCTTCGAGCTGCCAATGGTGTAAGGATGGCTGCGTTGGCTATTGGCGACTACCACCTCTCATTGCCAACTGGGATGATTTTGGTTTTACATAACTGTTATTATGTGCCTAGTGTTACCAAGAACATAATTTCTGTATCTTGTTTGGATATGGATGGATTTGTTTTCAAATTTGGAAATAAGGGTTGTCTCTTTTATAAGAACAATGTATGTTATGGTATGGCACATTTAAATAATGGTTGTATGTATTGAATTACAAAAACCAAGTGTTGGCAATCGATAATGAAACAAACTCACATGACTCATACATCACCCAGTTATGGCATCGCCGCCTTGGTCATGTGAACAAGAAGCGTTTGACAAAGCTCTGCCAAGATGGCTATTTAGACTCTACTAAGCTAAAACCACTTGATAGATGTCACGTTTGTTTACAAGGAAAAATGACCAAGCCGCATTTTTGTGGATAATGTTAAAGGGCCACAGAGCTTCTAGGATTGGTACACACATATGTGTGTGGACCATTTCCAGTAGAAGCTAGAGGTGGATATTCTTACTTCATTACTTTTACTGATGATTTGAGTAGATATGGCTATGTCTACTTAATGTTGTATAAGTTAGATTCCTTAGAGAAATTTAAGGAATTAAATAATGAAGTAGAGAATCATCTTGGTAAGAGGATAAAGAATCTTCGATCGGATTGAGGTGGAGAATATCTGAACCAAGAGTTCATCGATCTTCTACGGGAGTATGGGATTCTATCTCAGCTCACTCCTCCTTATACGCCACAGTGGAATGGTGTTAGTGAAAGGAGGAACCGCACCTTGTTGGACATGGTGAGGTTGATGATGATTCATGCAGATCTTCCATTATCCTTTTGGGGATATGCATTACAAACTGCAGCATACACATTAAACCAAGTACCAACTAAGGCGGAAAATGGAATTCCATCCGAGTTATGGAATGGAAGGAAACCCACTTTTTCTCACACATGTGTATGGGGATGCGAGGCACTTGTTAAGTCCTTCTCAGACAACAAACTAGCACCCTGGGGCACGAAGTGTATCTTTATAGGATATCCCAAGTAAACAAAAGGATATTACCTATATAACCCTCAAGAAAAGAAAGTGATTGTCGCCAGACAAGCCATCTTTCTTGAGAGGGAACACATCCTCAAGAAGGATAGTGGGAGCAAGATTGACTCCGACGAAGTTGATGCTCAAGATACACAGGAGTTGGTACAGGAACAAGTTCCACAGGTCCCCGTGAAAGAGGTTCCAGAAACACATGTACTACGTAGGAGCTCAAGAGAGGTAAGGGAACCAGAGAGATTTGGTTTCCTAGTCACCAAGGATGGTGAATCATTATTGTTGGACAATGATGAACCTCTCTCCAACAAGGAAGCAGTAGAAAGCTCAGAAGCTGCAAGATGGGTAGAATCTATGAATTCTGAGATGGATTCCATGTATCAGAACCAAGTTTAGGTTCTGGTCGATGAGCTAGTTGATGTAAATCCTGTTGGATGAAAATGGGTATTCAAAAGAAATCTGGAAATGGAAGGTCAAGTTAGCACCTATAAAGCAAGGCTAGTGGCTAAAGGATTCAGACAATTTCAAGGAATTGACTATAATGAAACCTTCTCACCAGTTTCCATGTTTAAATCCATAAGAATCATACTTGCCATAGCAGCTTACCATGACTACGAGATTTGGCAGATGGATGTCAAAACAGCATTCCTTAACGGGAACCTTCAGGAAGATGTCTATATGACACAACCAGAAGGGTTTGTGACACCAGGTGAAGCCAAACGGGTTTCCAGTTGCAGAAATCCATTTATGGATTGAAGGAAGCATCCAGGTCATGGAACATTTGATTTGATGAAGCCATAAAGGAATTTGGTTTCATTAAGAACGAATGTGAGCCATGTGTTTATAAGCGGTTTAATGGGAATGTGGTTGTCATCCTAGTGGTATGTGTTGATGACATATTGATTATTGGAAATGACGTACCAGCCTTACAGTCAGTTAAGGACTGGTTGAACAAGTGTTTCTCCATGAAGGACTTAGGAGAAGCAGCCTACATTCTAGGGATCAAGATCATTCGTGACAGATCCAAGAGGCTACTTGGACTAAGTCAGGGTACATACATTGACCAGATACTAAAGAGATTTAGTATGGAAAAATCCAAGAGGGGATTGGTTCCAGTGTCACATGGCTTACATCTTTCTAAGAAAATGTGTCCCCAGACACAACAGGAGAAAGATAGGATGAGCAAGATCCCATACACTTTGTCTATAGGATCTATCATGTATGCCATGTTATGTACCAGGCATGATGTTGCGTATGAACTGAGCATGGTAGGCATATATCAAGCAGATCCAGGAGAACAGCATTGGACTGCTGTTTAGACTATCCTTAAGTATCTGAGAAGAACTAAGGATATGTTCCAGGTGTATGTAGGAGATGAGGAGCTTGTCATTAGAGGGTATGCTGATGCTAGTTTTCAAACAGATCAGAATTATCTGAAGTCGCAATCTGGATATGTTTTCTGTCTCAATGGAGGAGTTGTGAGCTGAAAGAGTTCAAAGCAGCCAGTTGTCGTTGATTCTACAGCGGAGTCCGAGTATATAGTGGCTTCTGATATAGCCAAGGAAGTCGTCTGGATTCGTAACTTTGTCCAGGAGCTTGATGTCGTGCCTAGCAGTAAAGATCTCATTACATTGTATTGTGATAATACTGCAGCGGTGGCTCTTGCAAAATAACCAAGGTCACATCAACGGACAAAGCACATACTCCGGAAGTATCACCTCTTGAGGGATTTCTATCAAAGGGGTGAAGTTGCAGTGAGCAGAGTGTCCATAGTAGAGAACATGGCGGACCCCATGACTAAAGGCCTATCTCAGCAGAAGCATGAATATCATGTGAGAGCTAGCGGGTTAAAGGTTTTTAGCAGTTGGCTCTAGTCTAAGTGGGAGTCTGTTGGAGTTGGTGGTCTAGAACCAACTACTTTGTACTTTATTCATTAAATAAAAGCCTTATCACATCTTGATTGTTCTTCTGCGTGACATTTCATGTGATAATGTCCTAAGGACAGCTGTTGCATTAAAGGGTCGTAGCGGATCCCTGCTATGATGAGAACCCGGAAGTGCCATAACACTGTTCTTGAATGTATGTTCTATGGCCGGATGATATTATTTGAGGGACACAAATAATACAGGTCATTAGGGGTGAGGACTCATAAAACTTTGAGGCACCTTCTCATGGTGTGCACCCTTGGTAATATTCAGGAGGATATTATGAGAATGAGACCTGCCAGTAGGAAATCCACATTTCATAGTATCATTGGATGTTCCTATCTACGGACGTGTGTATTAGTCCTTAGACTTTAAGATTATTATTAATGGGTATTACAACTCACGCACTTAGTTGTATTGATGAAAACTATGACAACACACTATTTGCAGCGAGGTAGGATACATTGAGTGCGTCATGAGTAATACCGCATTAATAGATAATGCGAGAAAGGATTTGTCCCTTTTGTTCCATAACGGAAGTAGATATCTCAGGCCCTTTGATGGAATTGATATAGCCTAAATAAATCCATGGCCATGGTAAGGTATGGACAAGTTCAATTCTGGGAATTCAAAGAAAGAATAATCAAGCACATGGGTTGATGGCACTAGCATGCAACCTGCTTGATTGGAGATATCAAGACAAATGGATTATATTACACGGTAAGCGTTCGTAGGAGGTGACACGTTATTGCGGCGTTAACTTCTTTCCCTATGGGTGCCTTGGCGTGTTGCAAGACGCTAACCTTGGACTTTAGGCAGGCTCATCCTAATTTCACTAAGAAAGAGGCTTAGAGGGTCACACACTAAGTGTGTCCATGTATCTCAGTTAAATATTAATTTAACAAATTAAATAAATATTATTCCCGACTGTGGTTTAATAATTATTTAAGGATGTTTGATCGCATTTATTTTGACACTAGTTATTCGAGAGAATATATTGTGGATGAAATAATATATTTATTAGCGAGTAATGCAGTTACATTTATTTAAGAAATAAATAGTCATTACTCAAGGTCTAATAAATGTGGTGGGGAAAAATGGAAAATAAATGTACACGCCGTGTATATTAAATATACATGCCGTGTAGTTTTATGGAAAACAAGTACACGCCGTGTATTAATTATTACACGCCATGTAGTTTTTCCAGTTGGGATTTTGAGGATTTAATATTGTTTTAATAAATGATATTTATTATAATCAGCATGGGTGCATTTCAAGGAGTTAATAATTCGACATGGGGGTTTTCAATAAGAGTTAATGAAATAAATAAAACGCATAACGCGTTTATTTATTGTCATAACTCTATTAACCTCAAACCCGATTATAAATATCATTGCAACCCCAACATTTTGGAGAGCCATTGTTGTGCACAACGGATTTGGAAATAATCTCAAGCCAAAGAGAGAATTACCTTTCCACCAAGAATGCCCTCAAGTTACGAGAGCAAGATCCTCCACCGGATCAAGGCAGTCGAAGGCAGACATCGCAAGCGAAGGTTCTTCCGCGCTAGCACCCAGAGATCCCTTCGGAGACGTCCGGAGATACATGACACACGTGTGGATCACCGCTAGAGGAATCCTACACTTGGATTCTACGACGCAACGACGGATCACCGAATCATGACTGGACACATCAACGAAGAAAGAATTCCAACGAGGTAATTCTTATGCATTAATTAAATTAATTATAATCAACATATGATGATCCTCCTCAAGGGTTCTGGGGCTCTTCTTTTCTTTTCGTTCTTCGTTCTATTCCGAAGATTCGGCGTTTTATATCGTGGAGGATCTCGGATTGAATGTTGTTTAACGTTAAAATTAAAGTTGGGAAAACCCACCAACGTGCTTCCGCTGTGCCCGGAACCTACAGTATACATGTCCCAAACAATATAAACATTCTTTATAAATCACCACTTTCACAACTAAACCCAATTTCAAATCCAAACGCACACCAAAATATCTTTAAAACATGTTTTTTACCACTTTCACAATTTATTAAACATATTTCATAATTTATAAAACACATTCAAAGATTACAACAACGGGAACACTTGAAATACAACCAATTTAGTTTAGAAAAACCATTTACATTGGAATATGCATCTCAAAACATTTCAAAAACCTATTTTTAACCTCATACACAATCTATGAAACATAACCAAGGAGAAAATAAAGAATATTAAAATCACAAAATAATGTTTAAACACGGAATTCCTACCTTGAGTGTTGAAACTTTTGAAAAACCGTGCTAAACCAAAACTGCAGCTCAAGAGAACCCTATAAAGGTAATATTTAACCATAATCATCAATATTAAACCATAAGAATAAATATTTGAACCTTAAAAGGTCAATCTACATTATGGAAATTAGAAACCCCAATAACCAAGAATAAATAACCCAAAAAAGAGGGAGAAATCAAGAAGGAGAGGTACTTACTAGAAGAATCATGGAGAAACCACAACAAATCCCCTAAGAAAACAAAGATACAAGGTAGAAAGAGGGTTGGGAGGAGGATCCTAGTGTGAATAATCCTTAAGTGAGGTGGGTATTTTTGGGGTTTCGTTTTAAAATTGGAAAGGGGAAAGAAAGTAAAAATCCAATTTTAATGACCTGGACAGGCCGTATGGTTTTCCCAACCATGCGACAACCATGTGCCCCTTACTATCCAAGAAGGACATGCCACATGGTTAGCCTACATGGTTTAAAAAACATGTACTAACCATTGAATGAACCACGATCCAAAAACTCCCCATGGGAACATAGTTACCTGGGTAAGGGTGCACAGTTTTCCAAACCGTGTGCTACCTAATGTTTACCCAAAATTTCTCATTTTTCACTAAAAACTCAAAGTAAACACAAATGTAAAATTATATAACAAAAATAATAATAAAAATACCTCAAAATGAAAACACAGATGTGTCATGCAAAAAATAAATTATTCAAGTATCTTATTTTCTAACATATATACAATAAAAGAGCCTATTAATATATTTTAGCCTTAGAAAATTTAATATTATAATATGGTTTTTAATCTATCTTCATGATCTTTAACAGCTATGAACTTAATTATTAGTTATATAACATTGTTTCCTATATTATATTAGAAAAATCACTTCTTCCCCATTGACCGCAAAATTTATATTGACATTTATTCTAGTAGGTAACACCTTCTCTCTCCCATGCATGTGTAATGTTTTAATAGAAATGTTACAAGTATGAGTATATTTTTTCACTGATTTGTTTTCAAATATAATTTTTTTTCTTCATGTGATTTTAATATTAGAAATTTTTGGACCATATCAAAAATATATTTTTCATGTTAACATTACATTTTTACTATTTAAATGCATTTTTATCTTTTTATCTACTTTCTTTGAATTATTCATTGATAATGGCTCATAATATTTCAAAGGGTTATATACCGAATATGAGATAATGTTTATTTTCAATTTTTTACTTCATTAAATAATTTCAACAAATATCACAATGTCTAATATAATATTTTCTAATTGTATTGTCAATGTATGTATGAAAATATTATTGAAAATGATTAGTAATAGGTATATATATTATTGAATAATGTTTTATGGAATTAGTTTAACATGAAACATGTTGACTTTATATACCCCTTACCATATTCCCACACTAATGTGAAATAAAATAAATAAAATGGGATTCAAAACTCCCTTTCCCCTATAATGGTTTGGGTATTATTCCTTGAATAAATTATTTTTTATGTTCTCAAATTTTATGTTTTGGTTCATTGATGGTAATAAAAGTATATACCATCATTAATTTGGGATTTACTTATCACCAATAAAAAATATATCCAATATTTCTTATTTACAATGCAAATAATAGTTGTTTCTTCTCCTATAGCTCTATATTTTTTCCAAAAAAATATTATATTATAACATGTCTTATGTGGTGGGGTGGTGACTTCTTAATAGGTATATTATACTCAAATTATTCATATGAATATATAATATGTATAAACATCCTTTTATATGAGTACTAGGTAATGGAAATGTCCTAGAGAAGGCGAGGGACATGGAGTGTAGAGTTTTAGTGGATAAATTTGGATGTTTTAATGGATTATCTAGTCATTGTTGTGGGGGTTATCAGTAGATGTATCCATGGATATTCTTATATATAGAAAATATCAATTAAATAACACCCCTAGGTATTTATATTCCATAAGAAACATTTTCATAATTAAACCCTTGACCCTTGATGGATTTAAAATGAAGAAGATGACATTTTTAATCTGATTGTTTCATGGGAGAATAATTTATGAGATTTATAATACTTCCATCAATTACATTCTTACCGTTTTTAAGGAATTGATTATAGATGATGCATATATTCCATCAAACCACTATATGTCATGGATGTTAGTTGACAAAATTATATATATTTTTTAAAAAAATTCATGCTTTCCTGAAATATTTCTGCTTATTCTGGGAGGAAAATACTGAACATAATGATTGTGTAAAATGAGAAACATCCTGATGGAAGCCAAAAGTTAATGTAACACCATCCCATGTGCTAAAAAAAGTAATGTGGTACTTTCCATTGATCACCAGACTCTAAAATCTTTTCATGTCTAATGAAATATGGATAAAAATGCGATGGCATGATACCGAGTGAAAAAAAATAATGATGAGTTGGTTCACCCTACATATGAAATTTCATGGAAGAGATTTGATTCTCAATATCTTGATTTCACAGATGACATACGTAATGTGAGTCTGGGTATTTTATGTGACAGTTTTAATCTGTTTGGGTAGATTCTTACTTTTCACAACACATGTCCATTTTTATACACATTTATAACCTTCCTCTATGGATGTGCATAAAAAATCCTGTCACTTTCATGAGTATACTCATATCTGGACCTTCTTATCATGAAAATGACATATATTTATACATGAAACCATCAATAAAATATATGAAACATCATTGTAATGTGGGTGTGCGCACATACGATGCATGTTTGAAAGACATATTTCAGATTCGTTCTACACTTATGTGGATGATCAATGATTTTCCTACTTATAAAATGATATATGGATAGAGAATGAAGGGAAAACTATCATATCCTATTTTGATGAATAAAAATTGATCCATAAGGCTGAAATTTATTCTTAGTTTTAGTTTTATAGAACATCGATGATTCTTTCCAATGGACCATCCATATAGAAATAATTGTCGAATATTTTAAAATACCAAAGAGACCAAAAATCCACCTCATCATATGTTTAGAAATAATGTGCTTAATGAATTATAAGATTTCAGTTTTTCATTTGGGAATGGTAAGATAAAATATAGAATGAGGAAGAATGTTTCCACTAAAACCTATTATAATTGGAAGAAGAGGAGTATCTTCTTTGAGTTGCCTTATTGGTTAACCAATTTGTTACATCATTGCCTAGATGTAATTCACATTGAAAAGAATATATGTGAAATGTTTCTTTCTATTCTTTTAAATGTCAAGGGAAATTCTAAATATTATTTTCGATCTCTGTGTAACTTGGTGGATTCTGGAATCAGGCCAGAATTGCATCCTATGTGTTTTAGTGAATATAGATAGAAAGTTTTGTGTGCTTCTAATGTGATGAAACCTGTATGAAAAAAAATCAATTTTTGGATGTACTAGGGACTATTAAAGTTCTTGATGTCTATTCAAGTGACATATCAAAATGGGTCAATATAAGAGAGTTGAATCTAAAATATTTGATGAATCATGATTATCACATCCTTTTTTATGATTTAATTACAATATAAATATGTCATATTATGTACAATAATGTAAGGGTGTTAGTTATTTGATTGTTCCATTTCTGTATTGATCTTTGACTTTAGTTTTTAGACAATATTTATTTTATTAATAGATTTATGATAACTATAACTAGTATAAACTTATTAGTTTAATTTAATATGGATTTGACATGATCATCAACGAGTTTAGTTTTTATCTTATAGTAATAGGTTTATAATTACTTAGTTAAAATTTATAACCATAAAAATATATAATTTATTTTGCACAACCCTACCCATTTTTCATAATGCTCAAACCCCACTAGCCCATCTTGACCCCACTAGTAACATTATTAAAACCCCACTTCTCTATCCCGACCCACTAACCATCTCATTTATTGACCCAATGTTTGATCACTTTTGACCCTGATGATCAAGTTCCTAATACCCCAATGGCCTTTCACTCATAATCCATAATGTTTCTTATCATACATGGAACTAATGGTCATTCATAGCCTTAGATCTAATTGCCAATCACTACCTTGGACCCAATATCCAATCATCACACAAACCCTTATGTTAATATGTAATGACCCTAATGACCATTTCATCACTTGAGCCATTGGATCACTTTAATATTGTATCAAAACAATCTCTCAATTCAATGATAAGAATATAGTATACTTAAATTTACCCATTGTTAATCTAAAAGATCATCTCACTAATGATAAATCTTATAAGAGAGGAAACATCATATTATACTAATTAACCATTATCAATTGGTCCCATGATAAATTCTATAATAATTCACTATTTACCTTTATCAATCCTTGGGCATAAATATCATTGAGCCACCCTGGAATCTTTCTGAATTTAGAAGAATGATCATCCTAGCCCCAATGTCCTATACTAAAGAATTTATTAATTATTTTCTACTCAAAACACTCAGTTTGGTTACCCACAATGGGTTTTTCAAATCCTAAATAAGCTTTATCACATGAAAAACACATTCAATTACTAAATATAATAGAGTTCACCTAAATTAGTATATAAAGATGATTTACCCTTATGAAAACCATTAAATTATTCTACGATCTAATTATTTAGTGAATCAAAAAATAAAACCAATGAAAATTGGGTATAATATCTTAACCTTATCACTTAGGACTCATTACTATAGATGTAATTAAAACCTAAAACCACACTAGAAGTCCATATCACTCAAAAGATCGATGGGATAAGAGGAAAATACAATAATTATATTATATTACATGATAGGTTTAGAAAAAGAACCAAGTATTTTTAAACAAATATCTACATGAAAATATAAAAATATCCTAAAATCATAGGACGTCGCAGACCATCGGGTACTCGGTGGCCTCACACTGGCTACCCAATGGCTATGATAATGGCTTCTTATATCCACCATTATCTTTACTAGGTGCTTGGTTTATCTCAACAGGTTATTGGTTTCCACTGCTGCTACTTAGCATCACCACCTCTCTTTGTTCCTCTACAAATGTAAACATTTACATCTAAAATTACATTCATTGGATAAAAAAACATGAAAAAGAAACATCAAATTCTAAAAAATACATTTGATAGTGTACCTAAAAATCTGGATTTTATAGAAGTAACAACCTTGATTGTCTAGGTACATTTTTAAATTTTTTTTAGGATTTGATATTGATTTTTCATGTATTTTTATTTTAGGAGTGGATTTATAGATGATAAAATCTCTATGGAGGAATTTGGAGGTGGTGGTATTGTTAAATTGTAATAGAGGCTATCAGATACTCACTGGGAAGAACTGGGTACCTTGTGGAGCTGCCAGAGGGTAGTGGAAGACTCTTTTCTACCTATTATGTAACGAGAGGTAGGCCACCAAGTACCTGATGGTTTGTGAGCTCCTATGACTTTAGGAATTTTTTAAAATTTAATGTGGATATTTCTTTTAAAATCCTTTGTCCTTTGTCCTCCAGGATAGTCATGTAGCGTGGGATCCATCTTGGGATTCCTTATTCTATCATTGATCTTCCAAGTTATATAGACTTCCTCTGTTGTGTCAGATTTTAGTTCCATCTGTTGAATAAGTGGGTTCCCTAGGCCCAACTATTTAGTGCTTTTGATTACCATATCGTGTATACAGTTAGCGATACATGATGTCATCTTACCATTATAGTGTATACTTTTTTGTGTCCACTATTGAATTTGTAATGTCCAAATATTAATTTTTGTATCGAAAGGTTATCGCAGATCCTAAGCTATAATGATAACCTATGGATAATATGAAATTAATCTTAAATATATGTTCTATGGTCTAGATATATATTACCGATCCGTCATAGTAGATGTATGACTATCAGGTGATGGGGGCTAATAAGCATCGAGACTTCTTCTCTTGAAGTTCACACATGGTGATTTCTAGTAGTGAGATCATGAGTATAGGCCCACCAATAGGAACACCCCATGTTTCGGGTTTCATTGGATGGTCTTATCTATGATCATGTGTAATGGTCTCCTAACTTGAGATCATTACTAATGTATTTCATTTGATTGTGTACTTTGATTCAAGACAAAAACCATGACAATGATGTTGTGGCGAGGTAGTTTGTGTTGGGTGCGTCATTGGTGGCACGACATTGGTTGAATGATTAAGAAATGATTTTTTGCTTTCGGGTTATGGAGGTAATATATCTCATTCCTTGTTGATAAGGATGACAGTACCTTTATAAGACCATGGCCATGACAGTTGAGGGTAAATATGTCCAGTTAGATCAACAAATAATAAAGCAAGAAAAGAGCGATGACACGTGAGTATGTCTTGCTTTATGAGATATTACAGACAAAGAGATTATATTACACAGTGTGTTTTCGTAGGTTTGTTGTCACTGCTATAGAAATCATTATCTCTTCAGGGGTCATGATGGGTTGCTAGATCTCACTCTTGGTCTATGAATACTATTTACTGCTATCAAGATAAAGGCCTAGAGGGTCACACACCATAGTGTATTCGAGAATCTACCCTATTTAGTTGAATATGAGATTTGGAGATGGTGAGCCCCACCATTGGGTCTGGGATTTGTCCAAGAAATACGATCACTAATGCAATAAATAAATATTATTTGAGTTTAGAATAATGAGTATTTAATTTATTTATTAAATGTATTTATGATTTTTATGTAAATACATGAAAAATATTAATTGACGAATATTAAATTATTCAAGGTCCAATTAATATTTATGGGAATGATGAGTCAAGTTTTTGACTCAATTATTTTCACATTATATATTTTAATATATTGCAAATGAGTGATAATAATATTTATGACTCAGATTAGTAGTCATAAAATGTCATTAATAGTGTGTTGATTATTCAGGGGTCGGGTTGGAATTTCTGGGTAATTACATGACACTATAAATATAAGAGTGGAGGAGATTGCCAAACACTATTCATGAGAATTCTCTCTCCTGTCATATCTCCCATGTTCTAGAGAGAGGTGTTCTGGATCCCGGAAGCTCGGGTCGAGCTCTCTCTTAGGAATCACAAGAAGAGTGATGCAGTGATCATTGGAGCATCGAAGACAATGTAGAAATTCCGCGCTAGCACCTAGACTTCGATGAACAACATTTCTACAGTTCCTAGAAGCTTGTGTGGACGATCTAGAGGAGTTCAATGTCGGATTCTTCGATCATCGATTTCCAATGATGAGCAGACGTCGTTCACGACTTCGGTTTTAAACCATGTATTTTATGGTTTATTTTTGTGCTTAAAACCCTTCATGTGAGATCCTCGGTTTAACCGAGTAGTTGTTCGCCAACAATGAAAATATTAAGTCGATTGTTGGTGGAAATTTTTAAAAAACCTACATGTTTGGGGCTTCCGCTGCGTGCAAGGTTCCTTCAAGTGGTATAAGAGAGAATCATGTTGATTTTAAGCCAAATAAATTAAATTTACATTAAAACATAATGAAGGGAATAAATACGATCCTAATTACACAAATGGAATCAGAATCGGACATCAGATGGCCATTCTGCAGCCATTCGAAGTTTTTGAATTCGGATTTGAGATTGAATTCCGGTGGTGTTTTGTATTTTTACTGGAAATCCCATGCCCGGAATACTCATTGGAAAACCAAATTTGATTTGTTATTAATTTATTAAAATTAATTGTATTATTATAATAATAATAAAATTATGATTTATATTATAATATTAATATTAATTTTATTATAATAATAATATTATTAAAATAATAATATTATTTTTCCAAAGCCTAATATATAGGTTTTGGAAAATTTTATAAAGGGGAAAGACTTTCTTTGTAGGTCTTGGTTAACATAAAAAATAATAATTAGACTAAGTCTTTTAAAAAAAATAAAATCAAAAAAAAAGGAACGGGAAAAGGTTGGGCGTCACCTAGAAAAACAATACCAAAAAAAAAAAGAAAGGGTTGGGGGACCTGAAAATCTAGTCTCCTTCTTGCTAAGCGGTGGCCCTACTGGGCCCCCTCCTTCCTTCCTGCCGCACAACATCAGCAACGTGCCACCTTGACCACACCAGGATGGCACCACCTGGTGCACCAGCCGCTACCCTACATGTCTCCCTCGCGGAAACCCGCAGCAGTGGGAGCCTCACACTAGGCCGACGGCACCGCGTCAGAAGCCCACCTCGGCCCTTTCGGCTCCTGCTCACACTAAGTCTTCCCGCAGAGCTGCCCTGCATAGCCGCCCCTGTTCGGTGACCTCGGCACCTTCTCCCCTGCGCTGCACCCAGCCGCCCAGTCAGGCTGACTCCTTTAGTAGAGCTACAACCGCCCTGCATGCCGCACTCCACGGCCTTCCTCTGCTCGAAGAGGTGCACCGCACCACACTCGACTCCCAGCCAAACCCAATCCCAGCCAGCAATCCATCCCGGACAAACTAGTCCTGGCCCTCCACAGCTGCGCAGCAGGACACACCTCACTGAAACCATGGGTTGAGGCCCCTTTTTCCCGGACTATCCCATGGCAGACCCATACGGTCAGTGCCCTCGTGTCACTGGGGAGCAGACTCCAGGCTAGCCCTCACCTCTGATAGACTGACCCTCTTCTTGGTGTGGTCATATCCGCAACACCCCTCCGGCGAGGTAATCCCTTGCCGCTCCACATAGACCAGATCAGTCACAAAACGAGCATTGGCGGGTCAGTCCAGCTCGGAACGGGCTTGGGCAGACTTTCTCGACTCAAAATGCCCGTGCATGAGGTTGGTACCACCCAAATTGGACCAACGCAGGTTTTCCCTGACCCGCACAGGCCCTAACAGATGTTTTATGGGTCTGAGTGATTTAATTTAATCAAAAATCAATTAAAATAATTGATTTAATTTTAGTTGATAATTAAATTAATTAAATATTAAATTTTGGTTATTAAAATTTAATGCAATGTAAATTAATTTAATTAGTGATTAATTAAATTAATTAATTAATTAATTTTATTTTAGTTTTAGATTTAAATAAATTAAATGGGAACGAAGAACGTAAATATTGGATTAAAATATGATTGAATTTTTAGTTCAATTAAATTCCCTCAAGTTTATTTTTATAATGCAAGTTTAATTTCTATTTTTCATTTAGTTTATATACACGAGTTAATGCGTATACTGGTCATGAGCTGTGGACCCACCAATGTATGTTTGATGTGTATATTTAATTAATTTATTTAATTACTATAATGTTGTTTGTAATAATTAGTTTATTTTAATTAAAAGGTGATTTTTGTATTGTCTTAGAGTCATTATATGTATAAGGGCCTATGTGTCCATTCTTAGAGTTGTATTTTTATACCCAGAGACCCCCTCACCTGCGTGCGAGTACTGTTGTATAATGAAGAGATGTGGTGTGATGCACTTCGTGCCAAGTGACAGCGACACACCAGGTAGGGGTTGGATACATTGGATGAGAAGACGTTGCTATTCAAGTTGGAGGCCTCGCAACTAAAGGTATTGTCCCTACGGTATCATTTGGTCAATTATTCACTCAACGAATCAACCATTAGTACGACTCATGATCAGGTTATCTTTTTATTTTTCATGGTTTATTATTTTGTGAATGTGTAGTTAGAGTGCGATCACATAGAATAATAATAATCAAGCATGCAAGATAAAATGAACCTGTGAGGCTTGAGTCCCAACCATCGTGCCTCGTTTCTCCTCCGAGCGCCAAGGAAAGATCTGAGGAATGGCCGCGGAAGGTCCCAAAATCACCAGTCACAGATGGGGCCCGACTCACCCGGGCGAAATACAGAGAGGCCTTGGCCTCCAGTGCGGTCTCTTCTATTCCTAAGGAGCCATGTGCTTCGCCCTCTGCCATCTAAGTGCCATGCCGTTCATTGTTTGGAATGCTAGGGGTTTGGGTCCTCGTGTTAAATGCGACTTCATGTGTAATGAGGCCCGTCAGAATAGTGCTAATCTGTTGGTCATTCTGGAACCGAAACAAAAGGAGGGGAGGTTAACGGCCTTTGCGAGGAAACTAGGTTTCCCATTGTTCCTGAATGGAGGTTCCTCCAACCCCCATATCTGGCTCTTCTGGAGGAAGGAGTGGCAGGTGGACTTGGTAGAGGCGTCGGACCAGTACGTGACGATCAAGGTCTCACATGGGGGCAAGGTTTTTTTAGGCTCCTTTATTTATGCATGTTGTGACATGATGGAAATGAAGCGTCTCTGGGAGGATCTGTCCAGATTCCAAGCTGGGGAGGAAGCATGGATTATTGCAGGTGATTTCAACACGATTGCGGAGGCCTCAGAGAAGAAGGGTGGTGCCCCAGTGTCTCTTGGCTCAGTTCAGGACTTCTGCGGTTTCATGGCCTCTAACAGCCTGTTGGACCTTGGGTTCATTGGGCCCAAGTTCACCTGGTGCAACAATCGAAGTGGTAGTCAGAGAATCTGGTGCAGGTTGGATCGTTGTCTTCTAAACCTTCAGGCGGTGGATCTTTTCCCAGACTCGGCGGTCAATAATCTTTCTATGTCGGTGTCGGATCATGCGCCGCTCTTGGTGAGCCTGAAGGGAGGTGATCCTGGACCTCCTGTGGTTTCTTTTTCGAGCTCTTGGTGCAGGCGGCCAGATTTTTTGCAGGTGGTTTAGAGGTCGTGGGAGCAGGCCTCTAGGGGGTCGGGGTGAGTTGGTCTTGCTGAACGAGTGCCAAGGGTGCGGAGGGTGCGCTCTGAATGGGCTTCAAAGTGGAAGAGGGTGGATGCTCTGAATGGCCTCATGGGGGAGGTCCAGTTCCTTGAGGACAGTCTTCTGGAGGCTTGGGATGAAGAGGCCTTTGCTTCCCTAGTTTATAAGAAGGAGGTGCTGGAAGGAAGGCTGCTCGAGGTGGAAAGGGTGTGCAGAGAGAAATCCAGAGCTTTGTGGCTTAAAGAAGGGGACCACAACTCCAAGTTCTTCCAGGCCTGTGTCCGGGAGAGGAAGTGTGCTTCTTGGATCAACATCAAGAGGGAAGATGGTTCCTACACGTCCGACGTCGAGGAGGTTGGGTCTTTGGAAGAACGCCACTTCAGGGACCTTCTGGCTGGGCCAGGGCTGCTTCCAGGGGGGGGAACGGGCAGGGGTGTCAGGGGAGGTGTACGTCTGGGATGATCTTCTGAGGCTTTTGCAGAACAACGATGATGCTGCTCTTAGCTCCTTTCCTAGCCCCTCAGAGATCAATGAGGCGATGGTCAGTCTAAATCTGTAGAGTGCTCCAGGGCCGGATATACTCCCGGGGGCTTTTTACGTGGCAGCTTGTGAGGTGGTGGGGGGTATGGTGGTGGAGGCTATGCAGGATTTTTTTAGGGGTGGTTGTCTGCCGCGTGCAGTGTGTGCTTCCAAGTTGATTCTTATTCCCAAGGTGAAGGATCCTTCAAGTATCAATCAATATAGGCTGATATTCCTGTGCAACTTTAGTTACAAGATCCTTGCTAGTGTTCTCAACAGGAGGCTGAGCAGTGTTCTCCCTAAGATCATTTCAGAGGAGCAGCACAGTTTTGTCAAAGGCAGGAATATCCAAGGTGCATTTGGCATAACTACTGAACTTGTGGGGGATCTTAAAAGGAAGGTTGTGGGCCACAACATCATGGTGAAGGTGGACATGGAAAAAGCCTATGAAAATATGGAGTGGAGCTTCATAATTAGAGTAATGAGGAAGATGGGTTTCTCAGAATGGGTGTGCGATCTGTTTTTCCGATGCTAGGCTTTGCCGTGGCTGTCTGTGGACTTTGCAGGGCGGGTGTTTGGATTCTTCAAATCCGTTAGGGGGCTACGTCAAGGGGACCCCTTGTCTCCCAGCATCTTTGTTATGGCCCAGGAGGCTCTCTCGTGGTCTTTTAACTGCCGGGTGGAGGACCGGTCCATTACTCCTTACAAAGCTAAGGCAAGGGGACCTATGGTTTCTCAATTAATGTTCGCAGATGATGCCTTGTTTTTTATGAACGGAAGCTTGAGGTAGTTATATGCTTTTAACAAAGTAATGGAGGATTATGGCAGGTGGAGTGGGCAGCGGGTGAACAAGGAGAAATGCAGTGTGTTTCTTCCTAAGCAGTGTTCAAGTAGGAGGAGGGGGAGGATAAGGGAGAAGCTCAGGATGCTTGTGAAGGAGATTCCTTTTATGTATCTAGGTGTGCCCATTTCCAATGAAAAGGTTCACAAGCAGCTCTTTGATGGCATCATCAGTAGCATCACAACGTGCATTCAAAACTGGAAAAATAGATTCCTGTCATTTGGAGGTAAGATCACTCTTGTTAACAGCGTACTTACCTCTATTCCCATTCACGTCCTGGCGGCTGCCAATCCTTCCAAAGGGATGGTCCTCATCATGGAAAGAGTTCTTTCTGGCTTTGTGTGGGAAGGTCCCCAGACCATGAAATTCCATTGGGCATCTTGGGATAGGCTTGCCAAACCAATTGAAGAAGGGGGTGTTAGTCTTTGATGCTTTAAAGAATCTTTACAGGCTCTACATGCTAGGCTAGCATAGAACATTATCGAGGGCAGATCTCTTTGGGCCAGGTTAATGTGAGGGAGATATGGCGATGATTGGAGGAGCTGGGGTGTTAACAGCAGGGGGCTCTCGAAGCTGGCCAGAGGCTTGGTGGAGGGCCTGGACACTCTGGTTGACAAAGCCAGGTGGATTATGGGCAGTGGTGACGTGCGGTTCTGGAAGGATGCCTGGACAGGGGTGGAGCCACTTTTCTACCCGAGGTGTCCGGTTCCAGACATCACCTTCAGGGAGGCTTGTGGGCACGAGCGGTTCACTGAGGCCATCCTTAATCCACATCAGAAGATTGTTTTTCACAGCATCCATCTAGGGGTTGAGCAGGACAAGTGTGCTTTTGTGGGCTCCTCTTCGAGAGGGTTCTACAGCAAAGTCTACCAAAAGCGCCTTCAAAGGCCAGTGGGGTTGGATGATCTGGCAGGAAAGCTGTGGGTGAAACACATTCCAACGAAGCCTAATTTTCTAGTATAGAGGTTGAGGCATGGTGCTCTTCCCACTGATGAATGCATCCAAAGGAGGGGAATCAGCCTGTGTTATAGGTGCTGGTGCTGCGAGGATCCGGGGAGTGAATCCATTGGGCATCTTTTCTTTGGGGGCGAGTGGGCACAACACCTTTGGTACTTTGTAGAGCAACGACTCAGAGTGGCTCTGAAAGGGGATTCTGTGAATGATTTCTTGGGCTCCTGCTTCCACGAAGTGTTTTCAATGAACGGGAATATTAAGGACTATGCTGCCGTGGTCGCTGATGTCTACTGGGTCATCTGGGAGGCTCAGAATACTAAGAGAAATGGAGGGATGGTCTCACGGCTTGGTGTGAAGGTGTGCCTATTGGCACTTGTGGCTGAACTCTAACCTCTCAGGGAAGGGTGAGGGAACTAGTGTATGATGTTCCGGGAGGGGCTCTTCAAGTGTCAGCCTCTCGTAGTTGGGCTCCTGGATACGGTGGAAGGCCCCCAGGATGGGTCTAAAGTTGAATGTGGATGGCTCGTGTGCACATGGTATTATGCGAGGAGGTGGGCTAGTTTGAGATAGTGGCAGTATGGTCCAGCTCAGTTTCAACATCTATCTCGGACCGGGCAATGTGGTTAGTGCGGAGGCAAGATTCCTTCACTGCGGCATCATGTTGTGCGATCTCTACAGCCTTAAGCCAAACTGTGTGGAGACTGACTCTGAGGTTCTTAGGGGTCTTCTTGGCAACAACAAGTCCCCTCCTTGGGACATTGTGTATATCCTCAGGGATTGCAGAGAGCGGATAGGAGAATACATGGAGGTTAGGCATACTTTCAGGGAAGGAAACCAAGTGGCGGATGCTTTGGCCTCCTATGCGAAGGAGGACGATGTCCTAGCACTGTTCCATTCTTTTCATTTCCTTCCCCCTCATGTAAGGGTCTGGTTTGTGGTGATGCGCTGGGTCTTTACAACTTCCGGCCCAAGTAATTGCTTGTGAGGCTTTTTTATTATTTAAAATAAAAAAGGGGAATTCGAGGAAGGTGTCGGTCATGCCATAACTGAGGGTGCCTCTTACTATCGGGGAGTCCTTGTAAGAATGAAGGGTTGAATTAGATAAAGTGCTAGTAAGGATTATCCATATCTAACTTTCTATCAGTTTACAGGAAAGTGTTGAGTAAATCAAGTTATGATATTAGAAGCTGGGACTTTACGAAACAGATCAAGGAATTGAAAATTAAAGTAGTTAGCCAGCAAAAAACCCACTTTGAACCCTCCAAGTTGTGGTGTAGCCATAGCTTGTAGAATATGAGGGGTGGTTCTGGGATCCTTGCCACTAGAATACTCAATAAACAGAGTATTATGATTCTAGCACAGAGGGTTCCTAGAATCCGATAAAATAGTGGGAGAAATTTAATTAATTATTTTAATCAAAATGATTATACTGGTAATCCAGATAAAAGGAACTAATCTACTAAAGTTTAATTTTGTAAAAATATGTCAAGTTAAACCACAAGCTTAAAAAATGCGATAAATATTGGACAAAGTAAATGTCCACACTGGCATGAGTATCCAAAAATAATACGGGCGCTTGCACATAGTATTATGATATAGGAAACTCAAGATGCCAGTGTCCCCAACACTATTAAACTATCACAAGAAGTGAGGGTGAATATTTCTTACAAGAGACTATTATACAAAGCATATGATTGTTCTATCATTATGATTTCATCAACATCTGGTGTCAGTTGCGGTCACTACACCAAGACATAGATGATATAACATGAAGTCTCATCTTTGAGACGTTTTCAAGGAGAAAGCGAACCAATGATATGAATAAGGTGATGGTTACACCGACATGTGTAAATTGAAATATTGATCATGATCTTTAAATGGATCACTTTCTCATATCATTTTCACCCATTCACCCAAGTTTCATTTTAAGTTAAAAAATGAATAAGTATTAAGTAAACACTTCATTACCAATTTAGGTAAGGTTCCCCAAGATAATAAGAATATTAAAGATAATTTCATCTTTAATTATTATAGCGAATAAATTGAAAGACAATGTGAAAAGGGAAAAAAGAAAGTAATTCCAATGGAACATTTGTGATGTCCTTCAATTAATGAGGTATTAACAAAGGTTATTTACATTTCATATTATCAAAAAAAAAAGTTTAAATGAAATTAACTGAATTAAAGAAGCAAGTTAAAGCTTCTTCTTCAAAAAAGAATTCATCAAATGTAATGTTTCAGTTTTACTACTTTGGTATTAAATACAATATGCTGGGGACATATGTATTCTAATACGGTAACCACATAAGTATAGAAACCTTATTGGGAGTTAGGGGTATTCTCCAAGTGGCTGCGAAAGGGTGATACCTAGGCTAATAGTGAGAAGTACATGACTTCCTAATTCCCAAGTAAAAGATTCATGTAGAACTATTATTTAGTAGAACTAAAAACATTAATGTCATGTGTCCTTGGACACAATGATGCATTCTTCCAGGTTTTGGAATGAATGTTGTTTTTGGTATTTAAAAATCAATCACTAGTTTAGTAATACATGGATCATAGGCAATGAGTGATGAATATAAATGTAAGTCTTATACCCAGTTTTGGCAAGATAATTCTTTTTCATGTAATACTAAAAGTGGACATCAAGAATTTACCAAGTATTACATATTGGCTCGTCATAGCTAAATACTTTTGGTATTATCGACATCTTTAGTTTGGAAAAAGGAACCTTTAAAATAAAGGTATGTCACAAAGCTTTTCGAAATAGTTCAACAAGTGAACGTGAACTATTCCAAGAATAAAATAGAGGTATATATACTTTATATAATTTATTTAAGTAATTAAGGAATGTTAAAATGAAGTAAGTGCATCTTCAGAAGAGATGAGCTGCTTCAATCCAGCATGCCGAAGAATATCTTGACTGTGCAATCATCGATAATGATAATGTAGCATTGAGTAATTCCAAAACAAACATTACATTATCCACATCATGTCTTTGATTTTAATAAGTAGGATTGTTGATGAATTATTACATGTTAACATTGATAATCAAAATATAGCACGAAATAATTCTTAAACACACATTTTATACATCAGAGTCATGGTGTATGGAGTATCAATGTTATAACCTGCAACAACTTCCATTATATTTCATTAAATGATTTGAAAATAATGGAGATATCCCACAACCATATTCCAACTATAATGACAAATGGATAACATATGAGTCATATTATGATGTAAATCTATTATTTCATAATGACATGTGTTTGGATGCGAAGGGTTTGGACATAAAAAAACTTGAATCAGGAACGAACACATTATGCATCTTTTGTAATCATCATAATGGTTACTTAGGATATTAAATAAATCACTATGATAAAAAAGATATAATCAAGTTATATACAATATTTCTATAAGAGGGTGCACGTCTCTTTTGAGATAGTGTGAGCTTGAATGACTTTCTATTAGTCAATGCTTAAGATGCACAAATAGTTTGCATAAGAACTAGTTCCAAAAGTGCATGTGGAACAAAGTATGTTCCAGAGACACATACTGCGTAGGAATGATAAAACTATGGTGATGGTTTTTATATTCTCCACAGTCGATGATTTTTTATTCATTTCAAATAATATTTCCTATAAGTGAACAATATATTGAAATTCTCTAAGATTGAAAAGAACAACTAAAATTCATTTAATGGATTTCATGTATCAAAGTGAAAAGGGGATTAAATAATGAATACTGTGGTGGGAATTCAAGTGAATTGATACATGGATGGTACAAGTGTAGTACCAATAAGGCTCGATTGGTTTTACCAAGTAGTTATGCCTAAATCTATTAGAATTTTACTTATCATAGATAATATCGATGATCAAATTATTTATCATTGGATTTCATGACCACCAATCATGGATGGTGTCTATATGATGCAACCGGAAAGGGATGGTCACATCACAAAATGCTAATAAAGGTTGCAAGTTACTGAAATATGGTTTAGGATTAAAGTAAGAAATGTGTTCATAGAATATAAATTTGCAACTAATGTTTTCCATGTGTCTATGAGAGGTTAGTGGGAGCGTCAAAGTTTTCCAAGAAAATTATGTTAGACAATATATGGAAACAGACATTGGTCTTACAAGTTACTTAAGACCAAAATGAAATTTATTCTCCAGTGATTGACTAAGTAGAAATGTAAGTTCTAGGGAACAAGATCTACTGAGGTAGCTCTATAGGTTTCTTGGTCTTAATCAATCGTACATATAGTGATATTCTATTGAAAAATACAAATTTGGAACAATTCAAGAGATGAATTGTTACCTATGTCATAGGGAATAATCTCTTTAGGTTGACATGTCCAGGACATGGGAAGAGATAAACATGATGAGTTAAATCCATATGTTGAAGTGATGGATCAATCACACATTCCATGATATGTACAAGAATTGATATTTCTAGGATATGCTCTATAATAGGAAAATATCATTTATATCCATGAGCACTACAAGGGATGCAATCAGAACTATCTAATTGTACTTCATCATGTACAAAGGTATGTACCTGGTAAGTAGAGAAGAAATGATACTAGTTTTCAGGGATAAAAACTAGTCTTCCATAGATCAAAGTGATCTACTATCGCAGTTAGGCTAAAGACGATGAGCAAGTCAAGATCATATAATCCAGTGGTAGCCATACCTATAAATACCGAGTACATTGTAGCTTTTAAGGTAGATAAGAAGAAGTTACTAAATGAAATGTTTTGTTACAGTTCTTGTAATCACACCTAATAAGAAAAGTATTATCATAATGTAAATTATGATATTCTTACTAGAAAAGATATCAAGTTATGACAGTGGAAAAGTGGGATATACATGGGATACCATCTCTTGGGAAGTTTTACTCAATGAGACATGGTTTCAATAGTAGAATAGCCACACGGTGGAATTGTGGCAGACCCAATAGCTAAATCCATTACTTAGTAGAAACATGATGTTCATCATATGAGTAACTAACAAGTTTGGTTAGCACGTTGGCTCTAGTGCAAGTGGGAGTGTTGAAATAGTGGGTGCCCCAGGCCCAACTATTCAGTGATTTTGATTTCCATATCATGTATAAAATTATCTATACATGATGTCATCTTACCATTATAGTGTAGAATTTACTATGTCCACTAATGAAATGGTAATGTCCAAAGATTAATTGTTGTATTGAAAGGTTATAGCAGATCCCAGGCTATATTGAGAACCTCTAGATACTATGACATTAATCTTAAATATATGTTATATGGTATAGATATATCTTACTGAATGAACATAGTAGATGTATGACTATCAGGCATTGGGGGCTCATAAGCATTGAGACTTATTCTCATGAAGTTCGCACTTGGTGATCTATAGTAGTGAGATCATGAGGACAAACCCACCAATAGGAACACCACATGTTTCAAGTGACATTGGATGTTCCTATCTACGATCATGTGTAATGGTATCCTAACTTGACATCATTACCAATGTATTTCATTTGATTGCATACTTTTATGTAAGACAAAAACCATGGCAATGAAGTTGTGGCAAGGTAGTTTGTGTTGCATGCGTCATTGGTGGCATGACATTGGTTGAATTGTCAAGAAATGATTTGTCGCTTCAGGGTTATGGAAGTAATATATCTCAGGACATGTTGATAAGGATTTCAGTACCTTTATAAGACAGTGTCCATGTAATTCAAGGGTAAATCCATCTAGTTAGATCAACAAACAATAAAGAAAGAAAAGGGAGATTACATGTGAGTGCATCCTGCTTTATGAGATATTACAGACTAAGAGATTATATTACACAGTGCGTGTTCGTAGTTTGGTTGTTGCTTCTGTGACAATCCTTATCACTTTAGGGGTCATGATGGGTTTCTAGATCCTAATATTGGTCTATGAATACTATTCACTACTATCGAGATAAGGGCCTAGAGGGTCACACACAATAGCATATTCGAGAATCTTCCCTATTCAGTTGAATAAGCGATTTGGACATGGTGGGACCCACCACTGGGGTCTGGGATTTATCCAAGAAATATGATCACCAATGCAATAAATATATATTTTTCATGTTTAGAATAATTAGCATTAAATTTATTTATTAAATGTATTTATGAGTTTAAAGTAAATACATGAAAAATATTAAATTATTCAAGGTTCAATTAATATTCATGGGAATGATGAGTTAAGTTTTGGACTCAATTATTATCATGTAATATATTTTAATATATTAAAAATGAGTGGTAATAATATTTATGACTCATCTTAGTAGTCATAAAATGTGTTTAACAGTGCATTGATTTTTTCAGGTGTCAGGTTGGCATTTCCAGGTAATTGCACGACAGTATAAATATAAGAGGATAGAAGATTTCCAAACACTATTCATGGGAATTCTCTCTCCTTTCCTCTCTCCCATGTCCTAGAGAGATATGATCTAGATCTATGGAGCTTGGATCGAGATCTCTCTTAGTCATTGTAAGAAGAGCGAGGTGGTGATTGTTGGAGCGTTGAAGGCATAGTCAGAATTCCACGCTAGCACCTGGAATTCGACGAACAGAATTCCCATAGTTTCTTGAAGAATGTGTGGACGATCTAGAGGAGTTCGATGTTAGATTCATTGAGAAGATATCACCAGCAATGAGAAGACATCGTTTGTGGATTCAGATTTAAACCAAGTATTTTACAGTTTATTTTTTTTCTTAAAACCCTTCACGTGAGATCCTCAGTTTAATCGTGTAGTTGTTCGCCCACATTGACAAGATTATGTCGATCGTTGGTGGAAATTTTGTAAAAACCCACCTCTTTGGGTAATCTTTTGTGTGCCTGGTTTCTTCACCATCTATGATAATGAGTCTTAGGCAATGAGTCTAAGGAACTTTAGTTTTTATGGTGGAATCATAATTCATACATAATAACATAATAATAAAACAACAATATATATATATATACATATAATACATAAACACATAATTTTTTTGAAAAAAATACATTGGTTCTAAATATTATCCCCTTAATGAACTTGTATCTTTTCAATTTTAAATGTTAGTAAACAAATGAGGATATTTTCCCTTCATAGCTTCTTTAGGATTCTAGATTACTTCTTTAACCATATGTTTTTTTATAAAATGTTAACTAGATTGGTTACCATATTTCATTATACTTTCTATATACAAGTAATTAATGGAACTAATATTTCCTTATAAGAGAGATTATGCTTCAGCCACACTACTTTAGGGCTCAATACATGATATGGGTCGGATATATTATTTTTTAGTAAAGAAACATGAAACCCATTAGGCACATGAGATAAAATTGGATATAAGTAACCTGGATAATCCAATGATCCCACTTTATCTAAAATTTTATATGGATCAATAAATCATGGTTCAATTTTTCAAATCATTTTAAATTACAACACACCTTTCCATATATATATTCTACCTCGAAAGAAAGATCCTTCTATTAATTATCTATAAAAATATTTTTCCTACTTTGAACCTCCCTCATATAATGTTGAATTAATTTTAATTTTTCAACCATCCCATTTACTAATTCAGGTCTTAAGAACATCCTTTTCCGAACTCCATTCTAACAAGATGGTGTTCAACATCATTTTCTATACAATGATCTTAAAGATCCATCTCAATATCACAAAAATATTTTTTGGAAATTGTGATGGAGATTAGTCATTGTAATAAGTCATTTTTTATCACAATTAGTTATTTTTGAAAGCCATCAATCACAAATAACCATTTTCTTGAAATCATGCAGTAATTGTAATAGATTTTGTTGAATCATTAAAAATAATAGAGGATGTGGAATTATTATTAATGTAAATCAAAAATAATAAAACCAGTCACTAATTATTAATAGTGAAGGGGTTATCCATCTAAAAAAATAAAAGAAAATGAAATTATACTCCTAACATCCATCAAAATTAATTAATTCCATCATAAATATTATTTGTGATGGGATTATGCATTAAAAATATATCATTGTTAGTAGATTTTCTAATTTTTTTGAGATGAATTTACCCATTCTCAATAATTCATCATAAATGATTTAAAAAAACATAACTGTAAACTTATAAAAAAAATACATTTATCACATACCGACTATAGAAAAATAATTCATAAAAAAATAACCACAGGGGGGATGAAAATCACAACATTTTAAGGTGAAAGTGTCTAAGGTAAATCCATATATAAACCACATACTAGTCATTACATACATTAACAAATTTGTTAAATCATTGTTGTTACTGATGTTATTTCCCTTCCTGCTCACTGTCCAACCTCTGAATGATCTCATCTTGAGATATTAGACTCTCCTCATAATTTTAATTAGAAAAGGAAAATGAATACACACGAATTCCTTTTTATATGGATGATGTTGACCACACCATTATACCATAATAAATAGTTTGTGTTTATCACAAACCAATACCGATATCCTAACCTTTCTCAGTATGATTCTCTCAGAGGCACACGTCCTCATCAAAGTGTAAATGGTCTAAGCTATATCAATCCTCCCTACCCTAGGTCTCTTTATGACTCTCCCACATGAAATCCTCTAAATAATATATCTCTTACAAAATTTTTTTAATAATAAAATAATTTAAAATAATAAATATTTATTAATTCAAAAATTGAAAAAAACATATGAACCATAATCATTCATCATGGCGCTAAAAAAACTTTTCCACTTATATGATTAGTGTATATAATCTTTTATACATATAATCACATAATAGAAGGATACATAATATAATTCATAAATTAAGCACATCGATTTAGTATTAATAATATATAAAAATTAATAAATATGCTAAAAAAATTATCATTTCAAGTTGATTGATGAGGTAAACCAAATGTAAAACATTATGCTCTATGAATCACATATTCTCTCACCCAAATCTTTAATCCTATAGATTATCTATTCTTGAAATTATCACTTATATCATAGGAAAAAAATCCTCCCATACTTGTGAATGGATATAGTCGAGTCGATGAATCACAAAAGACTCATAAAAAATAGTCATGGAAGATATCTATCTATATCTCTTACGAATGTTGTGTAAACTTTAATGAAAATGATCAGGAATAAATTCCTTATATACCTACTTGATGGAGGGTTTTATGGAGTCATCAATAGGATATCATAAAACCGATATATAATTAAAAAAAATTAGTCAAGAATTAAATATATTTTACTAGAGAAATAATAAAAATTTATTTACATACCAGTCATCGATTGAACATATTGTAAATAATCACACCTTAACATGTTGGTGGAACACAAGGAATGTCATAATATGATAAATTAATTACTAGGGTGAATTTTAATTTTAATTAATGGATCAAAAGAAGGATTTTTAGGTCTTTGTGGAGCTCAAATTGTTGTTTTGTAAGGAGAAAGTCTAATGAAATTTCTATGACATGGGTAAATTCATGAACCACCCTCACTAGAAACCTATCCTAGGATTGCAATAAAGGAAAGAGTGATTCCTCAAGGCCCACATCTAATAGGCCTGGATATCGACTAATATATAGGGTATAAATCATGAAAATGGGATACATTACCCTCATGAATCCCATGAACATAATAATAAACCAGCAATCAACACCATTATATAAAATAAAACTAAGATCCCACACTAACCAGAATTCAAGTACTGTTGTATAAATACATGTATCCAAAATAAAATTCCAAAATAACTCCTAGGAAACAATAGATATGGAAACAAGTTCCTGATTTTTGTCTTCTCAACCCTACTCGATTTGATAAAATTGAGTTCTGGTGCCCCTTAATTAGGTTTAGTTAGGGTTCAAATTTCATTGTACCTAACTAATTAATAAATTGGTAGGGTGTGAGTATGTGACATAATATCCATTTAATTCATGAGGACATTAATTTATTCCATATTTTGTTTAAAATTTAATTTTTAATATAAATAGTGTCGATGGGCCGTTTATAAGTAGTGAACCTAAATGGAGAGTGAGGAACCACTTTTGAGAGATGCTGGGTATGTAGAGGATTATAAATCCTCATGAACCCTAATAATTTTTTGATGTGAGACAAAATTTTTTGTGGAAAGTCCTTGTTGGTTATGGAAAGTCCCTGTTTGTGTTTATATAGTGTTTTGGGTCTCACTGTGACTTCCTAACCTACATTGTGGGAGACGAGGACTTTACAGTGATGGGATCGATGGTGAATGGTTCTTGGTGGATAAAGTAATAGAAAACAGATGATGTGTGATTTTTATATGTTCTACAACCCTTGTTTATCAAGGTAACCAAACAACATAGTGGCATTGTGTTTTCAGACAATGGGTGGCATGAGGCATTGTATTTGGGAGGTGTGGGTGGTCGTTTGAAGCAGGGACACCATCGTGGATTACATTTCTATCGGGATATTGAGATAATTTTGTCTATATCTTTTTTTATGTCTAACATCAGTGAATTATTAGGGTGAAAAAAGATTCATAATCCTTAGTACTCCTAACATGTCTTGAAATTGGTTCCTCGCCAACTATGTAGGGTCACTACCGACCTCATGTTCTTCTCTTGTCTGCCATTATACCTCTGCTGAATATATTTTTAAAAAATAATTTTTAAATAAAATATATAATAAATAAACAGGTTTAGGTATTAAATTGTTACTTCATGATTAATCATATTATGCTTAGGATAATAAAATAATGCATATTAATGGGTTCATGTACTTAAAATTTATACGGATTATGGTTTGTTTTCTCCAAAATAAGAGGGTATTGGACCCACTACCATCCCTAGGAAACAAATACAACAGCAACCCCAAGATCTAATCTAGTACCATCTATCTCATTCACTAAATTCCTCTAAGAAACATATAATTTTTTTATATATATGGGGTGAGAATACATGTATACTCAGTAGGATCCTCCCTAGAACCTCTCATGGAAACATAAAGGAAACACTCTAATTACATAGTGTGTAATAAACATAACTAAAAAACACCTATATTAGGTTAAATAACACCCATTATCACTAAGGAACACTCACTAAACATTTAAGATTAATATAATAAAATAATATCAATGAATATAGTAAGAGGGTACCCCGCACCACTTCCCCACTAGTTTTTCACTCTCACACTGCAATGAAAAACGTCTTGGTGCTCCCATACCTTATATATCATTATAACATCAAACACATATCTATATATCACATACCCCCATCATACCACATAATCACATATCCATGACCTCCTTCCATATATCCATACCTCAACTACACATCACTTTTCCATCATAGTAGGATATTATGAACATGAAGGACATAAACAACGTTCCCTCCTACTACAATGCATGAACCCCAATATATATCACATCATCACATCATCACCCCATCCTCAATACATCAATATCAATTTTTTACTCTTATCTATCATAATACATGTATAAAACCCTCCATAATAGAGAGGGGATAAGATGGAGTATTCATCCATATATTCCCTCACTGACCTATATATTAAAGAAGACTCCTAAAACCCAAACCATTTGGTCATTGGTAAGGTGATCTGACTCAAATCGGGTTAATAAAAAATCATAATAAAGTATAATACACATATCATATCCAAAAAAATCATGCCCAACTTAAGGGGTTTCACTAAATAGTACAATAACAACCCAATGTCATCATCACATATCCACCACCCCCATAATAACTATTTTCAAATCTACACATTAACTGGACCCACCATTCCTCACAGAACACCCACAATGTTAGCTAGCCCCACCATCGACTATGGTGTATCCTTCCACTCATAGAAATATCATATATTCATGAATATATATATATATATCTAGAATCTCTTGAGAAGTTATTCTAGTAGATGATGAATCTCTATAAGTGATTGGAAAAGGGAGTTATAAATCTCTCGATAAAGAATGGAAGTTTTATTCAGTTGAAAGTAGTGAGAAAAATTTTAAGTCTCAAGAGGAATCCTATTTTAGTGGGTAAATTAAATGATGATGGTTCAGAACTAATTTTAATAATGGAGTCTATAATGTGACTCAAGGATCCATGGTAGTGGTGTTCAGAGTAAATTACAAAACCATGTATCTGATAGGAAGTTCATATGGGAATTAAATGTCCTAAATTTAATCCTATAAAAATATAAAGGTACAAAACTACATATCTAGTCACCTTAGTGAAAATAACAATAACGTTCTAATAGAAAAGTTCATTATGATGTTTGATAATTAAAATATCATAAGTTGTGTGAACTATGTACTGGGAAAGAAAAAGAGGGTTTTATTCAATCTAAATGGGTAGAAGCATATGGCCCAAAAACTAGATCTCATTCACCTAGATGTCTATGAACCTGATTCAGTTTAATCTCATAGAGTATCATGATACCTTTTCATATTCATTTACGATGCCACAAGGAAGGTGTTGATTTATTATATTAAATATAAATATTATATGTTTGAAGCATTTGTAAAGTGGAAATCCATCATGAAATTAGAAATGGGTTAGAAATTTAAGTTCTTAAGAATAGATAATAGTGGTGAATACAATGGTAGAAACTTCTAGAACTTATTTCAAAATAAGTAGAATATACTGGATATAATAGTACTCAAAACTCCATAGCATAATGGAGTTATAGAGAGGATGAATAGAACTTTGATGGAGAAGGTTAGATGAATACATGTTCACTTTTGAATGACCAAGTCATATGGATAGAATTAATTAACATGGTAGCATACTTGGATAACATAAGTCCATCCTCTATAGTAGGACAAAGTCTACCTAAATAACTTTGGTATGATAACATAGCAGAAGTTTCTCACCTCAAGATCTTTACAAAAACAAAAAATAGGCTTTTATCAGTACTAAAAAAGGCCTTTATCAGTGCTAAAAAGTGTTGATAATCGAGCCACTATTAAAGGAGGTATTTATCAATGCTCTAAAAAGTGGTGATAAAGTCCCCATTTATCAGTGATTCAAATAGAATGGATGAATTCCCCATTAATCATTACTTCAAATAGCGCTGATAATGTGAAAATTTATCAGTGCTTCAATTAGCGTTGATAAAGGCTTCCCTGCCTGGGTGTGGTGTTTATATAACATCACAACTAGAAAACCTATAAAAAACAAACAACACTAAACTAGAAAAAATAAACTCCATAAACAAGCAAAAACCTTCTAAAAAATAACCATCCATAGTATATAAAAAAGAACCACATACACAATGCAAATGATGAACAAATAATCAGTGCACACAATGGTTTGAAAAACAATGATTTATATATTTAATTAAAATAATGAATACAAAAATATTCACTCATGGTATATACCAAAAAATAGTTCTAAATACATTTTGAACAATGTTTTATAAAATTATATTTACAATTATCCAACAAATAGTTAAAAACATTAATGTTTTCTCTTTTGACATATGTGGTCCCCTATAAAAAATGTTCTCCAATGGTAATAGTCTCTGAAAAAATCATCAAAACTTGAGAAAAAGGTTCCACCTATATAAGAAAACAAATATTACATTAGTAATACTATAAATAAATAAATTAAACATTAATATGAAGAATACATTTAAAAAATTTCTATTTTTAATAAAAATGAAACATTTGGAGTTATATCGGCCACATCGTGCATTGTATTGAGGTGTGGTTGATTCATAGACATCACAAATGACTGAGGTATTGTTTTCTTAAAGTATCAAAACAATCAGATTTTATTTCCTCAGTTCTCAGTATGTCAGTTGTGTTTTTTTTACTAAAATGTCATTTCAAACCGAAAACATGCAATTTGAGTCATAATGGTCGCATCGTGCATTGGTTTGACATGAGAATGCTTCATACACATCACAAAGGACATAAAAATTACTTTCTTTAATTTGGAAGACAATCAGAGTGTTTTCATGGTTTTCAGTGAGTGACTTGTTTTGAGTTAAAATGTCAATTTTAAAATGACAGCGAACACTTTTAATCATACAGGTCACACTGTTTGTCAGATTGAGTTGAGGTTAATTCCTACACATCACAACTAACTCATGGATCATTTTAATAAAATATAAAAACAATAAGAATGCGTTTTCTCAGTTATTATTATGTTAATTGTGTTTTTTTCTTGAATTAATGTCAATTTTAAATAACAAGGCACATTTGGAGTCATACTGGTGACCCCGTTCATCATATTGAGGAAAAGTTGATTCCTAAATGTAGAAAATTATTGATAGATCATTGTACTAAATTATCAAAACAATTAGAATGCATTTCATTGGTTTTCAGTATGTCAATTGTGTTTTTTTTACTAAAATATCATTTCAAAATGAAAAAAATTGAGTCATACCGGTCGCATCGTGCGTCAGTTTTATGAGAGACTACTTCATACACGTCACAAAGGTCTTTAGAATCACATTAATTATTTTGGAAGATAATCAGAGTGAAATTTCATAGTTTTTAGTGAGTGACACATTTTGAGTTAAAATGTCAATTTTAAACTGACAGTGGACACTTTTAGTCATACCGATCACACCATTTTTTGGATTGAGGTGGGGTTAATTCCTACATGTCACAACTAACTCATGGATATTTTTCCTAAAATATAAGATCAATAAAAATGTGTTTGATCAGTTTTCAGTATGTCAATTGTGTTTTTTTAATTGAATTAATGTCAATTTTAAATAATAAAACTCATTTGGAGTTATAATAGTGACATCGTGCATCAGATTGTGGTGTGATTGATTCCTACACATTAAAAATAACTAATAGATCGTTTCCCTAAAATATCAAAACAATCAGAATGCATTTTCCTAGTTTTCAGTATGTCTGTTATGTTTTTTTACTAAAAAGTATTTTCAAACCAAAAACATGCAATTTAAGTCATACCGGTCACATCATGTGCCGGTATGACATGAGACTACTTGATACATGTCACAAAGAACTTACAAATCACTGTCCTTAATTTGGAAGGTAATCAGAGCAGATTTTCTTTGTTTTCAGTGAGTGACATGTTTTGAACTAAAATGTCAATTTTAAACTTGTAATGGACACTTTTAGTCATATTGATCACACGATGCATTAGATTAAGGTGGGGTTGATTTATACACATCACAACTGACTCATGGTTTTTTTTTCATAAAGTATCAAAACAATACAAATCCATTTTCTTGGTTTTCAGTATGTTAGTTGTGTTTGTTTACTTGAATTAATGTAAATTTTAAATTACAAGACACATTTGGAGTTATATAGGCCACAACGTCCATCATATTGAGGTGAATTTGATTCCTACACATTAAGAGTTATTGATAAATCATTGTGATAAAGTATCAAAACAATCAGAATTCATTTCCTCTGTTTTCAATATGTTAGTTGTGTTTTTTTCTAAAATGTCATTCCAAATCGAAAGCATGCAATTTGAGTCATACCGGTCACATAATGCATCAGTTTTATCCGAGAAAACTTCATACACATCACGAAGGACTTAAAAATAAATGTTCTTAATTTGGAAGACAATTGGAGCATGTTTTCCTTGTTTTTAGTGAGTGGCAAGTTTTGAACTAAAATGTTAATTTTAAACTGATTGCAGACCCTTTTAGTCAAAACGGTCACACCTTTAATCAGATTTAGGTAGGGTTGATTCCTAAACATCACAACTAACACATGGATCATTTTCCTAATGTATCAAAACAATATGAACGTGTTTTCTCAGTTTTCACTATGTCAGTTGTGTTTTGTTTACTTGAATTAATGTCAATTTTAAATAACAAGAAACATTTTGAGTCATAGCGGTGAGACCATGTGTCAGATTGAGGTGCAATTGATTCCTACACATCACAAATGACTGATAGATCATTTTCCTAATGTATCAAAAACAATTTGAATGCATTTTCTTGATTTTCAATGTGTTAGTTGTGTTTTTTACTTGAATTAATGTCAATTTTAAATAAAGACACATTTGGAGTCATATCGATGACATTGTGAGTCATATTGAGGTGTGGTTGATTCTTACATGTCAAAAATGACTCACAAATCATTTTTCTAAAGTATCAAAAAAATTGAGTACATTTTTCTGCCTGAATATCAATGCAACCCTGCCTATGAAACCTAAAAAAGAGACCTGACCTACTCAATGTGACCAATCTAACAATTTTAGAAGGATTGTGGAAAAAACCTTTTATCCCAGTATGGTTGACACTGAATAACATCCTCCTTCAAAAACATAGCTTTAGTCAGCCTAGTGAAGAACCAACTGTCATATATTCAAGACCTCTGAATAAATATATGATAGATGGTTCTTTAATAGGTTGACTAAATAGGGGAACTACCAATGTTGCAGATTGAATCGATGTCGTTTTTGGAGAAAAAAACATCTCATTGTTGAAAATGAGAAGAGTAGAGTAAGCTCTTATGCCCGTTATGACTCAAGACATCACAAAAAACTCAAGGGATGGGGAATCCACTTCTGGATAATTGTAATCTTTTGTGGTCTATCAACAACACACATAACATGTAAATTAGGACCACCGATTTATTTTGAAAAACCAATAAAAATTCAATTCATTTAGTGCGCAAACAAGGACCACCAACGACCATGATTTTCAGTGGGGCGTTTAGCCCATAGAAATCACAACATTACCATAAAACAAAGGGAAATATAAGGAAGAAAATATTATTAAAGTCCAAAATATTTTATAAGTTTACCATCTTCATTCTATATTTGTACATTTGTCTATCAGGTATGCTGCCCAATAATTTCTAAGCATTTTTATATCGTCTAGTGAATATGACTATTTTTGGCAGTCATGTTAGTACTAAAAAATATAAATAAACAAAGGATAAATAAGTATTTAAAATAAAATAGCAATTATCTTCAAAAATACCTCTTCAGAGATGCTAGTTTGTTCATGGAATATGATCTATTTCATAAATTCACAAACATAATAACCACACTCTTTATCATTTTTTTGTTTCGAGAACTACAAAAACATTGAGAAAAATAAGTAATTTTTTTATATGTGTTTGGATAGTAAAATCTTATTATATATACCCTGATACTTATCCAGTCTTAGTACTTTTTAGGTTTATTTTCCTTTTCCCCTGGCCTCATTCCATGATCTAGATGATATTCTCGCACCGACCTATCATAATAAAATCTTCATTAAAAGATAATATAAATTATATAACAAGATGTTTAGTTCTAAAATGTTGGATGTAGTGTATTATGAATTTAAAAAAGCCATCATGTGTGGTCGGTTTGTTTGATATTCATGCATTGAATCCAAAAAATAAAAATTTGGTGTATCCAAATTGACCATAATGATCATCCAATGCAGTCTGAAAACAAAAAACATAATAAGTAATGAAAAAAAATTAAAATATATTTTATATGATTAAATTATAGAGTTTTACCCCTGTATGATTAGTATTAAGATGAGTCTATCATATATAATTTTGTTGTTAAACGATTTGAGAAGTCCTACCATTATTTCACCGTCTTTCTTGGAAGTTACGTCTTCTTGTTCTGTAGAGGTGATGTGAGGACTAACGAGTCCAAATTTTTGTTCATGGGTAAATTCTTTCAAATGTTTTTCATATATATTCCTGGAAAAAATATTAAATGTATTTAGTCATAATTATCATAGTATATCATCTTTTGGAAAATAAAATCATGAAAAAAATACCTCATGTAAACATTTACAACTGAGTTGACTAACCAATCATAGTCGAGGATTTCGGTTGTAATATCAACACCAATGAAGTCTGGATATTCCCCTCCATATATATTTGCTTCAAAATAAATTATGTGATTACCGCCATATTTCAACTTCGTATCCACATGAGGCTTCTTCAAGGCCACTGAAAGTATATTTGCATATGGTGTGGGTATTTTTGATTCTTGTGACTATGTTAGATATAAAATATAATAATTAATTAATCATTGTTATGTAATAGATATTTAAATATTTTTTTATTATGTTATACTTACACATGTTTCCTACACTTTTTGTGTGTTTTCGTCTTTTAGTTTTACATCTTTAGTTACACATGCCTCCTTCTATAAGAACATGGTGTGGGATGGAATTGGAAATGGATTTGGACTCTTAAAGCTACATATAAACAAAATAACATAATTATTGTGTTGTTTTATTTCACATAAAATTATTATGGTAGATTTAAAATACGTACCGATTTTTTTTCAAGTGATGCATACCGCAACCTTTCTTTACGATAGGGGTATGCTGGTTTTGATGCATGTTGTTTATTTTCAGTAATCAGTTGTTGTTTCATATATAAAACAATGTCAATCAACGTGATGAATGCATGTACCATCAAACAACATATTACCATACATAATGTACCAGAAAATACTGCTTCGTACGATGGCCAGTAAACACGTCCCATGATTCTTGGGTTATTAGGTGTTCATAAATAAGAGGTAGGTGTGGGTTTATTTTCCCTTCAACATCTTTAAGATGATATTTC
Organism: Viscum album; assembly: GCA_963277665.1. NCBI lineage: Eukaryota > Viridiplantae > Streptophyta > Magnoliopsida > Santalales > Viscaceae > Viscum > Viscum album. Next base: position 627,900,853 of record OY728162.1, on the reverse strand, counting down.
ATTAAAAGTGTGTGAAAACCCCAGTTAATAATTCCAGCAACACTTAATACATAGTCTTTGTGTGAGTCATCTACTACAAATGCACTCTTCAAGATTTTATGAAGTGTAAGTAAATGTTTCATTATTTCTTTTTTAGTAAATTGAAAAATGATATCATAATGTTACCATAATATCTCATCACATCAGTGTCTTAATCTAAGACACCACATGGTTCCATGAAGTTACATAAAACACCATGCATTTCCGAGTGATTATTCTAATGTAACTACTGAACATGGCCTTGTTGGGGTTAACATGTTGGCCCCGCTTATTTCGTCCAATCTCATATTTGATTCCTTTCCCTTTATTATTAATTATTTTTTATAATACCTTCAAACTATAGCGCTCCTATTTTTTCTATGTCACCGGTTTTTTGTCACTTTTCATTTCTGTAGATCCACCATCATCAATATTTTCTTCCGGCTCCAGAGTGCTAGCATCAGCATGTGCAGTTGGTGGTTGTACCTCTTCACTAGGAGTAGTAGTAGGTTGATAAACATGTTGTTCATCTGTACTGCGAGCAATAACTGGATGAGAAACCTATTGTGGCTAGGGAATGGGGGAATCATCACATGAATAAGTAATCATCTACAAAAGTGGTTTAACATTTAATTTAGATAACATAAAAGTAGCAATAAAAAGATATAAATATAAAGCAATAGGTTGAGAAACCTATTGTTCGTCTGCACTGTGAGCAACAACAGGTTGAGAAACCTACTGTACTTGGGAATTGGGAGCATCATCACAAGCAGAAGTTGTTTTCTACAAAATTGGTTTAACATTTAATTTAGATTACATAAAATCAGCAATGAATAGATATTAACATATAGTAACACGATGTATATTAGAAAAAATATAACCTGATTATTGAACTCTCTTTTTTTAAAGGTTAAAGGGATTTGAACCCTCTATCAACTATCCAAATCCCTTCATTGTGGTCTCATATGACATACAAAACACCATCTACACTAGGACCATTGTGAAATTATTACGACATCCCAATGAAAGGGTTATCCTCCATTGAATTTTTATCTGACTCTTCAGTGGGTTTGGTCGATAACAGAACAATTGACTAGTTTTGGTTTGTAATATATGGAACATAAAATACTTGTACTGCCTATGATACCATTAAAAATGGTTTGTCTTTGTACCCATCCTCACAGAAATCAAATTTACCAAATCCCAACTCCTCTATTTTAACAACACTTCTGTTATCAACCCACTTGTATTGAAAAATCGGCACTTGGAATGTTGAATAATCCAACTCCCATATTTTTTTGATCTATTCAAAATATGATTTATTCACGTAAATTGTATTTCTGTCCTTAGAACCAGAAACATGCATCAATTCAACCACAAGTGTAACTCCACTATTTTTTCTATTACTATCTTCATCATGTTCATTAGTATAGAATTTATAACCATTAATTAAATAAGCATTGTAAGATAATACATACAGACTTGGTCCTCTGGCTAGCCATCGTAGTCGTTCTGAAATTGAGTCTAGATTTTCATTTGACTCCTTAAAAATATGGTCCTAAAACCATCCTATAAACTATTGATTATGTTTATTTGATATATATTTTTCATCCCTTGATGGATTGGAATGCCTAAGAAATTATTTTTAGGTTTAAACATATGGGTCAACTTCTAAAGTATTATGAAAAATGTAAAGGTGGGCCAACTCCTGATCTGTAGTATTGATTGTGATGAACTCCTTTTCATAAATTCCTCTACCTTCATATCTCCCAATGTGATGATATTTTGTTAGACCAATGATTTTCACACTAGATAGGTATTCGGTATAGAATTCAATAGCTTCCTCAACAATATATCTCTCAACAATACAACCCTCTGGCCAATGTTGATTTTTGACATACCGTTTCAAAATCTTCATATAGCGTTAAATGGGGTACATCCATCTATAATGCACAAGACCACATAGTCAAATCTCTCTCACCAAGTGAACCATCAAATGAACCATCATATTATAGAATTTCGGTGGAAAAACATTTCCAATTCACATAATATGATGACAATTTCACTTTCCATAGCTAGAAATTTTTCCAGGTCTATAAATTTTATATATGTATCTTTGAAGAAGAAACATAGCTTCATTAATTTAAGACAAACATTCTTGGAAAAAATGAAATGTAAATCTATAGGAATTAGATCTTGCATCAAAACATGGAAATTATGTGAATTCAGACCTTTTAAATTTAAATATTTCATTGAAACGATGTTCTTGATATTTGATAAATACCCCTTATGAACCTTTACATCATTCAAGAAGTTGAAAAACCAAAATATCTCCTACTTGGAAAGAGTGTAAGTAATAAGAGGAAGAAATGTTCGTTTTTTACACGTCACTGGTGCCAACTGTTCTCGTATTCCCATTTCAACCATGTCCAACATAACCTTAATTCTATCCTTTGTTTTTTCAGGGGAATTTAGAAACATGCTAATGACACTATAACATACATTTTTTTCAACATACATAACATCAAGAAAATGTCTGACGTACAGAAAATTCCTTTATGGTAATTCAAAAAAACTGATTTATTTTTCCAACTGGTTTTCATAATGTTTTTTGAAAATGGATTACCAAAAGCAGTGTGCACATCTTTAAATTTCTCAAATAGTTGATCACCTATTAGTGGAGATGGTGGTGTACATTATTCTAAACTTCCATCGAATGATGTCATCCAAGATCAATACTTATGTCGTTGGGGTATAAATCTGAAATGTACTAGAAACATTGTTTTCGATGAATGTTTCAGCCTAATTGATTTTGTAACTTTTTTGTTGATGAGACATCCAAGAGTTCCTTTAATGCTATATCCTAAAAAATTTCTATAAGTAGGAAAGTCATTTATCGTCCCGTACAACATGGATCTCGACGTGAAATCTACATTTCTATAAGCATCATACATCGTAACACCTGAATCCCACAATAATTTAAAATCCTCGATCAATGGAGCCAAATAAACATCAATATCATTACTCGGTTATTTTGGCCCTGATATAAGCATAGATAACATGTTGTGTTTTCATTTCATGCATAACCATGGTGGAAAGTTATAATTTACCAACATAACTGGCCATGTACTATGAGTGATGCTTTGAAAACCAAAAGGATTCACTCTATATACAGATAACACAAGATGAAGGTTTCTTAGCTCATTTCCAAAGATATGAGACTCATGATCAATTCTCTTCCACTGAGGAGAGTCTACTAGATGCCATAGTTTTCCATACTCATTTCTTCTATCTGTGTACTACATCAATTACCTTGCAGTATCCTCACTTACATATATGTTCATAAACCTCGAAATGATTGGAAAGTACCATGAAACATTCATAGGACTAGATTTATCTTTCTTGTTTCTAGAATAACCACACTTTGGGCATTCTCTAAGTGATTTGTGGTCCTTGAGAAATAGTATTTAGTCATTCAGGAAGACATGTATTCTTTCAGAGATCATACCCATCAAGCACAACATTCGTTTGGTGTTGTATGTTCAGCTCATAAGATCATTATATTTTGGGATCACGTTATTCAATAGATCAAGTAATTCTATAAAACTGGAATCACTCCATATAATTTTTTGATTTCAAATTATACAGCTTCAGTACGACTAAAAATTCTGTATATTTATTGCAATCATTTTATAATGGCATCTTTGCACAACTCTTTAACTGCTCAAACAATTTTGGGAAATCACGATGTTCATGTTCAATTGTTATTGTCACTTACTTAATACAGTCTTCATCACCATGCACATCTGTAATCTCATCATCGATACAGTCTTCTTCATTGGACACACTTGTAATCATATCAAATGATCCATAAAACACAGTGTCATCCCAATCACTAGCTACATTCTCTTTTTCCCCATGTTCATTCCAACATTTATAACTTCGATCTATTCTGTGACATATCAAGTGTTCATCCAACTCCTATAGAATAACTTGTATTGAATAAAAATAGTGTAAACATAGACAAATTATCTGAGAAGGATCATATACATGATATTTTCAAAACTTGATGAACTCTTTCACTCCATCTTCGTACTCTTTTGTCATACGATTAGCATCCATACATTCTTTATTCATATCCATCCTATTTGATTCGGTGATATTATTATTTAGAAAAATAAATACACAAAACATTGATATAAAAATTAACCAAGGCTAAAAAAATTATAGACTTTAAATCTCCTTCGAAAACTATTTATAAAATCACAGTAGAAATCCCATTAAAAAACCAACCATTTACATAAATTCTTCTTTAAAATAAAAACCCTTTAAAAATAACCAATTTTTTCCAAAAATCCTTTCTCAAAACCCAAATTATATTTTTAAAACATTTTAAAGCAATTTAAAACCCCAAAAAACAAGGTATGTTTGACACATATAATTTTTTAAGAAACATTTCAAAACACTTGAATCATTTAAAAAGTGAAACCCTAAAAAAATCACTAGATGTCATTGTCACTTCCCTTTGTCTATCCAATTCAAATAATTGATGTCCACATACCTTATATGTCTCATAAAACTCTATATATAGCTTTGATCAATATTTTTCAGTGTTCCTCCCACAAACCTTATAGATTGGACAACCCATCACTGGTGGGTGAACTCCTTTTCTGGTGTTCCAACCCCCCACTGGCTACTCAAAACCATATTCACATTTAAATTTATGATTAGAGATTAACACCATCACACTCACCCATGAACATAGCAAATTTATAACTTATTAACATATATTATTAGGAGTAGATCTTAACACAATCACAGTCACCCATTTTGAACCTATAGACTTACTAACCTATTCACATAACATTTATAGATCATGATATATAATCTTTTACCCAATTAATTGGTGGGAAATATAGGGACAACTCATCTCATAATACCTAAATTTGTTTTCCACTAGAAAATCAAACATTCATTATCTTATAAAGAACCCATATCAACTAGAGAAAATAAATTAACAATGAAGAAGGGAACCATGTGATCAAGGAAAAATATAATAGTAATGAAAAACAATATTAATAGTTACACTAATAAAACAATCATAAGGGATATGTAATCAATATAATAATTTAATCCTATATATAGAACTACTAGTCAAGGAAAAAATGTCATGGGATAAACCCTATGTACTAGTGTATGACGATCCAAAATGGAACTATAACTACATGGACCAACATCTGATATATATTTAATCCAATAACAACAAGATACACCCAATTAAACCATACTGAAATCATTATAATAGAACCCTCCCACTAACCCTATCTTAAAAAAAACTAGGGGGACCAAAGAAGTGTGTTTTCCATTTAGTGTAGCATGAATCAAGACCTCCCACCTAGACACCCAAGTTACTATAAAAAAACAACCATTGAGGTTAGAAATAAATCAATATAATAACCAAAAAATGTCTCTCACCTCACCTCCAACACCATAACATATAACATCCCTTTTTCACATCATACATCCATTATATAAAAAATAAATAACCCATAATCGGTGAAACAAGTATAGGGAAAATCACAGAGGGTTGCATGAGAAATAAACCATTTACATTTTAAAGTGAAAAACATACCTTCACATGAAAACAAACTTAGTATATAGAGTCTCACTCACCTTATTTAATGTCTCAACATTCTAATGATTTTGGAAGAACTTGAAAAAAAATCCCTTTTTCTTTCCAAAAAATTCTCCAAGGACATTGAAAATTCATTTGAAAAACCAAAAAAGGCATAAGACCTAAATTTAAAATAAAAAACATTTAAATGACCCTATGAACCTTTACAAATATTCTTTTCATGAGAATTAATCTATTTTAAAAATAATATATGAAATTATTGTGAAAAATCCTTATGCCAAGCCTAGAATTTATGTATTAAATTTATAATTTCACCCATGAACCCATAAATTACTATACTTTAATTGAAAATAAAATTTTAAAGTGTACACATTCCATGAATTATAAAATAAAAAAAGGTAAAAGAAGCACCTTCTTTAAACTGAATGGTAACTAATACACAACATGTCACCTTCCATGGAAAACACTAAAAAAAACTAAATCCCTAAATCATCATGAAAAATGAATTTTAGTTCTTGGGAGAAGGATAAACCTATTGGAAATATAGAAGAGAGTAGGGATGGAAGAGATAAAGGAGAAATAGTGGGAAGAATTATTGAAATGGAAAAATAATTGTTTTCTTAAATAATTCAAAAAAAATCATGTAACAAGAACTTAAGAAATCATAGAATATTAGAATTCTCATTTTCCAAAATAAATCATCTCATAATAGAATATAAATTGTGACTAAAATATCACTACATGGAAAACAATCCTAAGATTATAAATATAAGTGAAAATATAAAACTTTTCATAACAAATTTTTAAAACATTGATGTGAAAATTATATTTAATTTTCTTTTGAAGGGAAATAGATTACTCTTCAAAAAAATATTATAAATAGTTACTAATAAAAAGTTATTAAAAAGAAAAAAATGGTTTTAAAAATGAGAAGTAAAAAACCTATAAAAATGTATACTTTTAATAGAATCCTTAATAATTCAAAGAAAAATACATAATGTATTCATGGGGAATGGCATATGTAATGTGGTAAACAAGAGATGCCTAAATCATGGTGTTGTAGGTGTGTGAGACAATTAGTTCATTTGGGGAACGATCTATGACCTATCAAGGGATGAGTAGTGTGGTGATGAAATCCAAGTTTGGAAATTCGTTGTGGGTGTTAGCTCATCATGATAGTTTGTAATTTGAGTAATGATTTGTTGGGGTTTATAAAAATCCTATAAATATTTTGGTCACTAACAAGCCCATGTGAGGATGTGAAGAGTCAAAGTGTAAGAGTCATGTCTTGGTAAGTGGATGGGTCCTTGAGTTATTCTATTGGGTTCAATTATGTGTGCATGTATGGGATTTATTAGCAATGATTATGAGTGTGAATATTCAGTTGATAATTATATATGTTCATGCTTATGTTTTGGTAGTGATGGAATTTCGTAGTGCATATTGGGAGTGGTGTGTAGGTTAACATAACCCTTATGTAAAGGTGGTTGGTTTTGTGTGTGTGCATAAGTGGATGATTTTTACTGGTAGATGATAGATACTCATGTAAGGTTATCGATTGGAGGAGATCATGAATGAATCAATGATGTCAACCTATAGAGTGAGGCTTGGGTTGTTAAGGGAACTTAGTTATGAGAGCTAGTATGGTTTGTCACTTAGTTCATGGGTTAAATCATGTGACAAATCATAATGAAGTTTTATTTAGACATCTACACTTGGAAAATTAAGAAAACTTGGTATTATTTCTTTTGAACATGATAGAGACCCGTTATGTGGGTTGTTAGTAGAAAATACATTGATTTAGTAGTTATCAGGTTGAGTTTAGTGTAGGAAACCTCAAATTGCGTGCAATTAATCAAAGAGTGGTTGGTTACTATTTATATCAGATGAGGTTCTTATATAGACCGATGATGGATACCTTTAGAGTTATACATGTAGGATTAATCTTTCTTTTAGGTATCACCTTGGTTGGGGAATCAATGATTATGGAGGCATAGGATGTTTCCCCTATTGTTTGTGGGACCATTCGAGATAGTGGAATAGATCAGGATGGTGTATTTCTAATTGGATCCTCCTCCATGACATCTAGGTGTGCATGATGTGTTCCATGTATCTCAACTTAGAAAGTATGAGTTGGATCCTTCATATTTGATTGATAATGAAAAATTTGATTTTGAGGTAAATACATCATTTGAGAAACATATGCTATGAATTATTGATTGTATTGAAAAGGTATTGAGAAGGAAGATGGCGCCTAACATTTTATTTTTTTGAATTATGGGCGTATTCAAGAAGAATATTAGAATCAAGAGTCTGATCCGTAGGCTCAGTGGCCCAAGATGGTCAACCAAGACCTCTAGAGACACTTCTTAGGGATGATAAGTTCTTGGTATGACATTCTCGTGCATGTGTGTGTGTGACCCAAGATACTTCTTTTAATAAGACATGATTTTGTGTGTGTGTGTGACCCATGATACCTCTATTAAATTGAAATGTTTATTCATGTGTATATCTCAATAATCTATTTTTTATGTCTTGTATTGGTATATATGTGTATAGATGTAGACTTATGTTATCTGGTATCACGGTGACATATAAACCCTTCATGGATTGGGTAATCCCTTAGAGGGGTAGAATGTGCAACATTATGCATGATGATTATAGTGGTGTATTTAATGAAAAGTAGTGGGACACGATAGACTTGTAGCCTGACCTGATACTAGAAGCAAGGCATGATGGACTTGTGGCTTGACCTGAGATAGTTGGTGGGGAATTATTGATTTATGGCTTAACTTGCGATAATTTTTGAGGAATGATGGACTTATGGATTAACATAAGTCATTATGGAATTATGACCTATTATGAGACTTAAATTATCCATATGGCCTATTATGTGGTTTATGGCAACCATATATAGCTTTTATTATGATATAGAGTCGAAGCTAGTAGGGTTGGGGTTCGGGGCAGCCCGTTTAGCGCACAATGACCCAACATGAGATTTTTTTACTTGTGAATTTACTTTATTATCATCATATACACTTACATATAACTATTTTTCTTATTTTAAGAACATATAAATAGTTTCCTACTATGTTTTATACTCACACCCTACATGGGAAACTCAGTGCGCTTGCAAACTTCTTTAACCTAGATTTCAAATGAGGGTAGTGGCCCTACTTAGGGAAATTATACCAGATTAGTAGGTTAATTGAGGTGATATTAGGATAGACTCCATGATCCTTATAGAGATACCTCTTTATTTATTTATTTTACCTTGTTTATTGTTTATGGCTCTACCACATATTGGGACCTCTTGGATTCTTGCGCTAGATATTGTATGTCATTTTTTTATAGCATGGGTTGATGTTTTTGTTATATGATATTAGTTTTCCTTTCAGGTTCTAATTTTTTTACTTTGATTATTATTTATACTATTTCTGTACTCTAATTATTATTATTTACCAAGGTTATAGTATCCCCATGATTCCACTTATGCCATTTCCACTAGTTAGAAACATATTTTGTATTGGGAAGCATACATGAGGTCATGAGACACTTAGGCTCAGTCCTAGTGATTTAGTTTGGGGTGTTATAGTTGGAACATATCACATAAATGTTTTTATATGAGGAATGAGACCTAGTTTGTATTTTTGGTTCTCAAAGAAGCTTTGGAGAAGGATCATGCAGGCCAATTGCTAAAAACATTCATCGATAATGGAAACTTGAGAAATGTATAATGGTTTTAGTAAATGAAGTTGAAATACATTGAAGACATTTACTTTATAAAAAATTTATAACAGAAACATAAAAAATACATAATGTTTTCTATAAAAGAAGTGGAATCACTTTGAATACATTTAATTTTCAAATGAATATTTAATAATATAATCATGAAAAATATATAAGAGTAATAAAAAAATAGGAGTGGATGATAAAATTTTTATTTTTGAATGTATGGAAAACAATTTGATTTTTTTGAAATAACCATGATGAAAACCCACATTGAATTGAATATTTTTAAATCAACCAATTCAAAATATGGTATAGGCAAATTGAATTTTACCAAATATAACTAGTTCAAAAACAAGGACCACCAACGACCATGATTTTTAGTGACACATTTAGCCTTTACAATTCACAACATCACTATCAATATCCAACTATAATATGTGAACCCAATGAGAAAGAGGAGAAAACTAACCATGGAGGTGTGGTTGAGCATGTGGTGGAGGTGAGTTCGTGGCGTAAGAGAGGTACAGTGGAGGAGATGCATGAAAGAGGAGAGGCAATGGTGGAGGAGAGATGTGACGAAGGAGAGGCGTGGTAGAGGAGAGCCACTGGTGGAGGAGAGCTGCACGATGAAGCGTAGTTCACGGTGGTAGAGGAGTCAGCAGTCAAGGAGGAGGAGAAGGTAGGAGATGAGGGAGGATAGGAGGGAGGAGAGAAGGTGGTGGCAGTGATAGGGATCATCTTCCGTGAGAGATTGCGGGGTACGAGGAAGGAGGAGAAACTTAGGGTTTATTTATAAAACCCAATAATAATTTTATCAGTGCTATAAAAAAAGCACTGATAAAAATATGTTTTACTAGTGCTATAATAGAATGCGCTGGTAAAACATAACTTTATCAGTGATTTTTTAGCACTGATAAAACATACCATTTATTCATACTTATAAAATTATAACCAATATATTTATTACATGTATAATTTTATAAATATATATAATTAATATATTTATTATAATTTAATAATTTAAATTATAATTAAATATATAAATATAAATATATAAATTTATGTTTGTGTTTATTTATAAATTATAATTAAATATATATAAATAAATTTATAATTTAATTTATAATTAAATATATATAAATATAAATTTGTATATTAATTTTAAATTTTAATTTCATAAGTAATTATATATATATATATATATATATGGTTGTGTCTATGTATATATTCATTAAAGACATATATTTATAAATAAATATATTCAAAAGGTATTCATAAATATATATTTATCATTTAAAAAAATATTTGGTAATTTTATTATCATTTAAACATATTTATATTTATTTAGTTATATATAATTATAATTATATATAATATATTTAAAAAGTATATAATTATATATAACTAAATATTTATATTTTTAAATATAATAAATACATTTATTGTTTATTTAAATATATTTATCGTGATTTTAAGTATTTATGAGAAGATAAAGCTTCATATATATAGGAAATGAATGAATACACCAAGTATATATAGTACTACATTATATATGTCCAACATTAGAGTAAACAATGAACATATATTCATGAGAATATGAATGCACACATCAATTGACACATTCATTTGGAAACATAAATATATATATATATATATATATATTAAAATGTATTTATATATAATATTATAAACATATAGTATAATAAATTTATAAAAAATATACAACTAAAACTAATAAACATAATAAACATAAATAAAACATAAACCTAATAAACACAATAAACATGCATTTTTTATTTAATGTATACATATAGACATTATTTTTGAATATAATTAAAATATTTTCATATAAATTAATAATATTTTCTATAAAAAACTTTTATCAGTGTTATTATTAGCGCTGATAATGTCTCCTTTTTATCAATAATTTTTGTTAGGGCTAATAAAGGGGGGACTTTATCAGCACTAATATTAGTGCTGATAAAGGGTAGATCTATCAGTTCTTTTTTATAGCACTAATAAAATCATAGCGCTTTCCTTTCCCGCATTTGTGGTAGTGTTAGTTTCATAGTTTATAATCTTATTTATTTTAAGAAAAAAGATATATTGGAGGAAAAAAATCTAAAGCCTATTTTATCAAAGGGTATAAAAATGAAGAGTTTGGATATCGAATATGGAGAGATGATCAATAAAAGATCATCATAAGTCAATATATAATCTTAAATAAGAATATTCATTGGAAGGATCATAACTTGGTTGAATTAGAATTTAAGGAAAAGAGACCAACATCTGAATCACAAGATAGCCTGGATGAAAACACTAGAAATATACAAATACTAGTGATGCTAGAAATCAAGATGAATGCATTGATTGTTTTACTAATAATAGATATTATAGAATTCACGAGAACTTAAAAAGTCTAATGAAAAGCTTCGGTAGAAGAAAAAATGGTAGAAGGAGCTCTATAAGTTCAATCATCAGGAACTGAAATTATAATGAATGTTTAAACTTCTCTAAGAAGATATTCTAGAGATAGATGACTAGTCCAGGTATGAGGTTGAAACAAAATTCTTAATTTTAATAGATACTAGGGAATCAGAATGTATATAATAGGTTGAAAAACTTAGTGACTCGAAATAGTTAGTTTTTTCCATGGAGGAATATATGGATTATTTAAAGTTCAACAAAACTTGGGAGCTAACTAAAATACTAAATGGAAATCAAGAAATAGTGAATAAATTGGTTTACCATTTGAAATAAGAAGATGAAAATGTTATAAGATATAAGGAATGGTTGGTGTTGAAAGGATTCCAACTGAAGAAAGAAATCTATTTCATAGAAAAATTTTCACCACAAGTAAATTATACTAAAATATGAATAGTTTTGATTATTATTGCATCTAATACCATACACTTGGAGCATATGGATATGAAGACCACCTTTATCCATGGTGATCTTGAGGAGGAGATCTATATAAATCAGCTAAAGTGGTTTGAAGAACATCAAAAGGAGGGACTTGTTTATAAACTAAAACGATGTCAACATGGATTAAAACATGAAGATCGATAGTGGAATCAAAATTTTGATGCTTTAATGAACAAGGAACGTTTCATGAGAATTGATTATAATCATTGTTTTTATTATAAGTTCTAGAATGATTGAACTTACAATATTCTACTACTCCATGTGGATGACATGCTACTGGAAGGACATGAAATTTAGCAGATTGAAGAACTGAATGGTAATTTTTTCATAAGACTTGAAATGAAGTATATTTGATAAGCTAATAAATCATTGGGTATAAGGATAAAAGGGGATAAAAAATCCTATACTTTCTTTCTATCCTGTAAATAATACATTGTAATGATCATTAAAAGGTTTCAAATGATTAGATGAAATATTTTAGAACACCCCTTGATAGATATTTCAAGTAATCCAAGGAGTATACAACTTCAATTAAAGATAATTTCCAATACATGGAAATTTTTTCATAGGATTCATCTATCAGAATCATGATGTATGTAATGGTTTGTACATGGTTAGACATTGTCTTTTCTGTGGGAGTTGTAAGTCATTTCATGTTTAAACCTAGGAAGGTTCACTTGGAAGCTGTAAAGTGGATCATTTGATACTTGAAGGGAATGGTAGATGTGATATTGAGATTTTGGGAAGACAATACTCTATAAGGTTTTGTAGATAAATATTTTATCTATGATTTTGACTCATGGAAAAGCACAATAGGTTTTGTGTTTACCTTTGGAGGAATGGTGATCAACTTGATGTCATGGATATAGTCGATGTTTAATTTTTCTACAACTAAAGTAGAATATTTTATAGCTATAGAAGATAGAACAAAGTTGATATAGTTAATTTATTTACTAAAGGAACATGGAAAAACATTAGAAGGATGAACACTTTTCTAAGATAGTTAGAGTGCTATCCACCTTGATAAGAATATGCTATTTCATTAAATATTGAAACACATTGAAATGAAATTCTATTTAATTAAGAATATACTAGTTTAAAAGGTGTTTGATATTTAGAGGATCATAATAAAGAAAAATATGGTGGTCATTTTCATAAAGTTATTAGTCTAAGAAATCTCGAGGCATCATTGTGCCTCTTTAGGAATTAAATGAATGAGAAGGATAGAGAACACTACAATATATCCAGAAAGAGGTGTTGGTTTTCTCAAAGTTTTAGAGGATGATAATTATGTTCCATATATAAAATATTCAATTTTGATATTTTTGGTATGTGAATAATTTTCCATAGAATTATAAGCTCAGAGCATATCGAGTTCAACTCACCTCTCTGATTAGAAGTTCAGACTCTGGAAGTTCGCTTTAGCCTTGACAGTTATGTGGTAGCAAGAACATTAAGCATATGGGTCTAACCATTGAAAGTTTTCAATATTTCTATGAATGTTTTTTATTTTTCTTTTTTAGGTTTGTTAAAAAATGTACCAACTAATATAGTTGAGCTGGTGTAAGTATCTAAAAAATGATGAAGTCAATAGATGGTTAACCACAATTATCAAAGGTTAGTGTTACCTATTTTACTAGAAATTAACCTCTATAAAAGGGAGGTAGGACTTGTTTTTGACATAATTGGGGGATGAATAGTAATTGGTTATATAGTTCCTAAATGAATTTAAAAAATTTAATGATAATTTTTAAGCTACATTATTTATAAAATTCTTACTTTCAGTAATACAAAAGGGTTATTAGTGTTCTCTTAGAGATGTAGGTAAAAAGTTTGAACCACATAAAATGTGTGTTATTTCTTTAATGTTTTTTGAATTCTTACTTGTGAATGTATGATTTATCTTTTTGGGTAGTGATTAGGGTGCTTCTTGATTTCTTAATTATAGTACTCTAACATAGAGGTGGAAGATCCAGTAGTTTGGAATACTATTGTGCTGACTTACTAGTGAATGCAAACATCTGGTTAACTCAAGGTTCAATGAAATAATTTTTGTATCAGTTTTTCATCTATAGGTCTGAAGTCATCTTGATTATTCCCTAATATAATTCATATATTTCATACCCACCAAATATAAAATAACCACATATCCATGAACACCTTCACATATCTATACCTCATCCACACATAAATTTTCCATCATAGTAGAGAATCATGATCATTAAGGACATCAAACTTCTTCCCTCCTCCTACCATGAATGACCCCCACTATATATCACATCATCACCCCATTCAAAAAAACCAGTCACAATTTTTATTTTATCCATAATTTCCCATTCGCAAAAACCTCCAGAAAAGAGAGAGGGGAAGATATAGTACACAACCATTCATTTCCTCACTGATATGGATAATGGGGAAAGCACCTAGAACCAAAAATATTTGGGCATTGGTAACGTGATCCAACTCATGTTGGTTCATACAAAATCAATAGAAATTATAGTAAATATATCATATCTAAACACTCAATCTAAACCTAAGGAGTTTCACCCAACACCATCACAATACCCCAACATCATCACCATATCTCTACAACCCCCACAACAATCACTTCCAATTATACACATTGACCAGACCCACCGTTCCACACAAAAAAAGTTCAATATGAACCATAAATTCCTATTTAATCAATTAATCAACCAATTATAGATTTATTTTTTACCAACCATATTATTTTCATTATGAAATTAATTTATCATTTTTAATAACAATTCATTCATAAGGAAACACCCAATTTATTTCAACCCCAGCCCATGCTCCTCATTCATAAATAATTTTTTAACATCCATCAATTTTTTAATTCCTTCCCACTGACCAACTATTTTATTTAGTTATTCTATCATATTACATTTCATTCCATACCATCAGGCATCCACAAAAATAAACCCACAACAACCATAAACTACTACAACAAGCACCAAACCAACCTATTCTAATATCCACTATATTTTACACTAAAATCAATATAACGCCCTAATCCCAGTTACCCAGAGTCAGTGCATTATTATGTAACATTGGCATGATCACAAAATATCAAGTCTCGAAAGACCGATTAGTTTGTTAGCCTTAGAAACACTAGATATATTCATAAGTCTTACATTACATCATAAAGTAAAACAAAACTACAATAACATCTTGTCTTCATATCGCCTCATACTATCCCTGCAGGTCATTCATAAAATACTTCTTCACATCCTAGGAAAATAAAACATAGAAAGGGGTGAGATCAGATGCTCTGTAAGGATAACAATGTAGCAGAATCTTTCATAAATAAATATAAACATTTAAGGAAATGTATAACTAAAACAAAAGACTTTTAAAAATGAACATCAACATAATATGGAAAAAGTAATATGAAATAATTCCATTTACTTATTCACATGAATATTCTACTAGTCGAATAATCACACGCAATATCAATAACCATATTCATAATGATGGAATGCATAATGCCAGACTATCATAACCACGTAGCCAAGGCCTCGTGCCAAGAATACAAATAAGATTTTGTCAAGGCCTCGTTCCTAGACACTAGTTTGTCTCATGAGACCTAATGATGCATCGAGGAGCTATAGCGGGTTCCACCTGTCACTTATTAAGTCCAATGCATTCCTTATATGAAAAGGTTTAAACGTATCATAAACCATAACATAATCTTATCACATAAAACATGCATAAAGGAAACATAACATTTCCACATTTCAATCACAAGATATCAATAAAACACATTGATATAATAAAAACATTATCAATACCATTTTCAATACCAAAATAAAAGAAAATTAAAACATGGTATTTATTTTTCATTTTAAAAAGGTTATGTCTTGTAGAGGAAGCCGAAACTCAAATAATGGTCACGGCGGCAGAGAAGTCGTTGTCGCCGCATATGTACGACAAAAAAACATTCCTTTTTTTCGTTTAGTAAAACTCTTCGTATAAAAAAGATTACTTTTTAATAAATTAAATATTCAAAGGGGTTTATACACCGTATAAAATAATGTTGTGTATAAAACAAAATATGCCTCAATGAAAGGAGATTGAGATGAAGTCCCTTGCCTCGTGTCCGACTTGACTCAATCATTATTAATCTCATGAATAATAAAATAGATTTAATTTATATTTTCTTAAGAACCTTTTTCAAGTTCATTATTCCTTTTATATCACTTATTACCATGTTATGAACATTATGTAGTTATTTAAGTTAATAACATTCGTTTTTTCGATCTTCGGTACTTGAGTCAAAAATAAACTTCTTATAATTACAAGTTGTTTATGTGGTGAAATATCCATTATATCCAGAATTATATTAATGATATAGATATAATATATATCATATATATCCATTATATACATGCATTTATAATATTACATAACATTTAGAGTTAAGAAATGAAATGCACCGTTCATTGAGACGGTACGCCGTACATACGCAAGAACGCTACTTTCATTTCTATTTCATATTTAATGGAATGAAATCATAATGATATAATGGTATATTATAATTCCAGTATAATATCATATATAAAATCATTTACTCCATCCTTTATACATCCCACATTTTGAATTAACGGTTCAAATCACTTTGAGGGGGCGGTAGTCCGCCTTTCCTAAAATGAAATTATCGCGTTTACCCATAATGAAAATAATAAAGGTATGACATAAATAAAAAATACAGAAGCATAAGGAAAACATAAAAATAATATATATCATATATAAATATAGTGACATCTTAATGGCCACCATGAGAGGTGTTAAAAGAAGATTGAACAATCATCATATCATGAGGCAGTAATTCGCCACTCACAGAAACAGTATGTTCTTTATCCATTAAATGAAGGTGTGTGTAAGTGTAAATCAAATAATTCTCATAACAACATCATAGTATATTGAAGATACTAGTTTTGTTACAAAATAAAGTAATAAAAAGAGTTTAAGGGGTTGGTGAATCAAAATAAAACAAAAGAACATAAGAGAAGACATTAACTTAAAATCGGGTAACTCTTTTTGATTTGAGCCAAAGGCTTCCTTGGGAAGACTTCTGCCCAAAGTGAGGCTTATAGGAGTAATAGATGGAAGTTTAGAGATTATTTGGGCAGATTTTGGCTGAGCCAAATAGCTTTGATAGTGTGAATAAAGTGGTAGAGGTAGGGGCCTTTTATAAGAGGAGAGGAGGGGCACTCTTGGAAAGTCATGAAATGTTACTTTATTATGAAATTAATTTCGGATTTTAAAGGTCCCAAAATTATATATTTAGAGGATAAGGTGGTAAGGGTTCGAAATATACCCATCCAATAGGTTTTATACAAGTGTATGTCTTATATTCTACCTTATCTTTTCATTTTATTTAACTTGCTCATTAATGAGGTAATCGCTGCATCATCATGGTGTCATAAATAAATTTATTTATTTAATGCCTAAAAATTAAAAAAAATACCATGATGTAGGAAATATTTTTTATATTTACAATGAATATTAATAGTCGAAAAGTTAACTTATATAACCCCATGTAATAATTGTTTTAGTAAAACAACACATGTTTGTGATAATTTTATTTTTACTTTAAATAAAAAGTTATTAATGTCGTTTTCTTACCCATGTGGATCCATGGGGTCCTCAAGTTGACCCATGGATTTTATTGGTCGGCCATGACTCATCCAATAAGGGTAGGACAAGTGTAATGGTAATTTCATATTATTATAACATTATATTTACCTTAAATTACACTAATTACCTTTAATCGCGATTAATAAAACTTAAAAGTTACTATTCACCAAAAATTATTTTCATCCCATTGAACCACATTTTACTTACTAATAACAACCATGTATGTCAGATTTTTGAAATTCAATTCACAGAAATGGTAAAGTTTCATTTAAACGAAAAATTAGTTTTTTAACTACCACTTAGTGGTTTCACTATTCATCAAAAATTGAAGCTTTTCGGAAAAATACCAAAAATTAACCCTAAGCTATATTTGATATTCCTAATTCAAAAATGATGTCTATTTTACAAAATTCAAAACATATAAGTTGAATTAATTAATTTAATAATTAATTCCCGCTGTCACAACAAATAGCGTGTTTTTAAGAAACAATATATATCAAAAGATTGACAATTGTTTATGTCCAATTTCAAAGTGAAATTAATTATAATGACCAAAATTGGATAAAACGGTTAAAATATATTCTAATTATACATTAAAACAACTCAATCGTATAATTTATCACTATAAATTATTTTGATTAAAAAAGTTGTTTTTAAGTATTTTTCACTATTCATCGAAAATTGGAAGTTCTCAGAAAAATACCAAAAATTCAACTTAGTATAATTTCAATATTTTTAATAATAGAATGAAGTCCATTTTGAATTATAAAATTTATATAATTTCAAAAAGTGGGTATTACTATTCATAACGACTATTTTGATTGGTCGCAGTGTGTTAGAATCTCGAACTTGCGTACAATGCAAGCTATTGAATTATTAAAAGAGAAGCGTATCGTGGAAGCATGGGGTGTTACATTCTCCCCTCCTTAAATAAATTTCATCCTCGCAATTTGAAATTGTTCTTCTAAAATAAAAGGTTCAAAGTAGAAAATACCTTTGTGGAAAACCCATATCAGAAATAGGGTTAATAAGAATATAAATTTAAAAGAAAGAAAGAGAAGTACAAAGGTCACCCGAGATATCCCATAATAGGATTCTATGAAAACCTGGATATGGAGGAGAAACAAACCATCAAGGTCTGATGGAGAGTTGTAGAAAACAGGATTAAGAGAAAGTTAACTACAAGAAAATCACAAACATGTGATTGGTTAAACGATCATTGATTCCCCAGTAGGAAAATTCAACCAACAACATTTTTGTTTTAATTTACCTTTCATAAAGTTAAGGAATTTATTTATAAGATTTACTAAGAACATAAGGAAATATATATACTTGTCATGTAGACTTTCATTCTTTAATAAATTTTTACCAAAAACCAATCTTTCACTCAAAAAGATAATAGAATTAAAAAATATTATATTTTTCCAAATCGTACAAGGTTCCAAATATTAACACATACCATTTAGATCAAGAAAACTATTTTTTAATAACCAGGGACTTCCTGTAGGCTAGTGGTAGGTAATAAAGGCTTGTCGCACTATGGTTGTGGGTTCGATTCCTACAGCTTTGTCCGACGCGACGGGTTATCCCCCGACCTGTAGGTTTCCCTTTTCCTAAAACTATAGTGTTATAATATTCAAAAAATAATCTTCAGAATTGTTTTAACATTAAACAATACTATCCAAAGTTAAACTTAATCCATTCCAACCTTTATAGTTATCCAAAATACCTCTGTCCAGACTTTCTCTAAAAGGTCTCTAAATTCCGAAATCAATTGTAACATTAGATTACCCAAACAAAGTAATGTTCCTCTTATTGTCACATACTAAAAATATGATTACCTTCAACATATTAAACCCTTAATGAAAACAAAAAGTACTGCAGTACAATCCTTATATATATCACATTATTCTTATAACCAGAATATAATCCTTGAGTCCAAAAACTAGAAAACATTAATTATTCCACTTCAACTATAGTAACAGCATAAGATTGGCCTTGATCCCTTGGCCTTTTCTGAGGTAAGTTTCCTTGGTGCTTAGGGAATTTATTTGCATAATGCCCCATTTCTCTACAATTGTAGCATTCAACATTGATAGCCTCTTTCTTTCCCTTACAATCACAAGTCTGGTGACCTTTTTCTCCACATTTGTAACAAACTCCCATTCCCTTTAGGCATGTACCGAGGTGATTCTTCCCAAAATTATCACATAATAGAAAATCCTTATTTCCCTTTTTCCCTTTATCTGTCTCTTGTTCCACCGTTCTCTTCTTCTCTTGCTTTACTGTGTTGTCATAAGACTTAGAGAATTCCTTTTCTGTCTTGATAGCACACGAGACAATATCTTCGTACGATGAGAATGATTTTGATACTAAAGCTCGATAGAGAAATGGTTTTAACCCATCAATGAAATGATCAATCTTACCTCTTGGGTTACGTATATAATATGCAGCATGCCTCTCTAACCTTGTAAAGTTAGACTCATAATTTGCGACATTCTCATCCTCCTTTTTCCTCAGACTCAGAAATTTCCTTTCCATATCTGCTCGATGGTCACAAGGAAAGTATTTTTCTAAGAAAAGCTCTTTGAACTCTCTCCATTACATACTTGATACTTCTTCATCTTCCTTTTTATTTTAAATCAATGACCACCATTGATCAATATCTCCAGTGAGGCAGTAAAATGCCATGATAATCTTTTCCCTTTCACTACTCCCCAAGGCATGGCATATTTTCTCAAAGGAATTTATCCATTGATTAGCTACTAAGGGATTTTTACTCCCATTGAATGTTGGTGGTTGCTGCCTCATGAAGCGGTCTATCATTGATCCTCCACATTGTGGATCAGGGTGCTCCATACAAGTAAGGTTATTATTCATAACTTGAGTGATTTGTCCCAATATGGTGATAAGTTGATCAGCACTAGTTGTATCACCAACTCGATTATAATTATCTTGAGAAGGAGGGAAATCCCTATATGGAGTGCGTGTATTGATACAGTTTTTATACCTTCAACTAGGTGCCATTTATAAACAATGTCATAAACTAGATTAGTTTATTAATCGAAATACATAATTCCATACTTGTAAAACACTTAACAAAAATTGAACTATTTATGGATATAATCCATAAAAAATGTTTTATTTTAAAATTATATACTCATAAACCCTTCATAATGGTTTGTAATGAAATCTTGAATTATCCTAAGCAAATCCCTTGGGAGTGTCGTAACCAAGAGTGCAGCAAGGAACATTTTCATGCACCAGTTCCCGTTTGAGTCTAGATCAAAGCGGTGTTTTTGGGCTTTACCCCCAGGTACATTTGTGCCAGAGCTGCCTCTACCTGCTCGTATCCAGACAGGGATGTATTGCTTAGAAAACTCACAAAATCTCTACAATACCAAAATTCTAGGAAGTTCTTCTATACTAATCCTCAAAGTTTATATTAGGGCTATGGGCTCTAATCAGAGTTTATCTAAATCTAGCTTCCAAGGTTAGTACTAAACTGCCTCTGATACTAATTGTAATTCCCCGAACCCAGTTACCTAGAGTCAGTGCATTATTACGTAACATTGGCATGATCACAAAAGATCATGTCTCGAATGACCGATTAGTTTAGTAGCCTTGGAAACACTAGATATATTAATAAGTCTTACATTACATCATAAAGTAAAATAAAACTACAAAAAAATATTTTCTTCATATCCCCTCATACTATCCCTACAGGTCATTCATAAAATACTTCTTCACATCCTGGGAAAATAAAACATAGAAAGGGGTGAGCTCAGATACTCAGTAAGGATAACAATATAGCGGAAACTTTCATAAATAAACATAAACATTTAAGGAAATGTATAACTAAAAAAATCATTTTAAACTTGAACTTAAACATAATATGGAAAATGTAAAATGAAATAATTCCATTTAATTATTCACATGGATATTATACTAGTCGAATAATCACATGAAATATTAATAACAACATTCATAATGATGGAATGCATAATGCCAGACTATCATAACCATGTAGCGAAGGCCTCATGCCAAGGCTACAAATAATATTTGGTCAAGGCCCCATGCCAAGACACCGGTTTATCTCATGAGACCTACAGATGCACCGAGGAGCTATAGCGGCCTCCACCCATCACTTATTAAGTCCAATTCATTCGTTATATGAAAAGGTTTAAACGTATCATAAACCATAACATAATCGTATCACATAAAACACACATAAAGGAAACATAACATTTCCAAATTTCAATCAAAAGATATCAATACAACACATTGATATAATAAAAACATTACCAAAACCATTTTCAATACCAAATTAAAAGAAAAGTAAAACATGGTATTTATTTTTCATTTATTAAAAGTTATGGCTTATAGAGGAAGCCGAAACTCAAATAATGGTCACGGCGGCGGAGAAGTTGTTGTCGCCGTATACGTACGACAAAAAAAACATTCCTTTTTGTCGTTTAGTAAAATGATTCGTATAAAAAAGATTCCTTTTGAATAAATGTAAAATTAAAAGGGGTTTATACACCGTATAAAAGAAAGTTGTGTATAAAACAAAAAATGCCTCAATGAAAGGAGATTGAGACGAAGTCCCTTACCTCGTGTCCGACTTGACTCGATCATTCTTTAATCTCCTGAATAATAAACTAGAGTTAATTTATACTTGCATAAGAACCTTTTTCAAGTTCATTATTCCTTTTATATCACTTATTACCATGTTATGAACATTATGTAATTATTTATGTTAATAACAGTTGTTTTGTCGATCTTTGGTACTTGAGTCAAAAATAAACTTCTTATAATTACAAGTTGTTCATGTTGTGAAATATCCATTATATAAAGAATTATATGCATGACTTAGATATCATATATATCATATATATCCAGTATATACATTCATTTATAATATTACATAATATTTAGAGGTAAGAAATGAAATGCACCGTTCATGGAGACGGTAAGCCGTATGTACGCATACACGCTACTTTCATTTCTATTTCGTATTTAATGGAGTTAAATCATAATTATATAAAGGTATATTATAATTCCAGTATAATATCATATATAATATAATTTACTCCATACTTTATATGTCCCACATTTGGCATTGACGATTCAAATCACTTTGAGGGGGCGGTAGTCCGCCTTTCCTAAAATGAAATTATCGCGTATACCCATAATGGAAATCATAAAGGTATGAAATAAATGAAAAATACCGAAGAATAAGGAAAATATAAACATAATATATATCATATATAAATATAGTGACATCTTAATGGACACCATGAGAGGTGTTAAAATAAGATTGAATGATCATTGTTTCGTGAGGCAGTAATTCACCACCCACAGAAACAGTATGTTCTTTAACCATTAGATGAAGGTGTGTGTAAGTGTAAATCAAATAATTATAATAAAAACATACTATTATATTTAATATACTGGTTTTGTTACAAAATAAAGGAATAAAAAGAGTTTAAGGGGTTGGAGAAGCAAAATAAAACAAAATAACATAAGAGAAGACATTACCTTAAAATCGGGTAACTCTTTTTGATTTGAGCCAAAGGCTTCATTGGGAAGACTTCTGCCCAAAGTGAGGATTCTAGGAGTAATAGAGGGAAGTTGAGAGAGTAATTGGGCATAGGTTGGCTGAGCCAAATGGCTTTTATGGTGTGAATAAGGTGGTAGAGGTGGGGGCATTTTATAAGAGGAGAGGAGGGGCACTCTTGTAAAGTTATGAAATGTTACTTTATTATGAAATGATTTTCAAATTTTAAAGGTCCCACAATGATATATTTTAAGGATATGGTGATAAGGGTTCTAAATATACCCATACAATAGGTTTTAGACAATTTTAATTCTTATATTTTACCTTATCTTTTCATTTTATTTATATTGTTCATTAATGAGGTAATCGCTGCATCATCATGGTGTCATAAATAAATTTATTTATTTAATGCCTAAAAATTATAAAAAAAATACCATGATTTAGGAAATCTTTTTATATTTCCAATGAATATTTATAGTTGAAAAGTTAACTTATACAACCCCATGTAATAATTGTTTTAGTAAACAAACACATGTTTTTGACAATTTTATTTTTACTTTAAATAAAAAGTTATTAATGTCATTTTCTTACCCAAGTGGCTCCATGGGGTCCCCAAGTTGACCCATGGATTTTATTGGTCGCCCATGACTCATCCAATAAAGTCAGGACAAGTTTAAAGGTAATTTAATATTATTATAACATTATATTTACCTTAAATTACACTAATTACCTTTAATCACGATTAATAAAACTTAAAAGTTACTATTCACCAAAAATTATTTGAATCCCATTGAACCACATTTTACTTAATAATGACAACCATGTTTTTCGGATTTTTGAAATTAAATTCACAGAAGTGGTAAAGATTCATTTAAACAAAAAAATAGTTTTTTAACTACCACTTAGTGGTTTCACTATTCATAAAAAATTGAAGATTTTCAGAAAAATACCAAAAATTAACCCTAAGCTATATTTGATATTCTTAATTCAAAAATGATGTCTATTTTACAAAATTCAAAACATATAAGTTGAATTAATTAATTTAATAATTAATTCCCGCTGTCACAACAAATAGCGTATTTTTAAGAAACAATATATATCAAAAGATTGACAATTGTTTATGTCCAATTTCAAAGTGAAATTAATTATAATGACCACTATTGGATAAAATGGTTAAAATATATTCTAATTATACTTTAAAACCACTCAATCGTATAATTTATCACTATAAATTATTTTCATTAAAAACGTTTTTTTAAGTATTTTTCACTATTCATCGAAAGTTGGATGTTCTCAGAAAAATACCAAAAATTCAAATTAGTATAATCTCGATATTCTGAATACAAAAATGAAGTCCATTTTGAATGATAAAATTTATATAATTGCAAAAATTGGGTATTACTATTCATAACGGCTATTTTGATTGGTTGCGGTGTGTTAGAATCTCGAACTTACGTACAATGAAAGCTATTGCGTTATTGAAAGAGAAGCATATCGTGGAAGCTTGGGGTGTTACAATAAATCTCTTTCCACATACTAGTTCCACCAATATTATCACATTAATTCCCAACCAAGACTTCCCACACAAATTAGAGCTACACAACCAACCACAACAATGAAAAATGAAAATCTAGTAAAAAAGAACATAAGCTTATCATCTTTTATCATTACTTTCATGAATATTTTTTACAACCAAAAAAACATTAATATCCTTTTTTAGATTATCCATAAAGACCATTCATTTCCAGCTATGAATTTTTAAACATTTATAAAATTTATTTCTAATATTTAATCACATAAGAAATATTATCAAAAAATAACATGAAACAACAATACCATAGGATTATAGACACATGAAATAAGATATCAAACATTGTTCATGAGAAGCACTTCCCTCCTTTTAATTCATTTTTTCAGTTTTATCTTTTATTATGTTGGTTTGTATCATTTAATCAAACAAAAAAAAAATATGAAAATCCCCCAATTCACAAAATAATGAAATAGAGTTTTTGAATCCCTTATAGTGACCTTATCCTTTTAAACACATCATTACATTATTTCAAGCATAATTAGACAAAAAATTACAAGCCAATGATCATGGAGTCTAGTGTCTTGGAAGACTAGGTACATAAAACTGAAAACTTGGGACTAACATAAAACATTTCTTTATATATCATCCATTATGAGCTCCTAAATTACTTTTATCCCTTACATATACATAGGATAACCTATGGATAACATGAGTAATTGGATGAGATAAAAAGCCCAATAAGGGAATAAACATTAAAATAAATAATAACACATGGGTTAGAAGGCATAAAATAAAGATATAAAAAGGCATGGAACATGATTAAACATAAGGAATCAAAACATGGGATCATATAATCATGGATTAATAGTAATGTTCCATCAATATAAAACATAACTCTATCACATGTCAAGGCACATTTCATATAGAGGAGCACAAGTCAAGGCTCATTGCACGTACAGGATCATGAGTCAAGGCTAACCACCAAGACCATTTCACATAATGTATCATGAGACTAAACAATACCCAATTAATTTGAGTTCATCTGGGCACACCCATAATAAAATTTTCATGAATATGTTTTCCATATAAAGAATCATACGTAAGTAATCAAACATAATGGTTACCCATGGGAAGAATTGGGTATCATAATCATGTCACAAAGCCTAATAAATGAACGTATCATAAATGTGTCCTTGAAATAAATAAATTAAATAAAAAATAAATATTCATAATGGAAAATAAGAATAGATCATTATTAGTGATGTTTAAATTAATTGATAACATGTAAAAAGAGTATTTAAGGAACTTTATAATTAAAACATTTTAGTGTGGTTTTATGAAAATATTAAAGAGTATTTAAATAAGAAAAGGGAATAATATTTTATATAAAATCAGAAGTGAATAAATAATGTTTTCATAATATAATTAGTTATTTTAGACAAATAATGTTCGCTTAAAACATATTATAGAGTTCACTTGAAATTTGGTAAGAATTCGGGAAGTTCCCTTAAATCGAGCATGCTTATCGGGGGGAATTGAGTAGGGAAACTTTTAAAAACATATATATCCTAAAAAAATAAGGATTAATGGATATTGATACATGATTATGGATCATATACACAAATTTTTTAAGATACACATAAAAATAAAATATAATTTTATTTGGGTAAAAAGAGAGAAGGAGTAACCCGAAGGAATAATGGAGGTTCAGGTAGAATCCCTTACCTTATGTGTGAAATGATTCTAAAATTAATCTCAATATCAGGAATAATCAAATTAATTAATTAATTAATTAATTAAAAAACTTTTATACAGTTATATGATTTATTATAGTTTTATTAAATCCATTTATGTCCCTTTTTATGGGTTATGAAATTCAATTTTATCATTCAGGAGTGTTAGTTTCCTTGGTTTTCATGATTGGTTTACTTGTATACATGTATAGAAAATCATATATAATGAGGATAGTTTTAGAAAAATAAAATTATATGTTATTAATTAACTTATATAATATTAAAATAAATATTTTTCAGAATTTAAGAAGATTAATTAGACATTTCATTAATGATAATCATTTAGATTAATTTATCATTTTTCGATAATCACAAAATAGTTTTATTATATTATTAAATTTAATGTGTATATACTAGTTCCAGAAAATTAAATAGGTTTCAATACATATAATATAATATTTTACTACCATAAAAATGGTTTCATGACCATCATTGAAGTTGGAATTGAAATATGAAAGCATGTTTTCCATGTAGGTGGTTAATCAACACCTCACAAAAGATATTTTATTTCTTAAAATAAAAGAGAGGAGAAGAGAATTTATGAATAATTATTTCGTAAACATGATAAAATTACATTATATATAATATAATGGAGTTTTTATTCCACTTGTAAAAGGGTATGTGAGGAGAAGATAATAAAATAAAATAACTTCAAAAGAAATTGAAAGAAAACGGAAGAGGGTTTTACCTCCTGATTCTTTTTTCTTGAGAGCCTCCTTATGGGATTAATTTTGATATTTTATTTAGAAAAAAATCTTTTGGACATGGAGGATATGTTTGGGATGAATATTGGGTATAATTTGAATAAGGACCAAGGCTTTAAATGTGTGAGGAGAAGAGGTGGTGAGGGGTGGTATTTATAGTGGAGGAGGGTGGCAGTGTTTTTAAGTATTTTAATCATTATTTTTCTCAAGAAAAGAAATAGTGTTGATTATTGAGACTAAATATAGTAAATTGATCATGTGAGTTTGAGATAATGGGATTAAATCAGCACTACATCAACTATGAATCCATAATTCAAGTATTTAGTATTTATCATAAATTATCATATTTGACGATTCACAAAAAATTCAAGTATTTTTGAAAGATACCAAAAATTCTCCCTAACTATTTTTAGACATTTAGAATTAAAAAATGAACTCTATTTTATGAAAATATTATTCTAAATATGAAAATTTTAAATTTTAATTAAAATAATCATTTACTTGGAAAATACAAATTTTAAAATCAAAATAGCTTTTCTAACACTTTGAAAAATTAATTAAGGTCTCATAAAATTATCTCATAATCATAAGGAATCAAAACAATAATTTATGAATAAATTTTATGAAATTAAATTTTATTTTAAATTATTAAATCATTCATGAAATTATAATTAAATATTTATGACTTACAAAAATAACAACACTTAATTAATAATTTTAAAAATATTTATTTACTTATATTATGATATAATTATATCACATTAAAATTTATAATATGATTAAATTTTATTTACAATTTCATTGGTGTGGTTACTATTCAATAGTTTGGTTAACTATTTATAAGGTTCATGTTACCTTTCCAAATTTAAAGTTACTATCCCTTTGGAATATGTTCTTTAAATTCAAGAAATGCCTTTAATTTCATTAATTATTAATTTATAAAGTTTTTATTGTTTTTTTATTGTAGTTTTATGTGATTATATTATATGAAATAATTTTAAGAAGGTAAATTCATTGATAAATTTTTTGGGTCACTACATTCTTCCCCCCTTATGATATTTCACCCTCAAAATTTTATTTTACATTCTAAGTTGAAAACTGGTGTGGGTACTTTTCCTTCATCCCTTCCTCCAATTCCCATGTTTCCTCTCATACTTATGGTTCCACTATAGTAATTTTACTAGGTGAGTAGTCTTATTATGTATAAATTTATCTCTACAATCTAATATCTTCACAAGCTGATCCTTAAATGAATGATCATTATCTAACTATACCACCTCTTAATTCCATACATGCGAGGGGTCTGGTATGTAATTGCATAAGAGGGATATGTGGAATACATAATGTACTGAAGATATGGTTAGTGGAAGTTCTAGTCGATATTCCACAGGTCCGACACGATCAAGGATCTAGAAGGGACTGATGAACTTGGGAATTAACTTCCCTTTCTTTCCAAATATCTTTATCCTCTTCCATGGATATATACGGAGGAATAACATATCTCCAACTTTAATCTCAGGTTCACATCGACGATTGTCTGGATAGATCCATTGTCGACTTTAGGCTGTCTTGATGTGATGCAAAATGGTTTTCACATTCTTCACCATTTCTTCGACCATTTCAGGTCTGGACAGCTTACGTTCACCAACTTCATCCCAGCATGCTGATGTTCTTCACATTTTCCCATAAAGGGATTCATATGAACCCATTTGGATACTAGAGTGGAAACTATTATTGTTAGAGAATTAAACCAATGAAAGATATTGTTACCATCAACCTTTTATGTCTATAGAACACACAACCAATATGTCTTCTAGTGTATGAATAGTATCCTCAGATTGGCCATCAGTTTGGGGATGATAGACCGTACTGAAGTTCAGCTTAGTACTTAGCGCATGTCTGAGATCTTTCCAGAACATCGAGGTGAATCTTGGATCTCAACCGGGTACAATTGATAATGGTAATCCATGCAGCCATACCACCTATTTGATATATATCTGTGAAAGTTGATCAAATGAAAAGTCCTCCAAATTAAGATAAAGTGACCAGTCTTTGTATGAAGATCCACAATAACCCATATAGCATTTTTCCCTCTAGATGTCATTTGAAGTCCAGTGAAAAAGTATATGGTGATGTTTTCCCACTTCCATGTTTTTTTGGATAATGGCTTCTTCATACATTTAGACATTTTCCTTTCATCCTTCACTTTCTGACATACGAGGCACTTTGATGTATATTCAACGATCTCCTTTTTCATATTGTCCCATAAAAAGTTCTCCCAGATATCTTGATACATCTTTGTGCACCCAAGGTGAATAGATAAGGTTGAGCTATGTGCATCATTTAGAAGATATTTATTTATCTTTTCATCGGATGATACACATAATTGATACCCAAATCTTATGACTCCATTCTCATCGATCTTGAACTCATAGGATTTCCCATTTCATATAGCTTCCACCCTTTTATGAATTTCCACATCATTTCTTTGAACATCCTTTATTTTATCCACAAGGTATGGTTGAGAAATAATTTGATAAAGGACTGATGATGTTCCTCCCTTAATTAATACCATGTATATCCTTTATAAGTCTAATAAGATTGGATCCTTCTAAATTCTCATCATTGATAAAGATACATGATCCTTTCTACTTAGAGTATCCACCACATTATTTTCCTTACTAGGATGGTGGTGGATTGAGAAGTCATAATACTTGATGAGATCTAACCATATTCACTAGTTCATATTAAGCTTCATCTATGCCAATATATATTTGAGACTCTTATGATCAATATATATCTCACACTTCTTCACAAAGAGATAATGCCACTAGATTTCCAACACAAATATCACAATTGGTGACTCCAAATCATGTGTGGTATAGTGTTTCTCATGGATTTTTAACAACCTTGAGGATCATGCTATCACCTTATCATTTTTTATCACTAAATAGCCTAATAATTTATTTGAATCATCATTGTACACCATAAATAGTTCTCCACTTGTCGGGAGTGTGAGTACTAGAGCAGTGATAAGACTATTTTGGATCTCCTTAAAGCTTTCCTCACATTCTTGAGACTAAAAAAACATCACTATGTTCCAAGTAATATTGGTTATTGGTTTTTAAAATCATGATAATTTCTTTAAAAATCATCAATAATACCCAGGTAGGCCAAGGAAACTACAGATCTCATTTACAGAAGTTGGCCTGGTCCACTCTTCCATTACGTTTATCTTGGAAGGGTCCATAGATATCCATTTTCTGGTAATAAAATGCCCCAAGAATAATACTTCCACCATCTATAACACCCATTTACTAGATTTTTCATATAGTTTATCCCTTCATAAAGTCTTCAACATAGTACTCAAATGCTCCTCATGTTCCTCCTTTATCTTGGAGTATAATAGGATATCATCGATAAAGACTACCATAAATTTGTTGAGGTAATACCTAAATACTCTATTCATAAAGTCCATGAATATTTTGGGAGAATTAGTGTGTCAAAAGGGAATCACTATGAACTCATAGTGTCCATAACTTTTTCTAAAGGTAGTATTGGGAATATCTTCTTTCTTTAACTTTAATTAGTGATATCCCGACTGAAGGTCCAACTTAGATAAATAACTGGACCCATATAGTGGATCAAACAAGCCATCTATCTAAGGAAGGGGATACATGTTCTTTATTGTTATTTTATTGAGCTCATGATAATAAATTAAGAGGTACATTGATCCATCCTTCTTCATGATAAATCGGACTGGCGCACCCCATGATGAAGTACTCATGTGTATAAAACCCTTATCCAGATTCTCTTATAACTACTTCTTGAGTTATTTTAGCTTAACAATGGGCATTCTATAAGGTTTATTTGATATAGATAGAGATACAAGAATAATATCAATTGATAACTCAACCTATCGATCATGGGGAGAACCAAACAACTCTTTTGGGAATACATCAGTGTAATCCCTCACGATGGGCATGTCTTCAAGAATGGTCATCTCATTTGTCTCAATCATTTGAGAAAGATATGATTTCATATAAGGTAGTAATATTCACACTTGAGATGATGATTCTGAAAGAGATTCATCTTCCTCCATACACTTGTAAAGAGTTGGAGGACACTTTAGGATGTGAAGATTGATCTTCCTTTCCTGACAGTTGATGTCATCTTTGTTTAAAGATAGCCAATCCATACCCAATATAGCTTCAAACTACACCAAAGGGAGTATGAAAATATTTTATGGGAGATTTTGTCCACAAAAATTAACTGGATAGGAGTTATGTTCTTTGGAAATAGTTATTTCCCCATTCGTTGTTCTCATAGATAACTCAAACACCGTATTTTGGGGTGGCATTTGAATAGTTCTACTAAACTTGAAAGATATGAAAGAATGTTTAGAAATAGAATCAAATATTATGTTAACTATTCTTGAATTAATAACCATCATACCTATCAAAACATCATTTTCCAGATCAACCTCAAAAATAATGATAGCATAATCCCTTCCTTTTTTCCTTGGAGGTTATTGTTAATTGCCTCCGACAACCTTCAGATGAGGGCATTGGTTCAAAAAATAACCATATTTCTTGTAGTTGAAACATTGAACTACTAGATGAGCATTGATATGAACCTTCCTTTATTCTTCCATGTTAGTGGGATTCGTCATATCCCTTCAGCAGTTCTTAGCAAGATTCCCCGTTCTTCCACATTTGAAGAATTTCATGATCCCATTTAGAGTGTTACGAGGATGCTTCTTCCCACAATTTTGATACGTGGTATATTCAGTCTTCTTTCCATCATGGGATTTATTTGTAGATCCTCCCATATTAGACTCTTTTTTCCACTTTTTTTCACCGGTCCAATGAGGCCACTAAGAGTCTCTGATCTCCATTTCAACTTTGAGGTAACAAAAAAAAATCTCTACATAAATAGCAAAGTCTCGAATCACCGAATATTTTCATATACCGGGATTTAGTCAACTAAAGAAGCGATCCTCCTTTCTTTTGACATTATTGAAAATTTTGGATGCATATCTTGGAAGCCTTATAAATTTTGATTCATAAATCCGATAGACTCATCTTCCTTCTTCTTAAGTCTAAGGAACTCTCTTTCCATCTTGATATGGAGGGTTTGGGGAAAATATTTATTGAATTTTTTTTTCTTGAATTCCTTATAATCCATGGAATAAATTGTCTCCTTGGACTTTGTATTTTTGATCAGTGTCCACCAATGACCAACTTCCCCATCAAAACGATAAACTACGAGTAGATATTTCTCTTCTTTTGAGCACTAGAGAATAGAGAATATCTTTTCAATGGAGTTAATCCATTGTTATTTGAGTAAGGGATTAAAATATCCACTAAAAATGGGAGGCCTTTTCCACATGAAGTATTACAAAACAACATTCTCTTTACTTGGAGAATGAGGGTGTTCCACATGATTCAATTTTTTATTCATAACTTGAGATAGATGAGAAAGTACTATCATAATGTTTTGAGCACTCATTCCCATCATATTTTGCATATCATTAGGGAAATCATTACATTTACTATCAAATTTATCTTTAGCACATGTTCTTCTATTCCCATCCATTAACTAAGAAAAATACAGTACAATTAGGGGGCTTGAATACTTAGCATAAAAAGGATACTTTAAGCATAAAAGGATAAAATTTTAAAGGAAAATCATATCCTAACTTTTAACTCCCTAGGTTTCAATATAGGTTATCCATGATCTGTTTCATAACATATTTTTATGGGAATTTCTTTGATCCCTTAATAATGGTTTATAATGATATTATGAATTCACCAAATTATATCCCCTGGGAGTGTCAAACCAGGTGAATAGTAGGGCCCATTTTCCTATACTAGGTTACCTAGAGTTTGGCTCAGAACACCTTGTTAGAGTTTTCACTCCTAGGTACATCGATTCTAGAACCAAATCCACCTGTAGTATATAGACAAAGATTTATTTTCTTGATAAAGCACTTACTATATACTTAACACGATTTAGGAATACTTTCTTATACTTAGTTTTATCCGTAAGGTTTATACTAAATTGATCTATTCCTAGTCACAAAAAATAACTGAACTTTTCCTATGATACAAACTATAGCGAACCTATCCTTTTACACGAATCGTTACATTATTTTAAGCATAATTAAACATAAAATTACAAGCAAAGGATCATGAAGTCTAGTTTCATGGAAGACTAGGTACATAAAACGGAAAACATGGGGCTAAATAAAGCATTTCTTTATTTATCATCTATTATGAGATCCTAACTTCCTTTGAACCCTTACATCTTAATAGGATAACCTAGGGATAAAATGAATAATGGTATGGACTAAAAATCCCAGTAAGGTAATAAATAATAAAATAAATATTAGCACATGGGTTGGAAGTCATAACATAACGATTTAAAAATGCACAGAACATGATTAAACATAATGAATAATAACATTTGATAATATAATAATGGATTAATATTAATTTTAAAGCAACATAAAATATGATTTTAGCATTATTCCAGGCTTGTTTCTCATAGGGGATCTTGACTCAAGGCTCGTTGAACATAAAGGTGCACGAGTCAAGGCTAACCACCAAGACCGTTGCACATAACGTCTCATGTGACTAAAAATTACCCTATGAATTGGAGATATATCTGGGTTAGCCCATCATAAAATTTTCATGAATATTTTTTCCACATAAAGATTCATACATAAGAAATCAAACATAAGGTTTACCCATAGAAAGAATTGGGTATCATACTCCTGTCATAAAGCTTAATAAATGGGTGTATCATAAAATTGTCCATGAAAGAAAGGAATTAAATAATACATGGACATTAATAAAATAAAATAGGCATAGATAATTATTAGTGATGTAAAACTAAAGTTATAACATGTAAAAAGAGTATTTAAGGAACATTAGAATTAAAATATTTTAGTGCAGTTTTAGGAAAATATTAAAGATCATTTAAAGAAGAAAAGAGAATAATATTTTATATAAAACTAGAAGTGAACAAAGAATGTTTTCATAATAAAATTAGTGATTTTAGAAAAATAATGGTGGATTAAAATAGATTATATATTTAATTTTTAATTGGGTAAGAATTCAAGAAGTTCCCTTAAATCGAACTTTCTTATCAGGAAGAATTATGTAGGGAACCTTTTAAAAACATATATATCCCTTAAAAATAAAGATGAATGGATATTGAAACATGATTTTGGAAAATATAAACACAATTTAGAATATATACATAAAAATAAAATGTAATTTCATTTGGGTAAAAAGAGAGATGGAGTAACCCGAAGGAATAATGGAGGTTCGGGTTGAATCCATCACCTTATGTCTGAAACAATTCTCCACTTGATCTTAATGTATTGAATAATCAAATTAAATACATGAATTAACTAATTAATAACCTATTATATAGTTATATTATTTAGTATAATTTTATTAAGTTCATTTATTTCCCTTTTGATGGGTTATGAAATTCAATTTCATCATTCGAGAGCTTTTGTTTCCTTGGGTTTCATGATCAGTTTACTTGTACATGTGTATGGAAAATCATATAGAATGAGGATAGTTTTCCATAACTAAAAACATTTTTTATTAATGAACTTATATAATATTAAAATAACATTTTTTCTATAATTTAGGATGATTCATTAGATAAATCATTAATGATAATCATTTAGATTAATTTAGTATTTTTTTATCATCACAAACTAGTTTTGTTATATTATTAAATATCATGTGTATCTACTATTTCAAGAAAATTAAATAGGTTTTAATATATATAATATAATCTATTTCAACCATTAAAATGGTTTCTTGTCCATCATTGAAGGTTTAATTGAAATATGAAATCATGTCATCAATGTAGGTGGTAAATTGACACCTCACGAACGATGTTTTCTTTCTTAAACTAAAAGAGAAGAGAAGAGATTTGATGAAGAATTATTCCATAAACAAGATAAAATTACAGTATATATTAGATAATGGAGTTTTTATTCCACCTGGACTATGGTAATTAAGTTTAAGATAATAAAAGAAAAGAACATGCAAATAAATTGGAAGAAAATGGAAGAGGGTTCTACATCTTGACTTCTTCTTCTTGAGAACCTCCTTGGGGGATTAGTTTTGTTATTTTTTGAGACCAAAATCTTCTGGAAATGGGGGTGGGGGGGGGGAGGGTTTGGAATATTATTGGGAAGAATTTTAACAAGTATCAAGTCTTGATAGGTGTGAGTAGAAGAGGTGTCAAGGGGTGATTTTTATAGTGGAGGAGGGGGAGGGGGTGTTTTTGAGAATTTTAATCATTATTTTTTATTTTGATCAAGACAAGCGATAATGTTTATTATTGAGAGTAAATACATTAAATTGATCATGTGAGTTCAAGATAATGGACTTATATCATCACTACATCACCCATGAATCCATAATACAAGTATTTAGTATTTATTGTAAATTATCCTATTTTGATATTCACAAAAAATTCAAGTATCTCAGAAAAATACCAAAAATTCACCCTAACTATTTTTAGATGTGTAGAATTAAAAAATAAACTCAATTTTATGAAAATAATTTTCTTAATATGAGAAATTTAATTTTTAATTAAAATCATCATTTACTTGGAAAATACAAATTTTGAAATCAAAACTGTTTTATAACACTTTGAAAAATTAATTAAGGTCGCATAAAATTATCTCATAATAATAAGGCATCAAAATAATAAATTATGAATACATTTTATGAAATTAAATTTTCTTTTAAATTATTAAATCATTCAAAAAATTGTAATTAAATATGTATAAATACAAAAATACCAACACTTAATTAATATTTTTTAAAATATTTATTTACTTATACCATGATATAATTATATCACATTAACCTTTGTAAAATGCATAAATTTTATTTATAATTTCGTCGATGAGGTTACTATTATATTGTATGGTTTATTATTTATAGGTTTCATGTTAATTTTCCAAAGCTAATATTACTATCCCTTTGGTATATGTTCCTTAACTTCTTGAAATGAATTTTATTTCATTAATTATTCATTTATAAAGTTTGTATTGTGTTATTAATGTGATTTTATGTTATTATACTATATGACATAATTATAAGAATTGAATTTCATTGATAAAAGTTTTGGATCGCTGCATCCCTTACCCCGAAAGATGCTTCGACAAGCTACTATAGAGCTATGGGTAGAAAAGAGAGATGACAATGTCCCAAAACTCATGAGAAAGAATCTTAAGTAGATTATGGAGTGGCTCACCAAAGTTTATGGGTAGGGTTATGATCGTCTAGTCTTGAGAAAACCAAAATATTGAAGAGGGATAGACTTATAAATTTTAAATAATTGAAGCCACATCTTGTAGAAATTCTACTAGGCGCTCTTCTTTAAGACTCAACCAACCACTCTTAACCCCTCCTTAAAATCAAGTGTTTTAACATTCCTTACATTCATTATATTATAACTTCCCAACATCATCATTTAAATCTCACTATGGTAAACGATTTATTTACATAACAAAATCTTTATCTTTAAAGTCTTTAAGATCTAAAATTCAACTTTAAATCATAAAATGAAATTCAAGATGAAACTATAAAATAAGGATTTTTTCTAAGAAAAATATCCTTACAAAAATAAATAACCATTACAAAAATTAATGATACTCATATAAATCATTCACTACTCTTACAGAACTCAATAAACCTTTACCAAAATCGTATATGGATTTTATAAAAATTAACGACCCTCATAAAAACCACAAATTACTCTAATGGAATAAAATGATTCCCAAAAAATATAAAGGAACCTTATTGAAATCTAATACCCCTTACAAAAATAGATTCAAAAGGTAAATGGCCCTTATGGAAATCAAATTAATCCTACATAAATGGATTTCACAAAAGAATTGACCCTCAAAAAATACTATACCTTACAAAATTAAAAAATTACTCTTATTGAATTCAAGAATAAAAAAAATACTCAATCATATGGATTATTTATAGGCTAAGGGGTAAAACATAGGGGTTCTTGTAGAATTATAATGTTTTTAATCCAAAATTAAAAATACATAATTTACTTCATAAATTATATATTTTTTTAATAATTATAAAAATATCTTTAAAAATTAAAAAATCTCTTTAAACAAATATTAAAAACAAAAAATCTTTCAAAACATATAAATTCATTATAAGGAACCTTCAGACTTCCCAACACCTAAGTATTAGAAAATGACAGTCTAGGGGAAAATATGGACACTTGTAGGACGAATTAGTGGGGATCAATGGTGTATAATAGAATCCCATAAAGAGATTACTATACTTTTGGTATCTATAAAGCATTTGGCATGCAGTGATCTCATCATAAGTTTGGTGAGGGTCACCTCCCTTCTAGTGGTCCCAAGCACACTTTTAAAAACGGTTTCTAAAGGGGATTTTCCATTATAATTTTATAAACCATACTAATGTATTCTTCTATATATAACTATAAGTGAAAGGGGATCTATTACAACCATATATAAATAAAATCTGGGGGGGGGGGGGATGAATTATGTTGTTTACTTTATTAATTTTAAGGATATTTCTCTTGAATTAACATGATTAGCACAAATAAGTTAATTCTTCACACATACACATAATATCAAAATATATAAAAATAAATATAGAGAAAAATTATTTAACATGGTTCACTACTAAGGATTAATCAAAGAAGAATCTTCCAACTAAGTGTTGATATAATAGAGAGTAACACAATCCACTATAAGTGATACAAATATTTTACGATGGATTCATTATCAATACTAGGGGAACATCCATAACTTATCTCTCTACAAAATTATTTGAGCTAATTAAACCTAACATAATAGTGACATAAATGTCACTTAGAATAATTCTTATAAAAAAATAACACTAAGATATCAAATGGTGTTTTCATTTAGTTGATCCTTCAACTCAGGATTTCCAATAAATCCTCATGACTATCTTTTGTCTACCTTCTTCTGCTAGATATATTGATTGTTTTCTTCAATTTATATTCTAATACTATAATCATCATCACCATATCCACCCTTTTATTTTTTTTACCATTTTTTATTTTTATTCTTCGTAAATAATAATGTTTAATAATTTTCATATTTTTGAATATAGATCCTCTATGAAGAAAGTGTTTAAAAATAATTCCTTTAATTTTTTTAATCCTAAAGATTTTACCCCACATATCATGGTTTTTTATTTGTACAAAAATACTCAAAATAATTAACCACTTATGAATAAATTATTAATCCTAAAATTAAATTTATAATAAAAATTATAATCCACATGGTATAATGTAATACTATTTCAAGCATGATGAAATTGAGATGTGAAGCCTCTCATCACAACATAATAAATCTCACACTTCTTCTATATGTAAAGTATAAAACCTTATGTTTTCTCCCCTATATTTCTAGAATTGACTCTTATGTATGATTTATAATGACTCTTATTTAATCTTTCCAAGTCTTGAAAATGACTCTTATGTATTTCCATAGAGTCATATGAATGATTCTTATATATCATGTACCTTTTAAATATTTTCAATCTTCCTGAATAAATGAATCTTACATTTTGTATGATGACCCATCCATATTATATGCCTTTTCCATTTCTCATTATTTAGTAAGATAATGACTCTTACATTTCATTGGGTGGCCTCTTTGACTTTTCAAATTTTACCTCTTCACAGAATATTTTAATTGTATTTATATGAGGTAAACTCCATTCCTTACTCATTGTTCTACCTAGTCTGTAAATATTACTTTTGTGTATTCTAGGACTCCCTCTTCTATATCAATGGAATTTTCCAAATTCCAAATTAAATCAACACTAGTTACTTTAATGCATACACAAATAATTCATCAAGACTTTGATGAATTTTCTAAGATCTATAAATTGTTACATTTACATATTTAAGAGTTAAGTTTTAGAAATTTTCTATTTTCTAGAATTCATATAATTGAATTACTTTCACACATATAGGGTTCCTCCATGACATAACAATATTTCACTATTTTATCCTAGAAGACTCTTACGAATGCTACTCTAAACACGATATTTTTTTACATTTCCTTGGTTAATCTTATTCATAACAAAACTACCGTATTTTATAAATATTATAAATGTATATTATTATATAATTTTTCCAAATAATTCTGAAAAAACCTCCATGTTCATCCAAGGCTGCTCTAATACCATAGAAACTATGAATAAATCTAATCAAGTCCTTATCCAATAATAATTATTCTATATATATTTAGTGAAAACTGTAAACTCATTTTCTAGTAATAATGATTCCAATTGACAATATTCCTACCAATATAATTTTTTTTTCCAAAAAGATCCGTCCCTTTTCTCACCCTTTAACCCCCTTTCTTATTACAAACCATATCTTAAATACAACTTATTTCATGATTTATTATATATAGATAAAATTAATACAAACACATAAGATCATGTGGCCAAGTGTCTTTGGGAAATTAGTTATATTATATAATCAATTAAAACATTATTACAACATCATTATTTAAAAACATTTAAAACATACCCTATATTCCGTGGATCTTAAAAAACTGCATGGGCTAACCTGGGTATGTACATATTAAAGGAGTGAGCTATAAAGACTAATAAGGGAATAAACAAAGAATAAAATATGTTAAATTAGTAAATTTTATCCAATAGGCATATCAAAGTATCATAAGAGGGATGATAATCATAAACATGAACATTGAAGCATGATATATGACGATAGCACGAAGGAAACATATGAATGTGGAAACAACATAAAACATAGAATCATAAAAATAAGTAAATGATAGAATATAAGGCAACATAAAATAGTGTCCTTAGTATAACCTCCCGTTCACTATACATGGCATATCATGAGATAAAAACATTACCTAATTCATTGGAGGGATATATAATTCAAGGACAACCCGTCACTTTTATATCATGTACATGCATAAGTGTGCCACATAGACCATACAGCATAAGGATGTATTTAATCAATTTTAACCCCAAGATTAAGGATTAAAGGTTAAATACATGTAAATAAAAAATAAATTAAGTTTAGGAAAAACTATTTGAACATCCTTTAGTGTAAATGGATATGGGTATTCACTACACAATTGTTTGGTATGGAAAGTCATAGGATAATTTCAACATCATAATGTGTGTACAAAAAGATTTATAGAAGGGGTTAATGAGACAAATTGGGTAAATAATTACATGGAAATCATTATTATTGTAACATTAATGTGTAAAAACATATCCCAACTTGAGAAATTATAAATCAAAAGGCATGACATAAATAAGATGCTTTAATAAAGAGGAGAAGGGGAGGATCCCTTACCTTGAGAGGGAACTTCTAAAACCTGGAAGGATATTCTTAAGAGTTGAGAAGAACCTTGGTTGGGATATAGAGAAGTAATTTCAGAAAAAATTCATGATCTAAGTGTTTTTAGTGAATATTAATGGAAGTTTGGGTGGTTTTATATTAAAAAAGAGTGGATAATTCTTTATTAATTTCCAAACATAAGTTTTGTACTCTATATGATAAAGTAATCCATACAAAAAAACTTCTCATGATTTTTGTTCATACTTTCTATAAAATAGGATTGTTATAATTATTTTATAAGGATAAAAACCTAATTTATTAAATAAATACCCTTGGTGTTGTGGAAGGGAGTCATTTTTATAAGGAATTGATTTTAAAACCTTAAAATATAATATAGGATTTGGAGGATTCTTTAAGGGTTTATAAAATTAATAAAATAACATAAAAACAAATATTTTAAAGGGAAAATATATATTTGGTCATATATTACTTTTAGGGAATATATTACTTCAATATTTGGTCATCATGATGTCATATTACACACTATATAATTATACAATTCTTAATTTTTACCCAAAAAATGAACTATCTCAGAAAATTATGAAAAATTCACGTTTAGATAATTTTGACATTATGATTTCAAAAATAATTTTTATTTTATCAAAATAATTCAATAAATATTTGAATTTATACTTTTAAATAAAAAACCCTATTTATTGAAAAATACTATTTTTTTACAATAAGAGTTTTCTGAACCTTATAGAAATTACATTTAACTTTATAAAATTATATTATAATTTATATTTAATAATACCATTTTATTTAAATATAATTTATTTTTAAAATTATTTAATTCATCAAAAAGAGTATGTTGCTTAAAACTATGTATTTCCTAAAAATACAATTTGGGTTTCATTGTATAAAAATCTTATTTTTAACAAAATCATTATATAATAATTTAAAAAGTAATAATAAAAAATAATAATTATAATAATTATTTTATTTAAAATAGAATAAAAAAATTTATACTATTAGGGTCTAGAAACATAGCCCTTTTTTACACCAGCAAATTCCATAAGGGTAAGGTGTGCAATTGGGATATTTTCTTAGGGTGGTTCAGTGAAAATGGTTTGGGACATAATCTAAATGAGCTTGAAATTATCTCTCAAATGATTTAATTCATGAATTATTTTTTGAATATTATATTTGGATTGGTCAAGGGAAAATCCCAGTGATGCTCTCTCCCTCATAAGATCTGATAAATGGGCTTCATAGGGTAATATCCTACTGGTCGAGGCCATCACTACCTTTTTATGTGTCAATCAGAATTTATAATAACCATTAATAGATAATAATCATATAATAACTATATAATGACTATAATATTAATTGTTATTATTATTAATGGTATTTTAAATCAAACATGATATAACTT
The DNA here is from genome assembly GCA_963277665.1 of Viscum album. Taxonomy (NCBI): domain Eukaryota; kingdom Viridiplantae; phylum Streptophyta; class Magnoliopsida; order Santalales; family Viscaceae; genus Viscum; species Viscum album. The sequence continues at coordinate 627,858,458 of OY728162.1, read as the reverse complement.
ATGATGGTTAAAAATTACCAAAGTAATTAATTTGTTTTCTATAAATTCATTTCTTAATAAGGAATTTACTCATTTAAAAAGGTAATTTAACTTATAAAAGTTTGGTTTTTTACATTCTTTAACCCTATATACATTTAACACTCAAAATATTTTATTCATACACTAAAAAAAATGGGGGGTACTTTTGTTTCATCTCTTCTTCTGATTCCCATATCGCTTCCTCAAACTTTTGGTTCCACCATAACACTTTGACCGGGTGAGTTATATTTTTTAGTAGAACTTTATCTCAATGATATAATATCTTCACATAATACTCCTGATATGAAAGATCATTCTCTAATAGTACCACTTTTGGATTCAGTACATGTGAGGGGTTTGGTATGTACTTCCTCAAGAGGGGTACATGGATGACATCATTTACTTGAGATAGGTCAGGTGATAGTTCTAGTCAATAGGACACCACTCTGATGAGATCAAGGATCTCAAAAGGGGTGATGTATCTATGACTATTCTTTCTCTTATTCCCAAACCTCATGAATTTCTTCCACAATGATATAAAAGGAACACTTTATCTCCAACCTCATACTCTAGGTCTCATCAGTGATTGTTTTTATATATTTTCTATCAATGTTAAATGGATTTCATATGACATTGAATGGTTTGAACCTTATCTATCATTTCTTAGATAAGATCAATTCCCATCAGCTTACACTCTCCAACATTATCCTATCATGTTGGAGTTTGACAGACATTCCCATACAGAGCCTCATAAGGTTCCATTTGAAAGCTTGAATGGGAATTATTATTATTTGATAACTACAATAGTAGAAGGTATTGATCCAAAAATCCTTTGAAATTCATCTAACATGATCTCAACATATCCTATAGAGTTTTAATAGTCGTTTTTTACCGACCATCCATCTAAGGGTTAAAGGTAGTGCTAAAGATCATATATGTATCTGATGCTTACTGAAGGCTTCTCCAAAACCTCAATGTAAGTTTCAAATCTCGATCAGATACAATAGAGAGTGGAACTCCATGAATAATTACCACATTCCTTATATATATCTTGGTGAATTGGTCAAGAGATAAATTATACTTGATAGCAATGAAATGCATCGACTTGGTAAGGGGACCGACTACTACATAGATGGTATTATTTCCATTAGAGGTATTGGGGAGTCTTATGACAAAATTCATGGCTATGTTTTCAAATTTACATATTGGTATTGTCAATGGTTACCTCATACCCTTTGACTTATATCATTTAACCATTACTTGTCGGTATACCAAGAATCGAGATAGAAACTTAGCAATCTAAATCTTTATGTTATCCCACAAAAAGTTTTTCTTCAAATATCTATACATCTTAGTGATTATTATATGAATATAAAAAGATGTGATATGAAAATAATATATAATTTCACTCTTCAGTTTGATTTTTATGGGACACATATCCATGATCCAACCCTTATAACTCCATATTTTAGATTTTTGAAATATAGAATATTTTATACTTTTTTTATAGATCCCCATCATCTTTCTGAGCCTCTTTAATCCTCTCAAGAATAGATGGTTGAGCAATTATTTATAAAAGGTATACAAATATCCTTTTATTATTCACATTTAAATCATTTTCATATCCAATAATATTGGATCCCTTAAAATCCTTATCATGGATATAGTTGCATGATCCTTTCTACTCATATAATCTACTATTTTGTTTTCTTTCCTGGGATGGTAGTGGATTGAAAAATCATAATACTTGATCAACACATACATAATTGGATAATATAGATATCCTTTTGTTTTAATATATACGTGAGGCTTTTATGGTTTGTATATTTTTCAGACGTCTCCCCATAGAGATAATGTTGAAAAATATTCAGCATAAAGATCACTACAGCAAATTCTGGATCATGCATTGGGTATTTAAGCTCATGGGTATTTAAATAAAGAGATGAATATACAATCACTTTCTCATATTTAATGAGTACATAACCTAATCCATTTTTGGATTCATCACTGTAGATCACAAATCCATCCCCACTAGTGGGTAATGTGAGAATAAGTGTAGTGATTATTCTTTTCTTAAACTATTTAAAGCTTTCTTCACATTCACCAGTACAGAAAAAGTCGACTCCCTTCTATGTAATATTGGTTAATGGGTTAGATAAATGTTATAAGTTTCTCAGAAATCAATGATAATACCCAGTTAATCAAATGAAAATATGAATTTCTATAACATATATTTTTCTGTATTGTCCTTAAATTACCTATATTTTTGATGGATCCATAGGAATCCCTTTGTTGGTGACAACATTCCCCAATAAATTTAATTTATCTGAAAAAACTCACTTTTAATATACTTTTCATAAAAAATTTACTTATTCAAGTTCTTTGATACAATATTTAAATTCTCCTCATGTCCCTCCTTACTTTTGGAGTAGATAAGAATATCATTTAAAATAATACCACAAATCTATTGAGTTAATACATAAAGACTCTTTTAATTAAGTTCGTAAAGATTACCAGAGATTTTTTGAGTCTAAATGGAATTAATATAAACTCATAGTGATCTTACCTTGTTTAAAAAGTAGTCCTGGGGATATCATCCTTCTTCACCTTTACTTGATAATATTTTGACTGAAGATACAACATAGAGAAGTTCTAGGATCCACGTAGCTGATTGAATAGGTCATAAATCCATGTAAGAGGATACTTTTTATTTATTGTGATATTGTTGAGATCACTATAATCAATCCATAGGTGAATTGACCCATCCATCTTCTTGATAGAGGACCGGTGCACCCCATGGCGAACCACATGGGTGTATGAACCCTTTATCCAGATTCTTCAGTAGTTTCTTATTCACCTAATTATGTTTAATAGTGTCCATTGTATATGGTGTCTTTGATATTACCAAATATTTCGGAATAATATTGATTTAGAACTTAACCAATCATCTAGGAGGAAGACTAGGAAATTCTTTAGGAAACACCTCAATGTATACCCTCACAATGGGCATGTATTCAAGAATAACATTTTCCTTAGTCTAAATCATTTGATAAAGATACAATTTATCCTAGGGAAATAATATCCATTATTGAGAAGATGATACCAAAGTACATTAATCCTCCTCCTTGAACTTGTATAGAATTAGAGGATGATTTGATATACAGAGGATGATTTCATTCTATAGGAAATTTATGTTGGCTCTATATAAGGGAACCTAATATATACACATAATTGAATCAAGTACCACTAAATTGAGTATCACAAGGTTTTCTAAGAATTATATCCCACAAATTTTGATTGGGGATGTGTTATATGATTGGTATGTAGGAATTGACCCATTTTTTTATCTTCATCGATAAATCAACTTCCATGTTTTAAGGTGTTGTCTGAATAGTTCTACTAAACTCTTATGATATAATAAATATGTATAAACAATAAAACACAGGACATAGGATGTTCATGATTTGATGATAATCCCCCCTTTCTATATTTTATTCTTGTTACAATCATTTAGTTCATCCAAAATTGTCTTAGGGATGATAATTTTAAACTATTAAACACATAAAAAGAAAACAATGAACATTAAAGGGATAACTCATAAACCAAATATATTCCTTAACCTATGAATTTATAGGTTTCAATATAAGTTATCCATGATCTATTTCATAATATAAAATATTATGGAAATTATATTCCCTTAATAATGGTACATAAAGATCTTGAGAATTTACTAAATAATATCCCATGGGAGTATCAAACTAGGTGTACAGAAAGATATATTTCCATGCACTAGGTAATGATTGAGTCCAGATCAATGATCCATTTTCAGGTTTATTAGCCCTAGGTACAACTGTTCCAGAGCCACATCTGATTATTGTATTTAGATAGTGATGCATTTTATTATAAAACACATAATCTTAAATTTAAAAAAAATTTGGGATGTCTTATTATGTTTAGTATCATCCTTATGGCTTTGACTAGAGTTTTCTTATCCTAATCTCAAAAATAACTAAACTTTTCTCAAATTCTAGCTATGACAACACATATCTTTAATACACTTTATTTCATGATTTATTAAATAGAGATAAAATTAACACAATCCCATAAGATTGTGAGACCTAGTGTATTTGTGAATTTAGGTACATGAAATATTAACTTAAAACATGAGTTCAACATCATTATTTAAAAACTCAAAAAAAAACATGCCCTTATATTCTATGGATATTCTAAAAGTACATGGGATAACCTGAGGATATACAAAATAAATGGGTGATATATAAAACCCAATAAGGTAAAAAACCAGGAATAACATATGAAAAATTAGTTTATGTGATCCAATAGGCATATCAAGGAAACACAAGAGGTTTGAGAATCATAAACTTTCACACCTAATCATTATATATGATGATAACATTAAGGAAACATAAAAATGTTGAAACAACATAAAAGGTGACATCATAAAAATAATTTAAGGATAAAATCCAAGAGAAAATAACACAATGTGCTTAGGATAACATTTTGTGATCCATAAATGGTATCTCATGAGATAAAAAAATTACCAATTCATTAGAGGGTTATATAATTCCAGTCCCACTCATCTCTTTCATATCATGTATATGTGTGCCACATAGATCATATAACATAAGGATGTATTTCATCAATTTTTACCCCATGATTAAAGAGTTTGGGTTAAATAAAAAGAAATACCCAATAAATTAATGGTAGGTATATCTTGGTGAATACCTTAGAGTGGAAATGGATATGGGTATTCACTACACAAATGTTTGGTATGGAAAATCATAGGATGATTTCAGTAGCATAATGGGTGTTTGTAAATGTTTATAGAATGGGTGAATGAGAGATAAAAGGGTATATAATTAGTTTTTAATCATAATTGAATTAATAGGTATGTGTAAAAACATATCCCAACTTGAATAATTGGAAATAAAAAAGGCATGACATAAATAAGGTGCTTGAATAAAGTGGAGAAGGAGAGGATCCCTTACCTTTAGAGGGAACTTCTAAAAGCTTGAGAGGATCTTATTAAGAGATTGGGATAACATTGGGAGGTATATAAAGAGGTAAGGGCAGAGTAAATTCTTATTAAAAGGATTTTTATTGAATATTAATGGGAGATTGGGTGTGTTTATATAGCGAAAGAGAGGAAAATTCTTTATCAATTTCTAAACTTCTGTTTTGGACTCTATATGATAAAGTAATCAATACCAAAAACCATAACATGGGTTTCAACCATGTTTTCTACTAAATAAGAGTGGTTTTAATTATTTTATAATTCCAAGAATCTAAATCATTAAAATGATACCATTGGTTATGTGTAAGTGAGTCATTCTTATAAATAATTGATTCTAAAACCATAAAATATAATATAGGTTTTGGAAGATTCATTAATGGTTTATAAAATTAATCAAATATTATAAAAAACCAAATTATTTTAAAGGGTAAATATATATGAGGGTATTGATACCTTTCAAGTCATATATTATATCACTTTTGGGTCATTATGATGTCATATTACAAATAATATGATTATACCGTATTTAATTTTCACCGAAAAATTTTAGTATCCGAAACGTATGAAAAATGAAAAATTAGATAATTTTCAAGTTCTAATTTAAAAAATAATATTTATTTTATAAAACTAATTATATAAATATTATAATTTACACTTTTAAATAAAAAATCCCCATTTATTGAAAATACTAGTTTTTTGATAATAACAATTTTGACCCCTATAGTAATTACACTTAACTTCATAAAGTTATATTATCGTTTATATTTAATAAATATTATTTAATAAAAATATTTTATTAAAATATAATTTATTTTTAATATTCTTGAATTCATCAAAAATATTGTTTTTATTTAAATAATATATTTTTCAAAATTACTATTTGTGTTTCATCGTAGCAAAATATAATTTTTATAAAACTCATTATCTAATCATTTTTAAGAGTAATAATAAAAAGAATTAAATATAATCATTATTTTATTGAAAATTTAATATCAAAATTTATACTATTAATGTGTTGGTACATAAACCTTTATTACACAAGTGAATTCCCTGAGGGTAAGTTGCATAATGTTGATATTTTCTTAGGGTGGTTTGGAGAACATGGTTTGGGCCATGATCTCAATGATCTTGAACTTCTCCAATAAATGGTTGTGTTTATGTTTTAGTTATTGAATATCATCTTGGGATTGGTTATGGAAAAATACCAGTGATGATTTTACCCTTGGAATCTCTAATAAATGGGCTTTATAGGGTTCAATCCCACTGGTCGAGACCATCACTTTTTCTATATCAATTAGACTTTATCATAACCCCTAATATATGCTAATATTATGATCACTATATAAAGAATATAATGTCAATGGTTATTATGATTAATGGTATTTTAAATCCAATAGGTAATAAGTTATAATAGTATAAAATAATCAAATTAGAGCATGCATTTTTTATAAATTCATTTATTAATAAGGAATTTAATAATTTAAAAATGGATTTTAATTTATAAATTTTTGGGTTGTTACATTTCCCCCATTTGATATGGGTGTTTTGAAGTCATTTCATCACACAGATCAAAAAAAATATTTCCCCTTCCCATTTTTTTATTCCTTAACTTCCATCTTCTAAGATTTAGTGAGAATCGACTAGGGAATTGGATGGAGATTCCACCAGATCATGGAAGAATCATTTTCCTTAATGGGGATTTTGTGTTCTTTGTGTAGAGGAGGATCGATAAGGTTGTTTTCTCCTAGAGGTACACTGATTAACTTGAGCTATGTTTCCCTATTAATTTTTTTAGGGTATTGATAAAATTAGGTTCAATTTTATATCATTTGAGTATTATAATATGTGAATGTTTTGGCAGTAGACTCATGTGTGTGTTGGTATTGGATCACATGTAATGACATGAGATTTTAGGCCCTTTAAGATAATATTATCTTCTATAGATTTCTCGTAACACAACACTGAACTAAAACACGTTCCAACATATTAGATTAAAATTATAAAGAAATTATAAGATGACTAAAACCTATAGTGAATAAAAATGTAGCAACCAATTAAATTTATTATATTTAAAGGATAAATAATAAATATGATTTATTTTTTCTTTCTCAAATAACTGTTTAAAGTGTTAATAAATTTAATTAACCACTTATAAATGATTAATATGGTAATGTATGATATTTTAATAAATGAACCAATATATTAAAAAAAATTAAATTATAAATTGATATAAAATAATATTAATAACAATTAATGTTTAAAAACATAAATTTTCAATAAAATAAGTATGAATTTATATTTTGAATTTTCATTTAAAGGATAAATTTATAAATTATAGAATTTTAATTTTAAAAAAATTGAATTTGTTCATAAATTCAACATATCAATATTATCTTATGGTCATTTTTGGATATTTTTATGAAATTATTGAGTTTTAGGTGAATAATAAAAAATATAATTTTTACTAAAAATGTAGAATTTTTGACAATATAAACAAGTGTAACTTAAAAACATATAGAATATTTTTCATGAAGAAATATGTATTACAGAGTAAATCTATAATTTTAAAAATACTATTATGTATTTATAAAACCAATTTTTAACAACATAATTAATATTTTCCAATAAAAACAATATTTAGTCTTTTCTTTTAATTAAAAATTATTTTAGTAAAATTAGGTTTTTGCATGATTTTAAAGCCAGTTTTTTTTATAGTAAACCAATTTATTACATGTAAATAAAATACATTTATAATTTTATTCTACATATAAAATTTAAGCTTAAAAATACACTCTTTTTCTCAAAAAATGGGGTTTTACACATTACATTCACTAATGTTAAAATTAATTTTTCTTAAAAATAGAAATTTTATTTTATAAAATTGATTTAATATTTTTAATCATCATGTCCAAATTATTTAATAATTCCCATTGTATTTTTAGGAATTAAAATTAAATTACTTTGGTAAAAATTTGTTACCACAATAAAACCAAAAAAGGAAAAAGTGAAAATTCTAAGAGTAAAGGACTTAAAATCATGTTTAAAACAAGTATTAAAATTAATGGTTGGTGTATTATCAACATTATATCTTCCCAAAATCCATTAATATCCATTTTTAGTCTCATTTACTGGTGAAACATGTGCTTCCCTTATATAAAGTTGAAATATGTAAAAAAATTTAATTCTCAATATTTATAAAAGAGGCCTCTCACCACCCCTTAAAGACCACCGTAAAAATTGTATTTCCTCTTGAAAATATACCATTATACCTTAACATATAATCCTATTACTTTTACTTTATACCTTTATCACAAGATATTGGAATAAGTCCTCAATTTGCGAGCAACCCTCCACAGAAAACACAAAGATTTCAATGTGGGTACTCATTTTTCCTAACTTATTTTCCTTTCTATCTCAATTTTTTAATTATAATTTTATAATTACTATATAATTAAATAAATATTGATTTTTATAATTAATTATATTATTCTAATGTAATAACTATTAACCACTTTTCCCCTTTTCTAATAAGACATATGAAACTATCATCCGTGCGTTGTGCGAACTACCACCTCCATGAAGCGACAAATTCCATTTTCACCACCACCACTATTAATTGATTATAATGGATAAATTTAAGAATAAATGTGAAATTTATTATATAATTATGCTTTTTAAGATGAAAATTATAATCTAACTTCTTTACTTCTCATTCATTGGGAAATGAAAATGTCAATCATGGGTTGTGCGGACGATGACCTATACAGAGCAATGTATCTCATTTTTCATCTAGTTTATTTATTTATTATTAAAATAATTAAATTATGAGTAAAAACTTAAAATTTTCAAAATAATATCCTTATTCTTCTGTAAATATGAAATTATGTGAAAATAAACCATTTTTATAATCATAATCATCCATTAATTTTGGTATGTTTATGTATGGGTCGGTCTAACCACCTAATTGAAAAATTATATAATATAATATCATGGATGCATATGATAAATAAATAGCTAATTATATATGATATAAATAATAAAATAATGATTTTATTTTGGTTCTTTAAGGGTAAAATTAATATTAAGCTCATTAATTAAGACACCATTGTTCATTTGTTAAATATTAAGGAAACCTACTTGTTGATAATAATTGATTGATTTATTTTTCTATTACATAACCTTATTTAATTTTTTTAAAGGTTTCCATATGGTAACTTGTCATCAAAATGTGAAAATCAGCTCTTTTTACATTTTACATGTGAAGTTGCCTTTCCACCATCTTTTTTATTTTATATGAAGTTTCCTCCCTTTGTTTTCATGTTTTATAAAAGAGATTAATTTTATTCTATTTATATAAAATATTTATTTTAAAATGATTTCAAAATACCAAGTATATTTCTTATTTTTAAAGTAATTTATCTAAAAATCCTAAAAATTTGTTTTTCATATAAGCCAGTTTATCTTATGCTGGATCAAGGATATTAACCAAATGATACCAACCAATATATTTCTCTTGAAGTATTATGTAATGTTCTTTTATATAAAATATATGATCAATTAATATATTTCTCTTACCTAACCAACCACTACGGACATGAATAATTTTTCTTCTGATGCCTTTTCCTTCTGAACACTCAATATTTCCTTCATTCGATTGAATTGTGTTCACATAGATTCCCTATATTGATTGATTGGGAAAATTATTGACTTAATCATATACCATTTATCTGTATGGTGTAAATACCATATGCTTTATTATCACAATTTAAGGGTATTTAACCAGAGTATTACTGAATATATTTGGATACCCATTTATCTTCCATGATTTTATCATTATTGACGGAATTAAGAATTATTTACTTTATTTGTGGAATGTGGAGATTTTTCTGAAATGGTATGTTTAAAAATATCCAAGAATAAGGAATAGATTCCCTGGAAGTAGTATAAAAAATTGCATACACAAGGTGACACTATTTTACAAGTGTTTGCCAAATTTTTAGGGTTAAAATTTAAAGTTTTTCTATCATTTACAAAAGTTGATTTCCAATAAGGCCTTATGAAAACATGGAAAAGTCATGAGTTTCATGAAGAATAGTATTCATGAAGGTTTATTCATGAAGGTGTGAAGGTTTTGATGGTGAGATCCTTGATTACAATGAGCATCACGAATGGTGAATTTTTCTAGAGCATCATGAGACATGGAGAATCAAAAGGGAAATTATAGGGCACCACAAAATGGAGATGATGTATAAGAAAGATTCTAGAATTGGTGTAAATGCTTATAAACAGGTCGATACCCACTTCAGAAAATTAGCAAGACATAATGAAGATCTTAAGGCTCTAGATTCTCAAAGGTTGTTCATGAAGGTGGTTCTAGAAAAATTGTTTTTAAAGGCTATAAACGATGATCAAATGTTTTGGGAATCATGAAAGTTAATGAATTCATGAAGCATATAAAAATCTGACAAAAAATTATGAACTTTGTGAAGGGTAGTTGAGCTTCACAAAATAATTAAACTTCATAAAAGAATTTAGCTTCACAAAAGGTGGTTTCTTCATGAAGGTTATTTGAGCTTCATGAAATAAGTGAGATTCCTGAAGGCAGTGATCATCATGAAATTATTTTAAAAGGGATTTCCTAGGGAACTGTGGTGAAGTGGTATTCATTAATTTGATGAAAGTGGATATTAAATAGAGAATCCATATACAACTGATGATGTATTCATTAGTGATAATTAAGTGACCTAAATGCCCATAAACTGTGTGTGGATCCTTTCCAGAGCAGTCAACAAAGGAAGAGTAAGAAGTTGATCCTTTCAACTGGCAGTGAGATACAGAAAGAGACATAGGGAGTAACCCTTGGGTATATAGAGTGTTATTCCAAAAAATTATAATGGCAGAAATCCGGTCATAGTAGTGATCTAGACCAAATGTTATTTATAGTGATCCTTAGTGGATTTGGAACATTGATACACTGTAATTTTATTCTCCGAGGATGTAGCCCCGTGAGGGTGAACCAAGTAAAAATATTTGTGTCTATGTGATTTCTTTCTTAATTTAATTTATATGAATCATCATCATATAATGTTAGAAAGGATAAGATTAATATATGCAATAAATAGATTATGAAGTGAACATTATAATAAAGAGGTCAAGATCCAGTGGGGCAGAAAGAATTTTGAAAAGAGTATCTATACCCTAACTCATACCTCTTAGGGTATCTACACCCATTTTGGGCCTAATAATTGGTATTAGAGGACTGGCTTCTTTGATCATTTTTTTTATTTGACCTATTATTGTTGATTGTTTAAATTAAAGCTTTAGTTTTCTCTTATCTCATAGAACATGGAAAATGGTATAACTTCAAAGAAGAAGTACAGGTCTGATGGTATTCCTCAGTGTGGAAGGGTTTGTAGAAAGATTGAAATTTAGTTGAAGGAAACAAACATGTATTGAATAATGGTTTGTATGAATCATATAGTGAAAATATTTACTCATTCAATGATGATGAAGGAATAAGAAAAGAACTTGTTCTTTCAAGTGATTCTAAAACTTATGATGATAAAGAAACTCCAATAAGGGAAAATGTTGTAGTTTTCCATGAAATAAAGGGAATTGGTTAAGAATTTGGATGAATAAATTAAGGATAAATATATACAGATCATGTGTAGGAAATTGAAGTAATCAATCTAGGAGGATTAAATTAAAGGATTGTTGAAGTGGCCAAATATCTGAGAGAGAAGAATGATTCCCAAGATAAACAACTACAAAAACTAAAATCTAATGAAATGGGATAGAATCTAGAATCAGATAAAATTAATAATTTTAAAGCAATAAATGATGAAATTTCTACACATCTGTCTGAACTAGATCTAGAGAACAAAAGGATACTATTGGAGAATGCATTCCATAATGATTTTTTATCAAATAAATTATAAAATAATGGAGAAATATGACATGATAGATAATCTCTATTAAAAATTGGAATATGAAGTGACTAGTGATAAGAATCTCAAGAGATAAATTAATGATCAAATTGAATATAGGGAAAAGAAGATTCAACAATTGGGAGAAGGTCTAGAATCATTCAAGAAAGAAGTGGAGAAATCTAATGCCAAGTGAAAACCAAAATTAAAGAATGCTTTGTACATACTATTTGATTATCCTCTGACAAGTGATAATTAAATGAAAATAAAATATGATACTTTAGAGGAGAAATATGAAAAGATTGTCTCATCCCAAAGGCCATCTAGTTTCAGAAATACTGGCTTTGGATATGATAATTCATATCCCATAGATGATCAGAAGAGATATGTGAACAGTTCCAAAAATAGGAAAAATCATGTAGGTGCTAAAGACAAACCTAAAAAGGATTTTACAGGAAGTAGTGACATCATGTACTATTTCTTCCGGATGCATGATCATATATCATGTTTTTGTTCTAAATCCTTCGACTATATCTCAGATTGTGAAGGAATAAATGTTCATAAATTTGAGAATAAGAATAAGATTATTGAAAATTTTGAAAGGAATGTAACTCAGAAGAAATAATGAACCATATGCTATTATTATGGAAGGAAGAGGCACACCATGAGCATGTGTAAAGAATCCTAAGTAATCAATGTCAGAAGAAGAAGAACTCTGGATGCATCAAAATATCAACCAAGAAATGATGACATGGTGTATGATTATAACAGGAGATGTTTTATATGTTCTAATCAAAGTAATTTTGTAGGATAGTGCATCTAGAAGAAATCAGGGAAGGAAAAAGAACTCAAAAGAATATTCCCAACTCTAATGGTATATAATGTGAAAGCATATACTAGAAGACAATGTGATAATCTGAAAAATATGTTTTATGTCGTGGAGGAGGCATGAGGAGATCAAAAAAAGGTGTATCAATAAATTCCTTCATTTCACTTGAAAAAACACTCTTTGAAATAATGTGAACGAACTTAGAAGAAAAAGGGAGAAATTACTCTAGTTGTGAGTAAAAATAATGTGTGTTTAGCAAAAGACCCACCACCAGTAATAAACAGTGTGGAGACTTGGATAACCGATAAAATAAAATTGAATAAATAATTTCTCTATAGACTTACATGTCATGCCACATAGATAGATTTTAAATCAGTATAAATATCCCTTCAATGGAGGAATAATCAAGAGTATAATACCATTGAATATATTCCTGTTTAGAGATAGAATCAAGAAAATTTGAATTTTTGTAGAGTGTCAAAGAAGAAAATTGGTACTAGTGGGTTAGACCCAAAATTATGAAAAAGACCAATCCTACAAAATCTACATATACAAAGAATAATGAAAAAGTGGGTAAAGAATGTATAGTTATATGGAAAGAATAGTTGAAGTTAGATGGACAGATGGAACAAGCACAAAAAGAGTACAGTGCTTTGCTAGAATGTATAGAAGGGTTGATCCATAAAGATTGACCTAAATCCTATTCTTGAGGACATAAAATATTACCCTCTCTCCATGTGATAAATTTTTCTAATATATGTGTGATTTTTTATAGGACTAAGTGGGAGATACAATCCATGGGGTGTGTATTTTGAAAGAGAGAAAGTGCAAAATGTTTAATAGAGATAGATGTAGAAAAAGGAATCTAGCTTCTTGAAATTCACATATGCTATCAAATAATTGTTTTTAAGATATGAAGAACCTAATAGAGAATATTTACATTTCAACTATAATGCCTTAGATTTTCTATGTTATATTTTTAAATATTATATGGAATTATTATGAGACCGGGATTTGCAACGACGTGTGATTCTGAGGCCTGAGGTGCCCGGAATAAATGTTTGAAATAATTCAAACTTTTTAATAGCGTGTGAAAGAGTTTTTCCTAAAAAGTAGAATAACTTCTAAATGGGTGCCCAAATAAGAAATCATAGGGTTCCATTGAGTTCAGAGTAGTGAATTTACCTTAGGCGGGGCTAAACATTGACCAGTGCAGGTCGACTGCAAAAGTTAGTCTTTGGACGTTTTAAAAGGAAATGAAATAAATTAATATCTTATTTTATTTTAAATGTTTCCCTAATGAAAAAAACCTAATAATCCCCTATTAATATCTTCTTATGGAAAATTTGCAGGGTTAGTCACATAAACCTACAGATTGGTGATTTCCATTGAAGCGTTGGAGGAGACCTTGTTAAAGGACGATGACAAATAAATCGATTGACACATCTCATATTTGATGAACCTCACCAATGAATGCAATGTATTGATCATTATTCAAACGAATCTTAGTTGGGGTTTTCTATTTCGATTTGTTTTTTCCCTTTCTTCAATCAAACGACAAACACGGATCAACCCATGAATAGGTTGATCTATGGATCGTGTGTTCTTGTAGGAGGGTTATTATTTTCCATTTCTTTTGGTGCTTTTCATTCTGGGAATTAATTCATGATGAGAAGAATAGTTGTTTTTAATTCTCTCTATTAAACCTTATAACATGAGTAGGTCGACTCCGTGACAAACGATGGTGGAGGTTTGTTCCTCTTCTTGTTTATTTATTTTCTCCTCTTCCTCACATTGTTCAATTTCTTCACGGGGTGACGAACAAATGATCGTGGAAAATCAATTACACAATGGAATGATCCCAAACTAGAGATTGGACATTGCAACAACCTGGAGGAGGTGTGATGGAGATGGCAGACAACGAATCGGCTCGAATAAAGGTTGATTGTTATTTGATATTTCTTCATGTGGGTGGATCTAAACTTGTTTTTGAGGCCGATCAGAGGTCCAAAAACAAGGGAAACAACTTTGCAGTATCGGGGCAACCTCAAAAATAAATTTTCTCAATAATCAGACAACTGGATTGATGAATCAATGATCCTATAGGGAGCGGGATGAAGAATGATGTGTCTAGAATTTTTTTAAAGAACATGGAGTGCTCAATGATGAACATGCTGTGTGGAACCAGCATGGCCATGTCTAGGGTTTCCTCACTTCACATGGTGAAGAACATGATGTTCTCCCCTAAGGACATGGTGTATGGGTCACACCCAGTGGGTGCTGGAGTTCTGGGTGACAGGAAGCACTAACACAGTGTGTGACCATTGTCACGTGACATTTGGGTCCTTAAGCGAACTCGACATGTGTATTAGGAGATACACATACACGGGGTAGAGTACATGACATGTAATCCACCACACAGCTAGACCTAACCGGATATGTGAACCACCCCGAGTACCAGTGCATAGTCTGTGACACATGAGTTGAAGCCATGTACGGGAACCTGGCCAGCATACATAGAGAGGCCCAAAGTGAAACCCCCCGCCCATTTTTACCCTAGTTAGAGTCTATTATCGATGTAAACAATCATATAGGATGTTGATCCTCTACATAGTTGGTGAATCTGGATGATTTGTGGTATATTCGAAGGCCCTGACAGTGATCCTCATGTTTTTATCATGATCTTCCACCACTCAAGAGTGTGTTCTCTTAGAATGAGTGTATATGTTCTCTCTTCAGATCTATCTATGCATCTATCCCTCTCATGGATTTTCCTGATGAATAGTAATTATTGGATGGATGTCATCAGAGCTATCAGACTCATGGAGTGAGTTCTCCTAGACTAGTGCATTGTGAAATCTTCAAACTGAATCCCTAGCATGGGTATGCGGTCATTGTGACTTACCTCTAGACTATGAGTTTGGGTTTCGATTATATCTAGATGTGTTTATCTTAGTATATGTTCAGTAGACATATACTATGTAGAGATGAATATACCTTTAATTTGTGTATTCCGTTGTGTTTTTCGGGGTCCCCTACTATGTATTGTTATACTCACCCCTGCACGGGATTTGCCCACAGATATTGTGTCTTGTGCAGATGAGCAAAATTTTGATGGAGTTCAGGGCGGACCAGGACTAGACTATTCTTTCTAAGTTCCTTGTAGGCTGAGGTGCTCCTATGGATATGAGAAGTAGTCCCAGTAACTTTTTTTTCTTACATGTTGGATTTTTTAGTTTTCAGACTCTTTCTTTTAGTGGGATTGTATTCTGGCCGAGTTTACTTTCTGCACTTTACTTTTCATTGTACTATTTTGGTTGTGTTTAGTTGTATGCATGCATTTCTTTCATTAGTGGTTTTTTAATTTTAAGATTTTTGGTCTTGGAGATGTGTGCATGTGTACAAGTACTTAGGAAATTCCTCCGATGTTAATGATATTCCTACTAGATGCTTGTAACCAGCCCCTAACCTATTGGAGGTGGGCTTGGTGAGTCATGGTGCGGGCCCCACTAGGACGGGTCATGACAGAGTGGTATCAGAGGAGGTCGATTCTACCTTAGGAACAAGATTCTATGATATTGGTTTGGGGAAACATCGTTAAGTATTTCAAGCTCAACTTTCAGGACAAAGACTCCAGTGTTGGTGTGGGCGGCTGACGTATCCATACACCAGGACATTGATAACCTTATTTTCGACTTGGTACATGAAAATAATAATTGTAGGGGAACAACATAATGATACATTCATCATATATGAATGGTTTGTGTTTTCTATGTACTTTTTTCATCTATCTACATATACTCTTTGACCATGGTAAATGTTATTTCTTTATAGGATGCCTCTGTGATGCATACTCACTAGGATTCAGCGACTCGATCATGAGGATGACCCCCTGAGTGAAGAGGATTCTATTTAGGGACCAGTTCAATAGGATTTACCTCTATGTTGTGAAAATTATATACCACCACCAGTGGGGCAGCACGTGGTAACTGTAGTACCAACAGACGAGTAGCACAGGCTGAGTGCGCTCCATGAGTTTCAGAGGCAAAGAGTGGAGCAGACTGACCCTCCAAGTGGTAGACATGGAATAAGAGAAGGGAGAGCTGTATATGGTGGTAGACACTTTTATCTACTTCCACCCCACCCCTAGGAGGTCCAAACCAGGCTCAGGGTGCTAGGGTTCAGGGGTAGGGACAACTGCAAGAGGTCGAGGCATACGACCTAGGGACTCCAAGTATGATCCGAGGTACGATCTGTGTCTTTTCTACCATAGCTGTTGTACTTAGAGACACAGGTTCTAGTAACTCTTTCCTTGCCACATGTCTTTTTTGAAACCTTTAGATTCATGTAGAGCTGTTGACTTGACCCTTACACTTGTATACACCTATAGGAGGAGACTCAATGATCACACATCTTTGTAGACAATGTGATCTTTCCCTTAGAGGTGAGAGTTTCAGTTGCAACCTCTCGATAGCAGCATTGAAGACTTAAGGTTCCATTCTCAATATGTATTCATTATCTTAGGTCCATTCCTAGATTGACTAATTTAGGTGAAGAGTGTGGTTTGTCTGCAGTGATGGAATGAGGTTTTCCTTTATTGGTGAAAAGGAATCCCATACAACACCAAATGGGATCATGCATAGGAGGGTGCAGCCGATCACTCGTGAGTTGGATAGCCTTACCATTAGAGTAGAAAATTTTATGAGATCTCAGTTACCAACAGTAGTGGCAGTGTAAAAGTATGTATTTCCATAAGATGTTCTGGGATTACCTCCCTACCGGGTGATCGACTTCTGCATCGACTTGCACCCCAAGACGATGTCGAAATCCTCACCAACGTATCAGATGGATCTTGCAGAGCTGTGTGATATGAGGGTTCATTTGAAGAATTTGAAGAGTAAGGGATTTGTAAGACCCAATGTTTCACCCTATTCAGCCCTAGTTATGTTTTCCAAGAAGGCATATGGGAGTTTGAGGTTGTGCGTGAATTATTGACAACTGAATCTGCTAATGGTGAAGAACATGTATCCCCTATTGTGGATCGAAAACATATTTGATTAACTGATAGGGGTGAAATGGTTCTATAAGGTTTACATTTGATCGGGATACCACCAGTTATGAGTACGGGATGAGGATATTCCGAAGATAGATTCCAGATTTCGCTACGGTCACTATGAGTACTTGGTGATGCCTTTCAGTGTGTCAAACACCCCTATAGTGTTCATGGGACCTATGAACCAGATCTTCCAGCTGTACTTATACTAGTTTGTAATGGTATTCATCAACGACATCCTTGTAACTTGACATCAAAGGAGTTGCACGCGATACACCTTCAAGTGGTTTCAGACGCACTCCATGAACACCAGCATTGTGGGAAGCTCTCGAAGTTCTAGTTCTAGATATAGGAGGTCCACTTTCTAGAACATGTTATATAAATAGACAAAGTAGAAGTGGACCCAACCAAGGTCAAGGTAGTGTTAGAATTAGAGCCAACCCATAGTGTGACAGAGGTGTGGAGCTTCCTTGGGATGGTAGGATACTACTAGAGATTTATCCCTGATTTATCTCGGATATCAACACTGATGAAAACCTTGACCCAAAATGGAAAAACTTTCACATGGATGGAGAAGTGCTAGTAGGATTTCTAGTAGTTGAGGTAGAGTTTTACTAGCGCACTGCTTTTGGTATTTCTAGAAGTGGGTGTCGAGTACATAGTTTTTTGTGACGCATCAGGGACCTAGCATGGCTATGTCTTGATGAAGAGGCTGATAGAGATTGGTTATGGTTCACACCAACTAAGGACACATGAGCATAACTATGCGACCCATGATCTTGAATTGACAGTGGTAGTATTAAAATTGAAGATGTGGCGACACTACCTGATGGGAGAATGATTTATCGTCTACTCTGACCATAATAGCGATAGGTACATCTTCTCACAAAATGATCTGAATATGAGACAGATGTGATGGCTAGAATTCCTCTAATATCATGACTTCAAGATCTTCTATACTACTAGAAAGGGGAACTTTGGGGAAGATGCTCTTAGTAGGAGATCGAGTTAGTAGCTACTGAGCAAGGCATCAGAGTATTTGGCCTCGCTATAGTTATCCTTCATGAATGGAGATAGTGAAACTTATCTCCAATCGATGGTTTTCAAACCTCCACTTTTACGGTGATTCAGGGAGGCGAAGCTAGGGGATGTCCACTGCAAGAATTTACACGCTCAATTATCCATAGGACATGATATTGATGGATATTCTCAAGGTGGGGAGCAAGTAATCATTTTCATAGGGTGCATAGTAGTGCCAATGATGTTGCGAGAGGAGGTTCTGAGGAAGTTTCATATATACCCCTTGGAGGTACATCCTAGAGTAGAGAAAATGTACTAGGATCTCCGACGTCAGTTCTGGTAGACAGGTATAGAGAAGGAAATATTAGAGTTTGTTTCTCAATGCCTTACGTTCCATTAGGTGAAGGCTGAGCACTAGGTTCCTGCATGGTCAACTCATCCCTAGAAGTTCCAGAGTGGAAGTGGGATGAAATATCGATGGAATTTGTGACGAGTTTACCATGGATAACCAAGGGACATGATTCCCTATGGGTGATTGTTGAATGAATCAGTAGGCCAACCCACTTCCTAGATATCAGGGAGTAGTGTTCCATAGAGAGATTAACACACCTCTACATGTAGGAGGTAGTTCGGATTCATGGCTTCCCTTTAATGATTTTATCAGATTATGATGCCTGTTTCACATCCGGATTGTGGAAGGGATTGCATGAGGCTTTTGGGAATAATCTATTCTTGATCACAACTTTCCATCCCCAGACATATTTTTAGACATTGAGAACCATTTAGGTTCTGGAGGATATTTTGCAGGCCTATATCTTAGATTTTTGTCATAGTTGGGAGGACCACCTACCATTGGTGGAGTTTGTGTACAACAAAAACTAACACTCCACAATCGGTATGGAACCGTTTGAGTCTTTATATAGGCTAACCTACCGGTCATCGCTTTGCTAGACCGACCTAAAGAGTCAGCACTCATAGGTCTAGAGATGGTGCAAGCTACCATCGAGAAGTTGCAGATCATCCAGGAGTAGATGAAGACTACATAGAGATGGTAGAAGTCTTATGCTGACAGATGACAGAGACCTCTGGAGTTTTAATAGGGAGACCATGTATTTCTTCAGGTCTCACCTCAACGAGGGTTGTAGAGATTTGGTCAGGGTAGCATGTTTTCTCTGAGGTTCATCTACCCTTTTCAGATACTGTGCAGAGTTGGATAGGTGGCGTAATGCCTAGCTCTACCGCCACAGTTGCACCGGGTATATGATGTATTGCAAGCATCTCAGTTGAGGAGGTACATGCATGACTCATCACACGTCATCGACTAGGGTGAGATGGTAATCGATGATGGAGAGACCTCTATAGAGTATCCAATGGAGATCAAGGATTGGTAGGAGAGGATACTTCATGGGTTATCAATTCCCTTGGTCTATGTCTGGTGATAGCATGAGAATCTTTAGGAGAGAACATGGGAGTTGGTGGCTCAGATTTGTGTGCAGTACCCACATCTATTTAAGTATCCTTTTATTTTGGATTTTCAGGGACATAAAATCCCTAAGGTTAGGGTAATGTAATATATCACATTTTTTTGAAAATATTATATGGAATTATTAAAAGACCGAGATTTACGACAACATGATATTCTGAGGCTTGGGGTACCTAGAAAAAATGTTTAAAATAATTTAAACTTTCCAATAGTGCTCTCGAGCGGTTTTCTAGAAAAAGTGGAATTAATTCTAAATAGGTGCATGGATCAGAAATCTAAGGGCACCGATGATTTTAGAATAACAACTTTACCTAATGCGGGGCGTAACATCAACTGGTGTGGGTCAATTGCAAAAGTTAGTTTTTGTATGTTTTAAAAATAAATGAAATAAATTAATATTTTATTTTATTTTAAAATTTTCTTTAACTCAATGACATAATCCTCCCCTATTAATACCTGCTTATGGAAAATTCACTGGGTTAGCCTCACAACCCTACAGATTGGTGATTGGCATTGAAGCTTTAGAGGAGATACCATTGGCATCCGATGACAGATCAATCGATCAAAACATCTCAGATTCGATGAACCTCACCAAAAAATGCGATGTGGAGATCGTAATTCAACCAAATCAAGGTAGGGATTTTATATTTCAATTTGTTTTCCCCCATTCTTCAATTTAATAATGAGCACAGATCAACCCACAAAGATTTTGATCTATGGATCGTGTGCTAATACATGAGGGTTATTATTTTCTGTTTGTTTTAGGGATTTTGATTCTGGGAATTAATTCATGATGATTAGAATAGTTGTTTTGGATTTTCCTTATTAAAACTACTAATGAGAGAAGGTTGACACCGTGAAAAACAATGACAGAGGTTCGTTCCTCTTCTTGTTTATTGAATCTATTCCCCTCCACATCTCGTTCTTCGCATTCTTCATGGGGTGATGAAAAATGGATCATTGAAAATCTGTTTCACAATGGAACGATCCCAAACTAGATATCAGAGATCAAGCCAATATAGAAGAGGTGCAACGACGATGAAGGATGATGATTCAGCTCCGATTGGGGAGGATTATTCTTCAAGAGTTCTTCATGTGGGTGGATCGAAACTTCTTTTCAGGGACGATCGGAGGTCTGAAAACAATGGAGAAAGATTTTTGACATTGAGGCGACATTAAACCTAGAGTTTTGCGATGATCGGATGACCAGATTAATGAATAAATGATCCTTCGGGGCACGAGATGAAGAATGAAGCATATGGAATTTTCTGAAGAACACGATGTGTTCTCTGATGAACACATCATGTGGAACCGGCATGGAAGTGGCTAGAGTTTCTGCACTACACACGGTGAAGAAAACAGTGTGCTCCCAGGAGGACACGACATGTGGGCCCCACCTAGTGGGTACTAGAAATCCGGGCGACTGGAAGCACTAACACATCATGTGACCATTGTCACACGGCGTGTGGGTTCTTATGTGGACTCGACATGTCTCTCGGGAGATACGTAGACATGGGGTAGAGTACACAAAATGTACTCCACCACACGACCAGACTTGGCTAGATACGCAGACCACCCCGTGTACCGGTACACGATCTGGGACATGCGGGTTGAAGTCATGTACCGGCACATAGACAGCATACACAAAGTCTTCCCCAAATAATGTAACATGGTGTGTCACACTCTTACATGCTGTTTATACCTCCTTCTACATGACATGACTTTGACATGAGCTTTTAGGCACAGTAAGTACCTGGAGTCAGGGGACACTGTGTCTGACCCCTTTTACTAGACATGTACCTTTCTGTAAATGGCTTGATCTTCTTGTACACTATTCCTTGGACAAGTTCCCTTTGGTTTAGTTCCCCCTTTTCTCATTCCCCTGAAGGTCAGGATTTATTTCCATCCACAGGAGTATGATCCCTTTAGCATGACTTTTTGAATAGAGTCGAAATCCCTCTGAGAGGCCCGGAGCGAGATCCTATGTCCATTCTAAACCCTAGGTAGGGTCAGGTATCGAGATGACCAATCCTATAGGACACCAATCCTCTACTTAGCAGGAAAATATAGATGATTCATGGTATCCGCCAAGGCCCTGGTAGTGATCCTCATCTATCTATCATCATCTTCCCCATTCAGGAGTGTTTTCTCCTAGAAAGAGTGTATCTATTCTCTCTTCAGATATATTAGGGCATCTATCACTCTCATGGGTTTTCCCAATGAATAGTACTTCTTGGACGGACATCAACAAATCTATCAGACTTGTGGAGTGATTTCTCCGATATGATTGATTTTTGGAATCTCGAAATTGAATCCCTAGTGTGGGTATGTGGTCATTGTGAATTACCTCTAGAATACAGGTCAAGGTTTTGAGTATATCTGGATGTGTTTCTCTTTCCATATATTCAAAATACATATACTATATATAGATGTATCAACCATTACTTTGTGTATTGCTCTGTGGTTTTTGGTGTCCCCAAATGAGTATCGTTATACTCACCCTTGCACGAGATTTTCCCGCACATATCATGTCTTGTGAAGAAGAGAGGCCTTTTGACAGAGTCCAGGGTGGACCATGAACAGACTAATCTTTCTGAGTTCCTTACAAGCTGAGGTGCTCCTACAGCTACGAGCAGCAGTCCCAATACCTCTTTTTTCTTACATATTGAATTTTGTAGTTAGCAGACTCTTTCTTTTGGTGGGCTTGAATTCTGGACCAGTTTATGTTCCAAACATTACTTTACATTATACTCATTTGGTTGGGTTTAGTTGTATGCATGTATTTTGTTCCTTAGTGGTTTTTTTACTTTTCATAATTTTTGGTCTTGGAGATGTTTGTGTGTGTATAGGTACTTTGGAAATGCCTCCCATGTTAGTGATATGCCTACTCGGTGCTAGTCACCATCCTATGGCCTATTGAAGGTGGGCTTGGGGAGTTTCAATGCATGCCCCACTAGGACGGGTCATGAAAACACCTATTTCAAGGCCAGAGACAATGAAATTATTATTGGGTATAATAGAAAAAAGTAAGATTAAAGTTTTCCAGATGGATGTCAAGTCATAATTTTTAAATGGGGTTCCAGATGAAGAAGTTTATATTGAACATCTAGATGGTTTTATCATTCATTAATATTAGAATAGAGTTTTTCAGATAAATAAGGATTTATATTGTTTGAAGCAAGCACCAAGAGCATGGTATTTAAGACTAGACCAGTTTCTGAAGGAGCTCAGTTTTTAGCATGGTGGAGTTAATTACAATCTCCATGTCAACAATGATTTTAATCAGACGATGATGGTGCTGGTATATGTTGATGACATAATATTTAGTGGATTATATGAAGCGTAGTGTAGACATTTTTTTGGAATTAATGAAAATTTAGTATGGAATTTTAATGGATGGAGAAGTGACCTTTTTCATTTGTTTACAAGTGAAAAAAGGAAATAATGACACATTCATATATCAATATAAATATTCCAAGGACGTTTTGATAAGATTTAAAATGGATAATTCCAAATAGATAATGACTCCAGTTGATACATATATGAAACCGTGAGTAAGAGTTATTGGGGTATAAAAATATAGATTGGGCCGGATTAGCTGATGATAGAAAATCCACATCAGGTGGTGCATTCTATCTTGTTGGTTTATATATTTCTTGGCTAAGAACAAAATAAGATTGCATTTCATTGAGAACTGTAGAGGCTGAATATATTGTGGCTACTCAAGCATACATGCAATTATTATGGATAAAGAAACAACTTGATGATATAGGAGTTTATATGAAGTCCCGGATCGAAATGCATTGTGATAATTCGAGTGATATAAAAATTATAAAAAATCTAGTACATCACTCAAGGAAAATTCACAATGAAATCAAATATCACTTTATCAAGAATAAGGTGTATCATGGGCTTTTGAAGTTGGGGTATATGCCTACAGAACTACAGGTTAAAGATATTTTGACAAAGGTCTTACCCAAAGAAGTGTTTCAAATACATTGAATGATTCTAGGAGTTTATTAAACTCCTCACAATTGAAAAAGTGTGGACGTGGGACGCCCTCTCCCTGAGGTATGGAGTGTTTTTCCAAATGTACTGAACTATTTTCTTTACCTTGTTGCAGACCACAATGATGTAACCTTTGTGTTCATTGACAAAGGGGGAGAAATTGTGAATTTCAAAAGGGTGAAATTTTCTTAATCAAGATAGGAGAGAATATGATATTTGGAGTAGGGAGATAGGGGGAATAATGAAATAATGGGAGTTTTAAATCTATAGATGCTAAAGGTTATCGATCAAAGAAATTATATCACAAAATATGAGGTTTGCGATGAAATCAATTGAGTAGTTTTGGATGAAGTGATTTAATGATGAACTTTTCATGCTACTCTGCTTTCTCACGCTATGTATGGATCATGTGGGATTGGAGTGTGTGTTTAGTAAATAATTGATTTCTATATGAATCGCATGATTTGAATGTTGGTATAGGATAGAATAATCTTCAATGAGGTATCAAAATGTGAAGAGTTGTCAAAAAACCCAAAGCAGGAGATTGTTGAGAAAAATATCTCAAGGTAACATTATAGTATTTTGGGATTGATTGTTTTTGTTGAAACAGTGATTATCCAGGATAATTTGTGGAGTCTAGGGAATTTTTTTGACATGGTATATTGAGAAAGATCCAAGACAAAGGAATGGATTTCTTGGATGCAATACAGAATACTGCGTACACATGGTGCTGCCGTTTTCCAGTGTTTTCCAAATTGCTGGGGTCCAAAATTTGGAGTTTCGATAGAATTGTGAAAAATAGATTTTATGAAAGGACTTATAGAAATATGGAAAATATAAAAGTGCCATGAATAATGGGATTTGTAAAGGGTCCTCCATGAAGGCATGAAGGTTTTGATGATGAGCTCTACCATTACAATGAGCATCACGAATGAATAATTTTCCTGGACCATTGCAAGACAGGGAGCATCATAAAGAAAATTGGAGGGGTCCTTGAAATGGTGATTATGTGGAAGTAAGCCTCTAAAATTAGGGTAAATTCCAATAAATAGGTCTCTATCCCCTTCATAAAAGTATCAAAACTTAATAAAGATCTTAGGGCTCTAGATTCGTGAAGGTGGTACTGGTGAAAAAGTTCGCAAAGGCTATGAAAGCTAACTGAATTTTTTGAGCATAAAAAATGTAAAGTAATTCATGAAGGCTATAAAAATATGACAAAAAATTGTGATCTTTGAGAAGGATAGTTGAGATTCATGAAAGATTTGAGCTTCGTGAAAGAATTGATCTTCACGAAAGGTGGTTTCTTCACAAAGTCTTTTTGAGCTTCACAAAAGAAGTGAGATTCACGAAGTAAGTGATCATCATGAATGTTTTCTAAAAGGGATTTCCCATTGAATTGTGGAAAAGTGGTATTCATCAATTGGATGAAATTTAAACTTAAATAGAGAATCCATCTACAACTGTGGATTTAGTCATTAGTTATAATAAAGGGACCTAAAAGTCCATAAAATTTGTGTAGATAATTTTTAGAGCAGTGAGATAAGGAATATGAAGAAGGATATCCTTTCCCCCAGTAGTGATATAGATAAAGAGACTTGGGAAGTGAAACTTGGGAAAGTAGTGAGTTATCCCAAAATATTGTAAAGACAGTGATCCTGGACATATAAGTGATCTAGAACGATTGTTATTGATAGTGAGCCTTAGTGGATTTGGTACATTGGCATATTTCTGCTGTATACTCCTTGGATGTATCCCATTGAGGGTGAACCCTGTAAAAATACATGTGTTTGTGTTGTTTATTTCATGATTTACTTTCCATTCATCATCACCAGATAAAGTTTTAATAGATAAGATAAATATAAGTACTAAAGATAAAATGAAGTGAACCTTATAATAAAGAGGTCACGATCCTGTGGGGCAGGAAGAATTTTGAAAAGAACATCCATACCTTGATTCATCTCCACCTCTCAGGGTATCTAGACCCCTTTTTAACCTAACAGTTACCATGTGAATAAATAATAGATTAATAAATATTATATATTTTATAGCTAGAAAATAAAATTTATTAAATATTCAAATGACATACGTATTATTTTAAATAACATTTGATTGAATTTATGTTATTTATAAAACCTGATTAATTATTATTCCTCATCTTAAATATTAATATTTATTGTAAAAATAAATTCATATATAATTTAATTGAGATTTTAGATATACTTAGTGTGTGACCCTCTAGACCTATTTATCAGTGGAATTAGGTGGTATAACCTAAATTCAAAGACTAGAATTTTTTACCATGTTAAGGAACCCATAGAAAAAGGAATTAATGTCATAATAAAAATAATCATAAAAACACATAGTTTGTGATATAATCCCTTTGTCTCAATATTTCATAAACAATTTTCATACTTTGTTTTATCAAACTATATGCTTGATATATCTTTCATTGAATTCCTGAAATGAACTCATTGATGAATGATCATAACCATGAATTTTTCTAAAAGTTCCATTTCAATCAAAGGTATAGAGATATCTACTTCCATTAAATAAAATAGAGAAATCATTTATTGAATTATTCACTAATTTCATATAACTTTTGACACACCCAATGCATCCTACCTCACCTTGAGTATATATTGTTAAAGTTTTCATCAATGAATAAATTTATACAATTAAAGATATAAACAAATAATAATATCAAGTATTGGGATCAATAAACACATTCACATATAGGAATATCCAATGACACATATGACTTGTTGAATTCATATTTTTGAGTTTGTTATCATAACCTCATATATTGGATTTAACCAAGTGATAACTTCATGAGAAGAGATATTAATGTCGCATGAGCCCCCTACACTGGATAATCAAACACCATATCTTTACCCTCAAATAGATTTCATCCAACCATAGAACATATATTAAATAATATTTTCATAACACTTCAAGGTTCTCATTATAGAGTGGAACTACTATAACCTTTTCATGTGGAAAATACTAAGGGATTTTTTGTATTAATGTTACATAGAATAACACTCATTATATGATAAAATATTTATTAATATTAAATTATTTAAATATTTTGTTTATAAAAATTACTAAGTTAGTCGGTTATAGGTAACCAACTCTAACAGAATCCCACTTAGACTAGATCCAATTCATAACTAACTGGTTAGCCTCACATGATAAACATGCTTCTCCTAAGGTATGCCTATAAATAATAGACCTACTATGTTTTTATATTTTTTTAACATACTGTGAATTCAAACCTTTGATAAAATCCCTCAATATGTGACCACACGAAGAATCAACCTTTTATAATCTTTGAAAACTTGATATCTTATATAAAACTAGATCCTAGAACAAGCATTTCTAAATGGATTATTAAGCTACATTAGAAACCAAAATGTACTCTATATATGTTGATATTGACACAAGTGGAGTTAATATGTTTTCCTAATCATATTAACTTATCCTAACTGAAATCCTATATTAAATTGATATTAAATAAGACTAGTTTTGTATCCCCTTGGAAACTAGTTATCCCATTTCTCCAACTACGAGGAACTTATCCATTTTTTCTTTCTCAAGTACTATCTGATAGTTCTAACTACAAGTCTATGTAGTTATTCTAATTATATTTGATATTATTATTCTATTATTTATTCATTATAAATATAAATCCTCATTATATATCATGGAATATGATATATATTTATAAAATATTATTAGGAATATATATTCTATTCATCATAAGAAAATTATCCTATGTTTTCATACATCATCCTAGAGAGATTTATTACCAGGTGACATAGTAAACTATTTATTATTGGAATGTATCACTATGTATTTTAATACATTTTTAATGTATTCACTTTGACTATTTAAAAAAAACCCATAGATATAGATCGTTAGATATTTTTTCCTTGAACATGGGTTGAAATGTTAAGTTATCAATGGAGAAATTATCCTTAGTATTAATTTATTCCCTTAATATCCAACACCAAATAAAATGAACATAGAAGGTGGCTATGACATGTAAAATTATAATTTATTTTAGTATGATGATTGGTGAAAGGTTTCATTATAAACTGTGACTAAATATTTCCGGAAAACTTCAGTAATCAATCATTCCTTATTCATACTAGTTTTTTCCATCCATGTATAGTTTATATTGAATACACACCAGTGGATTTATATCAACCAAATATACATCCAAAATATGAATTAGATTTTGGTATATAGATACCATCTTAGAATTAATATTAAATTTCCAATCTTAGCTTGTTTCTATGTAATTATTTCATATAGAAGTAATTATTATCATCAAATAATTCATTACCAATATTGATGAATATAAAACTACCTATTTGGTTTTAACTTTCCTATGTAGTATTTGTGTTCGGAACAAATCCCCCCTTCATGATTTGTGGAATATAGTGTTCAATGCTAACTCATGAACATCTGAAGCCTTAACCTCATCAAAGCCAAGACTTATCCAACTATTTCAAAAGATAATTGATTCCCTACTTTAGAAAATAGAATACTGGAATAATAACTTTCTATCATAGGGATGTTAATATCTTGAGTAACTATAAGACAAGTAACTGAGATATATTTAGTATTTTTATGTAAATTTATAGCTAAAGACTAATTTTAACTAACATTTCTCATCTAAACACATGAAGTCATGAAAAACGTATTACTTTCATATATTTAGTTATATAACACCATTAGTCCTTAATATTGACATATAGTTAGTTTTTATAATTATATTTGTGAAACATGTCTGGAAAATAATCATGAAAGACTTAAAATACATATAAGGATCCTTATTGACCTCCCATATACTACCATCAGGTCTTTAATGTGTATAAGGTAATGTGAGTCTAGGAGAACCTCCAATACATATTTAATGATTAATGAATACTTGATTAAGATAATATTTGATAATTTCACTCAAATGATCTTATATCTTTTACCAAGTATATTTATATCTCTATTTAGAATTACTCAAAATTTCTTGAAGGAATATCATGGAATATATAGATTTACCTCTAGATTCGACTTATAACAGTTCGCGTGGTCTAGCCAATATAACTCTATAATATTTTGTGTGATTACTTAGAATCGTACTCCCAGATATGATTCCATAAACACATAATTTAAATATTGGCTTCAATACCATATGTAGATTCTTTGACATAATGATTCCATAATTACATGACCTAAAGAAAATATTTAATTAAAATATATTCCCAAGACCATTTAAGTTTAGAGCTTTATAGAATTAGGAAAAAGCATCAACTAATAAAGTATAGTGACCCAAGCCTTATGTAAATTTTATTTCATGATTCATAGAATTATTTTCAAATATTTACACACTAAGGATTGATTGGAACAATGTATTCAGATGATTAATCAAAATATACATAAAATTAAACATAAAAATATCTTACTTATTTAAAAATACACAAAGTTATTCTAAATAACACATATCTTATAAAATTGTATAAGATATCCTAAGGAAGATAAATAAGTAAAATCATGAGTTATAAATATTAATAAGACAATAAACATGGAAATAAACCATAACATGATATCATAAAGAGGATGACCATAATCACAGATACATTTAATAAGGAAATGGTATCATAATATCATAAAAATATACAAACAACATAAAACCTTATGTCCTAAACATAATTCAAGGGTTACTCCCAAGTCCATTATCATAACATGGAGAATGTCCCATAGTGGATTAGGTTTACTCCTTAATCCCTTACATAACATCTCTTGAGATACAATACTTTACCTAATGCATTGGAGGGTGTTATAGTTATTTTCACACCCATAACATAAATGAAAAATAATACATATACATACCGAAAGAGAAAAATAAACCACAAATAAATCATAAGAATGATCACACCAATTAAAATGAAGAGATTTTCATAATTAGGAATCATGACATAACTGATGACTAAATCATCATGATTTCCATGATAACAAGGAATTAAATCATTTAGATGTTCATATTTGAGAATAAGACATAGGTATTCTTAATTGATCTCTATTAGAGTGTTTTCCTGAAAATAATCTAGGAAAAGAAAGAATAGAAACATACCACATGGGTGAATCTTTATGAAATAAGTAAAAGATCATTTTAAAGAAGGAATATAATAGCCCAGGATCCGCACTCCCTAATCCTGAGCTAAAATAATGAACTTTAAATTTTCAAATATGATGCCGATAATTGTGACCCAATTTTTCCCCTCAAACCTTACAACATCAAAAATAAAACATGGATCACTTACATTCATGAGGGCCTTTTAGGTTTAGAGTTTTAAATTTTTATGAATAATCTTATATAAAAAATACAGAAGTTTTCAAATAAAAATTTATCCCATTTAACATAGCTTTTATTATTTCAAATTAGGTCAACAACATCATCCTATTGAGATCCTTTATGGACATAAATCATTCAACCTTATTATTTATAACCTAGGGAAAAGAAAACATAAGAAGGGTGAGCTCAAATTATGAGTAAGGGAAAATGTAATCATTATAAAATTAATGGCATCAGTGAACTTAATAAGTTCATAATGGCATGATGAAATAATCAAAGTGTATTATAAAATTATAAAATAACTCATACCCATCAATACCTAGATCATCAAATATGAAAACATAGCATAAGGATTCAAAAAATGAAATAGTCATAAGAATCAATAATCATGAGCCATGTGATATTAATATTGATCAAATGAGACATCCTAAACCAATAACAAGCATAAAAAAACATTTCTGTATTTTAGAACATTTTTATTCATAACACATGTTAAATTCGTGATATAAATAACTGGATCCCAATTAGATCCATAGGAGAAACCCTCAGGTGACTCCCATATTCTTTCCTGTTAAGACAATGTACATTAATCGATGCATTATAGAATTATATGGATGCACCCATAGTATAAGATATAATTGGATCAAATTATGCAATATGGGCCACCCCATCATCATAGTTTTAATGGGCTCAGCCAGTGCTATCTTGGATAACCTATTGTGTATGATTTCCAAGAACCAAAACATGAATAAAACTTATAGAAACTGTAATTATTCCTTTTATAACTTTATAAACCCATGGAAAGGAAATTGGTTTCATGTAAATATCTTTGAAAAATGATTAAAATATAGATAAGAAATGGGTTCCATAATAATTTCATTGAAAAATGATTAACCCATTGAAAATAAATGGGTTTTATATTAATCTCTTCTTAACCTAATCAACACGTGGAAAGGAAATAGGTTTCATAACAACATCTTTAAAACAATTTATATCCATCTAATGAAACAATGAGGATGGAATCAATACAAAATATCCAAAATGGGGAAAAATTAACAACAAGGTTTTTTTATGGATATACCACTAAAATACCATTAAAAATTTCTTGATTTAAATATCCTTTTTATTTTAAAAATCACATTTTAAAATATACAACATATTGAAATTTTTTTATTTGAAAAAACCATGGAAGTATATAAATAATGTTTTAAAAATAATTTAAAAATTTATTTAGGAAAAATTCTTTTTTCTGAAAAAAACTTTTTAAAACATTTTTGAAAACATTTTAAGAAAACATAGTTTTAGAAGAAAACATATTTCTGACCGAAGAGAGATACAGAGTCAAATTTTATTAAAAAATTATCAATTATTACAAGTAAAAAAGATTTAAAAAATTGTAACATTACATGAAAATATCATGAATAATTAGTGGATAATATAATTCATCATAATTATAATATTTCAACATCGAATACTTAATCATACACAATCCTGATAAACGATGAAATCATAACAAAAGAATCTTACCAATTTGGTAACATTGAATCATAATATATATGAGGTAATAACATTAAATTAAACTTATAATATCATAAAAATAAGTATATTCATGATATAACATTTAAAATGGTCAGTATATACACCTCATAAATGAAGATAGGTTTATATCACAACAAATGCCTGAAAGAAAGAAAATTGTCCCAAAAATTCATTACCGCTTTGGTAACTTTGAAATTTTAATCCAAATGAAATAAATATACTCAAATGGATATGTAATTACCAATAAAGTTTCTTATAATAATAAAAAACATTCATGGTTAGTATATACATCACACAATAGAAATAAGTGGTGAATATGGCATATATCTCACAGAAATAAAAGCGAGATGAGAAAAACCCTTACCCTGAGTTTGATTCATCATGTTTATTCTTTATATTAATGGATAATAAACTTATATTAATCATTTAATTGTTGATATAATTTTACAATTTTATTATTACTTTTATTTTACTTATAAAAAATTTATATTCAATTACTTAATCAATTAAGTTTAAGTCAAATGTTTTGACAATATTCAAATTGTATGTCAAAACAGAGTTTGATAGATTGAATAATGTTAATGAGGTAATTATTTAAAATTATAAATAATAATAATCATGATATAATAATCATATTTATACTTAAATTATTCTTCTAAAACCAATCATGAAATATGTTTATGAAAAATGAACTAACGTTATGATCATGGAGATGATAGGTTGTATGTAATCATGATTAACATTTCCATTTTAAATTATCATTATAGAAATAAGGTAAATAATATTTTATATTTATGTAATTATCATTATATTATTAATAAAATCATATTTAATTATATATAATTATATATATAACTCTTTTATGTAAAAATAAATCACATCACTTTGAGGAGGCGGTAGTCCACACATCCACGAACGACGTTATCACTTTTCCAGTGTGTGAAAAGGTAATAAAGAAAATGATATATTATATTTTACGAAATATAATAATGTCACTAATGTCATAATTATTTCATTTATATAATATATATTCATTATTTTCACCCTTATTACCTTCCATGTAACACGTTAGTGAAAAACACTTCACATCACTTCGTGAGGTGGTAGTATACCGTACACATGAGTGATGTTATCATATCCATTACATAATAGAATATAAAAAGGTTTTATATTATATAATTCCTAAAAAGGTATAATTATGTTATAAATATCATAAATATCATATATAAACAATATTCCCATCATTATTCCCAACCATGAAAGGTGGTAATGGAAAAATGAATGATATTGTTTCGTGAGGCAGTAGTCCTCTACACACACAAATGATGATTTTGAAACCCATTTGATGGAAGTGTGGGTGGGTTTAGGTATTAAAATTAAAATCAAAACATATAAATATGTTGAGGTTATTATATAATCATGGTATAAGAATAATTGAAGGTGGTGGAGAAGGAAATAAAAATACACATTTTGAAGAATATTTCCTCTTCTTTAGGTATCCACCTTAGTTATATAGTAAAAACTTGAAAGGTTTTCTTTTTGAAAAAAAATAAGGATTCTAGAATGAGTTTAGATAATTTGGTAGGTGATTTGGATAGGTTTTGTATGATCTAAAAGGCATTAGAGGTGTGAATAAATGGGGAGAGTGAGTGCTATTTATTAGTTGAGGAGGAGTGACATTCTTTTAAATAATCAAATGTATTTACTATTAGGAGTTGTCTGTTACCTCATGTGCCTAAAAATTTGAAAAATAGTTTATTTTAGGTAAATTATGGTCAATCCACACTCAAAAAATACAAAAATAAAATCACTTATACCATTTTGTTTCATAATCTTTATGTTTACTTAATTTTATTTTTTTTATTTTTATCATGGTGACTAGTTTTATAATATAGGTCATTTATCATTTAAGACTAAATTAAAGTGATACTTATTATAAAACTTATACCGAATGATTATAAATATTGAATCTATTTTATAAATTAAAAATCCCATTTGTTTTGGAAATTGATTTTAACAGAAGCACATGTAACATGCAACAACACCGCTTTAACCCTAATCAAGCTAACAATATTTTTACTATTTAGGGGTAAATATGTTCATTACAAAAGATAAATTGATCTATGAATGGTCCAAATTTTATATTTATTAAAATTTAAAAATATCTTGGAAAAAGATAGGATTTTTAGAAATTTAAAATCGTCTAATAAAATATCATTTATAATAAAATAAAATTAATGTCAATTTTGACATTATTCATTTAATTTTAATTTAAAAAATATCAAGACAATAATATAATTTTAATGTTTTAGGTTCAAAGTTGTTTAACATGACATACTCATCTAAAAACAATATGTGAACACAATAATTCATTAAATTTTATTCACTTTTAATATTTTTATTATCATTTATTTTATTTAGTTATTAACTAAATTATTCATGCATTGGAATTTCATAAGAATTTAATGTAATTAAATCATCTCTAAAAATTTAAACTAAATTATTATGGTAACAAAATTTCATTTATATTTAAAAATAATATTTATAACCAAACCTATGTTGTTTTCCTTATCCCCAAAGTTTTATAGAAACTAAAATGAAGAAGGGTTCATTTTTTAGAAATTTAGTTTTATTATCTTATTATAAGGTCCACTTTCATGAAAAAGTTAACCAGAAAATAATAAATTTAGATCCTAAGGTCTTAATGGTCGAAATGTTTCCTGAAAATGGTTGTTGGATAAGTGTAGGGTCATTTGTACACCTTATATTCTATGTTTAACCACTAAGTAAACTCATTATTACCTTAATCATTGTAAATAATTTTTAGTATTTTTTTTAGTAATCACTTTTTTCAAAAATTTTGTTAAACTTATTAGTTAATATAAATTATTTTGATTCCAAATATGGAATCAATTTTTCTAAATTAAATTTACATAGGTGGCATAATTTAATTTAAAATTAATCCCACAAACATGATGAGTAAGAAAGTCTTTAAAGTGAAGAATTTCAAAATTTCATAATGTTTTTATGTCAAAATTCAATATGAAAATTATTATAATGACCTAATTTGGATTAATATATGTATAATTGAGCTATTTAGACTTTATAACTAGTTCAAAATTGTAGCACCCCCAGTTTCAAGTAAATAACTTCTTATTTATTCTTTTTAAGTATGTAATGTGTTTGGAAAAACATTGAGAGGGTTTGGAAGACTTTTGGAATGTTTTGGGGTCTTTTTTAAAGGTTTATGGTTAGTGGAAACTGTGAAACTATTAATGGAAATTGTGCACAATGAGACATAGGCTAAGGGAAAGGCACACGGTTAGGCACACAGTTTTACCAAACCGTGCGGCCAACCAGAAGAAACTGTTTAAAGTGAGAAAATGGAATTTTTCATGGTTGGAGCATGGTTTTCTAACCATTTGGTCCAACTATGTGAGGGGACCCTTGAGGTAGATGCTCACACATGGTTAATGCATGGTTTTCCTAACCGTGTGACTAACCATGTAAAGTTTAAAAGCAAGATCCTCAAACAGAGGATCTAGGATAGGGTATAGTTTTAACCACCCATTTTCCCTCAAAATTGACACTATCTTGATATTCCATCTTCCTAAAGGATTTATATTCTTCCGCCATTTATCCAAAGGCAATCTAGAGGTTTTTTTGGTGCGTTGAATCTAGATTCTCTTTCTAAGTCCTCATTTGTGGTATTTTTTCTTGGTTTTTATTCGATCTATTTTGTTCCCTCTCTCGATTTCTTAGATCTAGTCTATTACAGATACATTTATGGTTTTTTATTCCAATAATGGTTAGATTTGTCCTTGTTGATGTTAGGGGAATATATTTAAGGTAGGTTTTTGAAGATTCAACCTAGTTTTGTGGGCGTTTTCGTGTTGTTCTTCCTTTTAAGCATAATTCCCAAGGTAGGTGGATTCACTCTTGACCCATATTATTATAACCTGAATAAGTAGTTTCAAATTACTTAAATTTATAGAAATTTATTGTGAAATTGGTGTGAAAAGCATGATAGAAACCTTCATTATTGATGTTTCGTGGATTTGTGGAAATAGTGGATTTGTTGCGCAATGTGATTTGTTGTTTGATTTTAAAATGTTGATTTTTAAAATGGTTGATTTGTTTATATTGTGAAAAAAGGTTTTATGTAATGGTTTAAAATAAAAATATTGTTTTATTTCAATTTTTTTGGCATTGTTTTGCATAATGGGTTGGTGAGTGTTCAAATTTCATTTTATGAGGCCCGGTTGAAATATGACTTGGTGCTCAGTTCCAAA
The DNA here is from genome assembly GCA_963277665.1 of Viscum album. Lineage (NCBI taxonomy): Eukaryota > Viridiplantae > Streptophyta > Magnoliopsida > Santalales > Viscaceae > Viscum > Viscum album. The sequence continues at coordinate 627,821,903 of OY728162.1, read as the reverse complement.
GGTGTAATGGCACATGTGATTTAATTACCTTGGGATGACTTAGTATATTGATGAGAAAACACTCATGAGTATGGAACTATCATATAGGAATGCATGTGTGGATTCCTGGATTTGTGAATTGGAATAGAATATGTCAAAAAGGAAATATGAAATGGGTTTGAATAACATTCTTGGTTTCATCCATAGAAAAAGAATTTGGATTGGAAAAATATATTGCTTAGAAATTTTTTTTCTTTGTGATAAAATACTTTAAAGTTTTTTTATATAATTTTTTAATATAAATATGCTAACTTTTTTTCTCTTAGTGACCTGTGTAGGGAAGTAATTTGAGGAAAGCATAATGAGTTTCATTACTCACACCTTCTTTGGAACTTAGGTGCTTTTGTAGATATTGTTTACCAAGACAATGGAAAAGGTAAATTATAACAATTATTTAGTGGTGCATCATTATACTTGTGTTGTATTGTGGAGTTGGAGCATAGATCATGTTTGGAGTTGTGGAGTCATGTCTTTAGAGCTCTTGGGGTTTTTTGGTATTGTCTCTTGATTTGTACTTTGATATTAGTTTTCTTACACTATGGTATTATGTTGTAGTTTTTATTTTTATATCAATGGTTTTACTTTGAGGTTTTTACGTTGTTATAATGCATCATGTAGAAGTAATTTTGTTATGGAATGTTTGGTTGTTTTTTTAATTTTCAATGGGAAAATAATACCCCATATATTAATGAATCCCTTGACATTTATTTCCAACATTTGGAATATTAGGGATGTCGCTTAAGGCCAAGTTTCAATTCCACCACAACTCAAGCTAATGAGGAAGGAAGGGATGTTACAAGTGGTATCATCTTGTCCGGTCCTTGACATGCAAATGGTATTATTCATGGATAGTCTTTGACTCTGTTATATTTTCTTGATCTTGAAGTTGAAATTCATTATGGTCTATTCCTTTTGTTGGGTTGGTATAAAGGAGTAGGATTGTTGGGACTTGAAGCGTAGAGAATAAAAATATGTAGCAAACCTTTTTACGACAAACTTCGTGTTACTAGTGGCTTAGGTACATAAGTGTTTGGAGACACTTATAGGATTTGGAATATCATTGTCATGGGTTAAGCTAATGAGACGATCATGAAACACATTATAGAAATGACTTCCCACTAGGAGTAAATATTTATTTTTTAGTAATGAAATATGATTTGGTTTAAATGCGTTGTTTTTTAGAAAGAGTTAAAATGGTTTTTCAAATCATATATTTTTTAAAAGGGAATTATTATGATATTTTGAATATCGTATGATTTTCGAAAGCATAAGGTAAATTTTAAAAAAAGGTTGAATGCTGAAAATGTTGAATTTTGGGAAGTAATGTTATGATATATTATGTGGTAGAATTTTAAAATTTTAAGCCTTATGTTTATATAGAGTGATCCTTATGGCATTTGTTGTCTGTATAGAAAATGTCACTCGATAGGCGTCATAAAAAATACTAGAGGAAGCTACTAATGTGGTTTACTACAACCCATAATTTACATACATTGTTATTACATCAGAATTGAAGCACACTTATTACAACATATAACAAAACCAGGAAAGGACCGTATAGGTATAGTGTCTTTAGAAACTGGGAAACATAAACAACTGGTTCATAAATCATCTACACTGTCTACCTTTTATTTTATCATATCTAGAGTCCCTTTTGGCATATCTTACTTAATATCCTTCTTCCTGACCTGGGGAAAATAAAACATATAAAAGGGTGAGCTCAAATGCTCAATAAGGGTAAACAAAAGAAATATCAATCACATCATATTCATAAGAACATATCATTTTGGAAATCTTAACCTGCAAAAGAGATCATAATTTTATAACATGGGATAAATCATAGTAGTGAAATGTAATCCCAATAATCATAAATTAAAACATGAAACTGTGTGGCATAGACACATAATCATAGAGAATCATTTCTTAGTAATCAAGACTCATTTCCAAGACTATCTTAGCGGACAAAGTCCATTTCTGAACCGAGTTCAGTCCTCGTTTCAGTCCTGTTTCACTGAACTGGATTAACCGGCCATTCCAGCCATGTCTATCTCATGAGATATAAATCTTTACCCAATTCATTTTAGGGAGATATAGGTCCCACCCATCTCATAATGAAACCATTCTTATGTGTTCCACAAAATCATAAACCATACATCATATCATAACCCATGTAATAAAAATGGGATTCTTAATAATCATGTCATCATAACACAATCCATATAAGATAAAAGGACATCATAAAAATAATTCCATCATAACATAATCAAAACAATGTAAAAATAGGGATAGAAACATAACCCTATATTATCTTAGATGGAAAATAATTTTGATAAAACACTTGAAATCCATTCTTGAGGAAAATATTCTTTATAATTCAAAAAAATTTTCTTTTCTTAACATGACATATAATTTAAAACTAAAAGAAATTGATTAAAAATAAACTGGAAAACTTGTGAAGGAAGCTTCATGGAAATAATGTTCTAAAAATCTATTCATGCCGTATAAGTTAAAAAAAACATTCTTCTCGTACTTATGTCGGAAAAGTCAAAAAGTACCTCATATGAATAACGACAAAAGATTCCTTTCATATCTTTTTCTAAAAACTCACCGAAGGGTAAAATTGGATTTAAAAAATTGTAGGTGGATGGAAATAATATTACATATTGAGGAAACATGTATGTGGATGATAAATATTCCCCAGTAAATTCTGAAGTATAAACAATCTCGGATACAAATGAGATTGTGAGATTTTCCCTTACCTTAGGTCCGATTTTCTTCGTAAGTGTCCGAACCTCCTGTATAATGATTTAAATAATGTCATTGAATTATTACAGAATCATACTCATTTTTATGATATCATATATGGTCATATTCTTATCTTCTTATTAGTAATATTTCATTGCTACTTGTTATTCGGGTGTTTATTACTTTTTGTTCTTATGCGTGTTTTGTCGAATCAATTCTTATTCTTCTCTTTAGGTTATAGATACCTCATTTCCAGAATGGTATTATTGTACTATATATCATATTTATTTATTCAATTCATTTATATAATCATTATGCAATGAAGATCATGTAGAACGAGTCGCATCACATCGTGGAGACGGTATTCCGTACGTACGCACGAGCGATGATAGCGTTCCCATGATCGTGGAATTGTATTGGAGTGTATGTATACTATTTCAGAATAAATAACACTTTAAAATAATCATATATAGTTATTTATTTGCACCATTATACCCATCCAAGTAAGGTGGTGGTGAAAAATAGATTACACCACGGTGTGGAGACGGTATTCCGTACGTACGCACGCGCGGTCATTTCATTTTCCATAGGATGGATAGATGGTGAAATAGGTTTGTTTAATAATAATAATAACATATAATTATATGAGTGATACTTAAATTATTACTTAATAATGAAACAACTAAAGAAGAAGAAGTGGAAGAAGAAATAAAGTTGAAAGAATCGGTAACGGACATTACCTCTTCTTTGAAGCGCCTCATTGAGACCTCCTCTTAGGGCACTAAAATTGGTCCTTGAAGAAGACCAGAACCATTAGGATGTTTCTAGGGAAGTGGAGAAGAGAATTTTTTAGGGTTTGGACGAGCTTGAAGGCTCAAAGTGGTGTGAGTAAGAGAGGGAGGAGGTTCCCTTTTATAAGGGAGGAGATGGGAACCTTTGGAAAAACTAAAAATATTATTTTATTATAAAGTCATATTCGGTTTTTAATATCTCCAAATTGATTTACTTAGAAGATAAGGTGGGTATGGGTATAAATCCTCTCATCAAATATAATTTAGACAAGTTTAGGTATCTATTTTAACCTTATCGTTTAGATTTAACTTTAAGTTAGATAATTTAACTTTTACCATGTCTTCTTATTTTCTTACACTATAAGGTTAATAAACTTACTATAACAAGCCAAACAAACCCCAAGTTGTGTATTATTAATATATATACCCTTATATAATTAATTTGGCCGAACATTTGATTTTTATAATTAAAATAACAATTAATAATATAATATTTGTTTTAAAAACTATTTTATGTCAATTTTGATACTATTTGGAAATTGATTTTTGTGAAAATCATAACAGAAATATTAGTTAAAAAAAGTTAATAAAATCAATACTAACATGTCATAGTAACCTATAAAATTATTTTAATTCATAAAAAGTCTCAAATTACATTTATTTGGGTATTTATAACATCAATTATGTCAATATTTCATTAATAAGATAATTACTTAATCATCATTGTGTCATAAATAAATTAAATTATTTAATGTCTAAAAATTACAAATAAAATATCGTTATGTAGGAAATCTTTTTATATTTTTAATGAATATTTATAGTCTAATTTATCTTACATATAACCCTATATTAAAAATGATTTAGTTATTAAACTTTGATTTTAACTATTTTAACCCTTCTCTAAATAAATTAATAATAAATGTCCTAATCTAATCCAAGTGGGCCTAAATGGTCATATGTTATTCCTAAGGTTGTTTTTGGTCGAATTAAAATTATCCAATAGAATTAGAACATATGTTAGGGTAATAATAATATTATTTTTACCCTTAATTACCCTATTTACTTTTAATCGTGGTAAAAAAAGTAAAAAGTTACTATTCACAAAAAATTATTTTCATCTCATTGAACCACATTTTAGTCCTTGATATTTACCGTGTCTCTCAGATTTTCAAAATTCCACTCACAGAAGCGGTAAAATTAAGTTTTATGTGAATTTGGAAATTCTCCTAGCCAGTGGGTAAAAGACGATGGAAAGTTAAATAAAATTTTTATATATCTAAAATTATTATAAATTGACTCCAATGAATTGCATTGAAATTATATAGGTATTATGTATCAATTTTGACCTAAAATAAATTTAAATAAAATAAATAATTATTTAAATAAAAAGTCTGTTTTTAAATAGTAACCCAGTGTTTTCACTATTCATCAAAAATTGAAAGTTTTCAGAAAAATACCAAAATTTTACCCGAGGCTAATTTCGATATTCTGAATCCAAAAATGAAGTCCGTTATGAAAAATAAAAATTAAAAAATTTCAAAAAGTAAGTATTACTATTCATAACGACTAGTTTTAATAATATTTTAATAGCATATCGTTGTTTAGTGAAACTCGGTATTGTGTACAACGCAAGCTATCGAGGAAGGACACAATTGCATGTAAAGCAATCCAAGATAGTGTTGTGTGTAGTGAAAGATTCATTTGATGATGTATATAACATAAAAACAAAATATATCTCATAAAAGTCTCGGGTGTTACATTCTACCCCCCTTAAAATGAATTTCGCCCTCAAAATTCGTCACTTTGTAACAAACAGATGCGGATACCTCTCCCTCATCATATCCTCAAGCTCCCATGTAGCTTATTCTAATTGGTGGTTCCTCCATAAAACATTCACCAAGTGAGTGGTCTTGTTCCGTAGGACTTTTTCACTACGATCCAGAATCTCTATCGGCTGTTCTTCATAAGAAACATCTTGCTCCAGCGGTACAACTTCTGAGCTGAGTACATGTGAAGGATCAGGTATGTACTTTCTCAGGAGAGATACATGGAACACATCGTGAACTTTAGAGAGATTCGGTGGAAGCGCCAATCGATATGCTACCTTCCCAACACGATCCAGTATTTCGAAAGGACCGATATACCTAGGGCTCAGCTTTCCCTTATTTCCAAATCTCATTACTCTCTTCCAAGGAGATATTCGTAAGAACACTTTATCACCCACTTAAAACTCTAGGTCTTTTCTTCGGTTTTCAGCATAAATTTTTTTTCGACTCTGAGCTGCTCTTATGTGTTGTTGAATATATCAGATATTTTCTACCATCTCATCAACAAGATCAGGTCCTAATAGCTTTCTTTTCCCAACTTCATCCCAGCATGTTGGAGTCCTGCATTTCTTTCCATATAGAGCTTCATAAAGAGCCATTTGAATACTGGAGTGAAAGCTATTATTATAAGAAAATTCCACAAAAGGTAGGTGTTGATCCCAACCACCTTTGAAATCCATAGAGAAAGCTCTCAACATATCTTCTAGTGTTTGAATTGTCCTCTCAGACTGACCATCTGTCTGAGGATGATAAGCAGTGCTGAAACTCTACTCTGTATCTAGAGTATGCTGAAGACTTCGCCAGAACTTTGAGGTAAACCTCGGATCCCGATCAGATATAATAGAAAGTGGTACTCCATGCAATCTTACCACTTCCTTTACATATATCCTGGCAAGCTGATCCAGAGAGAAATCTTCTCTAATAGCAATGAAGTGTGAAGACTTTGTAAGATGATCAACTATGACCCATATAACATTATTTCCTTTGGATGTTTTAGGAAGTCCAGTGACAAAGTCCATAGTGATGTTTTCCCATTTCCATTCTGGTATGGGTAATGGTTGTAACATCCCCTTAGTCTTCTGTCTCTCATCTTTAACTTACTAAAAAACCAAGCATCGAGAGACATATTCAGCAACATCTCTTTTCATACCATCCCACTAGAAGTACTCTTTTATGTCCCTATACATCTTCGTGCTTCCAGGATGAATAGAGAATGAAGAACTATGAGCCTCATCCAGTAGATCCTTCTTTAATTCTGGGATGGGAGGAACACAAACCTTATTCCTGAACCTCATTATTTCATCACAATCAAGGTTTAATTCAGGAACATTTCTCACCTTCTTTTTTAACTCTACATCTTCTTTCTATGCCTCTTTAATCTTCACATGTATAGATGGTTGAACATTCATTTGAGAAAGATACGATTTTCCCCTTTCATTATAATTCCAAGATCCATCCTTTGTAAATCCATAAATATTGGATCTTTTGTGATCCTCATCATGGATAAGCTAGCATTGTCTTGTCGACTTAATGCATCTGCCACCTTGTTTGCTTTCCCTGGGTGGTAATGAATTGAGCAGTCGTAATCCTTAATCAGCTCCAACCATCTTCTTTGGCGCATATTCAGCTCCTTTTGTGATAAAATATACTTTAAACTTTTATGATCAGTATAAATATCACACCTTTCTCCATAAAGATAATGCCTCCAAATATTTAATGCAAAGATTACCGCATCTAACTCCAAATCATGAATTGGGTAATTTTACTCATGGATTTTCAACTGTCGTGAGGCATAAGCTATCACCATATCGTTTTGAATAAGAACACACCCCAGCCCCTTCTTGGATGCATCACTGTAGATCACAAACCTTTCTCCACTACAAGGCAGTGTGAGCATAGGTGCACTGGATAACCTTCTTTTCAACTCCTTGAAATTCTCTTCACATTCCTCCGCCCAAACAAACTTAACTCCTTTCCGAGTCAACTTGGTGAGTGGATTAGATAATCGTGAAAAATATTTCACAAAACATCGATAATATCCAGCCAAACCAAGAAAACTTAGGATCCCAGTTACTGTTGTTGGTCTCGACCATCTTTCGATAACCTCTGTTTTTGCTGGATCCACAGATATCCCCTCTTTTGAGATTATGTGACCCAAAAATGAAACCTTTTGAATCCAAAATTCACACTTGGTAAATTTGGCTAAAGATTCTCCTTTCTCAGGGTCTTCAATACAATTATCAAGTGATCTTAATGTTCTTCCTTTCTCTTTGAATAGACAAGAATATCATCTATAAAGACTACCAAAAACTGATCAAGATAGTCTCTAAGTACTCTATTCATCAGATCCATGAAGATAGCAGGGGCATTAGTAAGACCAAATGGCATCACTATACATTCATAGTGTCCATACCTTGTACGGAAAGACGTCTTTGTTATATACTCCCTTTTGGCCCTTAATTGATGAGACCCTGAATGAAGATCAATCTTGGAAAAGTATTGAGCTCCGCGTAGTTGGTCAAATAAGTCATCAATGCACAGGAGAGGATATTTTTTCTTGATAGTGATCTTGTTAAGTTATCGATAATCAATGCAAAGTCTCATTGATCCATATTTCTTCTTAACAAACAGAACAGGTGCTCCCCAAGGTGACGCACTAGGGTGTATGTATCCTTTATCAAGATTCTCTTGGAGTTGCTTCTTCAATTCCTACAACTCAATTGGGGCCATTCTATAAGGTGTCTTTGAAATAGGTAAAGCACCCGGTACGAGTTCTATTGAAAACTCGACTTCACAATTTGGTGGAAGACCTGGCAATTCATCCGGAAAGACATCATCAAACTCCCGTACAGTGGGAATATTCTTAATCGTGAGTTTCTCACCAACCATTTGAGATAAATAACCTTCATTTAGTGGAATCAAGACCCATAAGATGGAAGAAATTTCCAAAGGAAGGTTATGTTCATCCTTGCATCGATAGACGGTCATATATTGATCTGGAATATGAAATGTGACTCCCATTCTTTGGAAATTGATATGAGATCCATATAAATAAAGCCAATCCATGCCAAGAATCACATCAGATTCCACTATAGGAAGGATCACAATATTTGCAGGAAGCACTTTCCCACAAACTTCAATCGGAGAAGAATTATAAACTTTTGATGCGACTGTTGTGCCATTAGGGGTTGTCACAGCTAACTCAACATCTAATTGTTGATGTAATACAGAGATACCCTTAGAAAATTCTTCATAAATAAAAGAGTGGGTGGATCTAGAATCAAATAAAACATTTTCTACTTTAGACTGGATGGTAAGTGTACCTCTCACCACTTTGTTGTCGTACTCCACATCGCCGATAGTAATTGCATGTGACTTTCCTTTGTCTTTGGCCTTAAGAGTTTTTTGACGTCGATCATCATCATAAACCCTTGGATTTGGGCATTGATTGGCATAATTCCCCATCTCCTTGCACTTGAAACATTAAAGTGTAGTAGGTTCATTCTGTGTATCCCTTCCTTTTTTACATCATTAGACATCTTCTTCCCATTATTTCGACATTTAATTTCCTGATGACCTTATTTTCCACACTTATAAAATTTTCTTGTCCCCTTAAGACAATTTCTTCTATGTTTCTTTCCACACATTGAGCTTAAGGGAAAACTCATCTTCTTTTCAGTGTGGTCTTTAGATTTTCCTTTGAATTCCATTTTCCTCTTCTTATGAAACCCATATGGCTGATGGGTTACCCCAATCTCCATCTCAACCATGATATCACATCGAACGATTTCCTCGTAACTATTGAAGTCCCTTATGGCTAACACCTTTTGAAGACTTGGTTTTAAGTCACTAAAGAATCGATCGATCTTACTCTCAGGTTGGATAATAATACCAGAAGCGTACCTTGAAAGTCTTGTAAAATCTACTTCATATGTACCAACAGATTCATCATCCTTTTTCTTCAGTTCAAGAAACTCCCTCTCCATCTTTGTTCGAAGAATACGAGGGAAGTACTTATTGAAAAATAAGTTCTTGAACTCGTCCCATTCCATGGGCTCAATTTCATCCCTTTGCCTCGTATTCTTAATAAGATTCCACCATTGATCAGCATCACCTTCCAAACGATATACTGCTAAGATGACTTTATCATGTTTAGAACATTGAAGAACTGAAAATATATTTTCCGTGGTACTAATCCATTTTTCAGCCACTAATAGATCAGAAGACCCGCTGAATGAAGGTGGACACTGCCTTATGAATGATTCAACAGAATGTTGCTCCTTCCTTTGCTTGTTTGGAAGTCCTGCATAATTCATAGCTTGAGAAAGTTGTGTGAGCATGGCTACAAGATTTTTCATTCCAGCTCCCATAACGTTTGGTTGCTCAGGGGGACAATAATTGCATTTCCCGTCGCATTCCTCATTAACACAGTTCCTTCGGGTTCTAGCCATTAACTAAAACCAAGAAGAATAGTGTGAGCAACACTAATTATAATAGGAAAAACACATAATCAAGAATAAAATTTTACACTTAAGGTCTTATCATAGTTTATTCATGGCCATTTCTAAAACACTAAGATTGTGTTCTATGCTTAGACTTATCCTTAGGGTTCTTACTAAGGCTTTGACATCCTAGTTTCCAAAGGTTGACTATACCTTCCCTCAGATACCAACTATAACAACCCATACTTTACATACATTGTTATTACTTCAGAATTGAAGCAAACTTATTACAACATATAAAAAACCAGGAAAGGACCGTATAGGTATAGTGTCTTTATAAATTGGGAAACATAAACAACTGGTTCATAAATCATCTACACTGTCTACCTTTTATTTTATCATATCTAGAGTCCCTTTTGGCATATCTTACTTAATATCCTTCTTCCTGACCTGGGGAAAAGAAAACATACAAAAGGGTGAGCTCAAATGCTCAGTAAGGGTAAACAAAAGAAATATCAATCACATCATATTCATAAGAACATATCATTTTGGAAATCTTAACCTGCAAAAGTGATAATAATTTCATAACATGGGATAAATCATAGTAGTGAAATGTAATCCCAATAATCATAACTTAAAACATGAAACTTTGTGGCATACACACATAATCATAGAGAATTATTTCTTAGTAGTCAAGACTCATTGCCAAGACCATCTTAGCGGACAAAGTCCATTTTTGAACCAAGTTCACTCCTCGTTTCAGTCTTGTTTCACTGAACTGGATTAACCTGCTGTTCCATCCATGTCTATCTCATGAGATATAAATCTTTACCCAATGCATTGGAGAGAGATATATGTCCCACCCATCTCATAATGAAACCATTCTTATGTGTGCCAAAAAATCATAAATCATACATCATATCATAACCCATGTAATAAAAATGGGATTCTTAATCATCATTCCATCATAACACAATCCATATAAGATAAAAGGACATCATAAAAATAATTCCATCATAAAATAATCAAAACAATGTAAAAATAGTGATAGAAAAAGAACCCTATATTATCTTAGATGTAAAATAATTTTGATAAAACACTTGAAATCCATTCTTGAGGAAAATATCCTTTCTACTTAAAAAACATTTTCCTTTCTTAACATGTCATATAATTTTAAACTAGAAGAAGTTGATTAAAAATAAACTTGAAAACTTGTGAAGGAAGCTTCATGGAAATAATGTTCTAAAAATCCATTCATCTCGTATAAGTTAAAAAAAAAATTCTTCTCGTACTTATGTCAGAAAAGTCAAAAAGTACCTCGTACGAATAATAACAAAAGATTCCCTTCATATCTTTTACTAAAAACTCACCGAAGGGTAAAATTGGATTTAAAAAATTGTAGGTGGATGGAAATAATATTACATATTTAGGAAACATGGATGTGGATGATAAATATTCCCTAGTAAATTCTGAAGTATAAACAATCTCGGATACAAATGAGATTGTGAGGTTTTCTCTTACCTTAGGTCCGATTTGCTTCGTAAGTGTCCGAACCTCCTATATAATAATTTAAATAATGTCATTGACTTACTCCAAAATCATAATCATTGTTATTATATAATATATGGTCATATTATTAGCTTCTTATTAGTAATATTTCATTACTACTTGTTATTCGGGTGTTTATTACTTTTTGTTCTTATGCGTGTTTTGTCGAATAAATTCGTATTCTTCTCTTTAGGTTATAGATACATCATTTCCAGAATGGTATTAGTTTACTATATATCATATTTATTTATTAAATTCATTTATATAATCATTATGCAATGAAGATCATGTAGAACGAGTCGCATCACATCGTGGAGACGGTATTCCGTACGTACGCACGAGCGATGATATCGTTCCCATGATCGTGGAATTGTATTGGAGTGTATGTATACTATTTCAGAATAAATAACACTTTAAAATAATCATATATAGTTATTTATTTGCACCATTATACCCATCCAAGTAAGGTGGTGGTGGAAAATAGATTACACCATGGTGTGGAGACGGTATTCCGTACGTACGCACGCGCGGTCATTTCATTTTCCATAGGATGGATAGATGGTGAAATAGGTTTGTTTAATAATAATAATAACATATAAGTATATGAGTGATACTGATTTTATTACTTCATAATGAAACAACTAAAGAAGAAGAAGTGGAAGAAGAAATAAAGTTTAAAGAATCGGTAACAGACATTACCTCTTCTTCGAAGCGCCTCTTTGAGACCTCCTCTCAGGGCACTAAAATTGGTCTTTTAAGAAGACCAGAACCTCTAAGATGTTTCTAGGTAAGTGGAGAAGATAATTTGGCAGGGTTTGGACTAGATTTAAGGCTCAAAGTGGTGTGAGGAAGAGAGGGAGGAGGTTCCCTTTTATAAGGGAGGAGAGGGGTGCCTTTGGAAAAACTAAAAATATTATTTTATTATAAAGTCATATTCAGTTTTTAATAGCTCCAAATTGATTTATTTAAAAATTAAGGTGGTTATGGGTCGCAATCCTCTCATATAATATAATTTAGACAAGTTTAGGTATCTATTTTAACCTTATAATTTAGATTTAACTTTAAGTTAGATAATTTAACTTTTACCGTGTCTTCTTGTTTTCTTACACTATAAGGTTAATAAACTTACTATAACAAGCCAAAGGAGCCCCAATTTGTTTATTATTAATATATATAACCTTATCTAATTAATTTGGCCGAACCTTAGATTTTTAGGAATAAAATAACAATTAATAATATAATATTTGTTTTAAAAACTATTTTATGTCAATTTTGACACTATTTGGTAATTGATGTTTGTGAAAATCATAACAGAAATATTTGTTCAAAAAAAGTTAATAAAATCAGTACTAACATGTCATATTAACCTAGAAAATTAGTTTAATTCATAAAAAGTCTCAAATTACATTTATTTGGATATTTATAACATCAATTATGTCAATATTTCATTAATAAGATATTACTGCATCATCATTGTGTCATAAATAAATTAAATTATTTAATGTCTAAAAATTACAAATAAAATATAATTATGTAGGAAATAGTTTTATCTTTCTAATGAATATTTATAGTTGTATTTATCTTATGTATAACCCTATATTAAAAATTATTTAGTTATTAAACTTTGATTTTAACTATTTTAACCCTTCTTTAAATAAATTAATAATAAATGTCCAAATCTAATCCAAGTGGGACTAAATGGTCATATTTTATTCCTAAGGTTGTTTTTTGTCGAATTACACTTATACAATATAATTAGGACATGTTTTAGGGTAATAATAATATCATTTTTACCCTTAATTACCCTATTTACTTTTAACCGTGGTAAAAAAAGTAAAAAGTTATTATTAACCAAAAATTATTTTCATCTCATTGAACAAAATTTTAGTCCTTGATATTAAATGCGTCTCTCAGATTTTCAAAATTCAACTCACAGAAGCTGTAAAATTAAGTTTTATGTGAATTTGGAAATTTTCCTAGGAGGTGGGTAAAAGACGATGAAAAGTTCAATAAAATTTTTATATATCTAAAATTATTATAAAATGAATCCAATGAATTGAATTGAACTTATATAGGTATTATGTATCAATTTTGACCTAAAATAAATTTAAATAAAATAAATAATTATTTAAATAAAAAGTCAGTTTTTAAATAGTAACCCAGTGTTTTCACTATTCATCAAAAATTGAAAGTTTTCAGAAAAATACCAAAATTTCACCCTAGGCTAATTTCGATATTCCGAATCCAAAAATGAAGTCCTTTTTGAAAAATAAAAATTAAAAAATTTCAAAAAGTGGGTATTACTATTCATAACGGCTAGTTTTAAAAATATTTTAATAGCATATCGTTGTTTAGTGAAACTCGGTATTGCGTACAACGCAAGCTATCGAGGAAGGCCGCGGTTGCGTGTAAAGTAAGACAATCTAGTGTTGTGTGTATTGAAAGATTATTTTAATGATTTATATAACATAAAAACAAAATATTTCTCATAAAAGTCTCAGGTGTTACATGGTTGAACTTGAGCCACATGTGAAACAACAACTACTTCAGAGTATAGTTCAATCCTTTTAGGTTGTGAATATAGGGAACATGTGGGATGAACCAAGTCAAGTGGATCATTCTATCTAGTTATAGAAGAAGAATCCACCCATCTTTCGGGGTGATTCGAAACCAGAGAAGGTAGAGGCATGGATAAATAGGATGGATCATATCTTCAATTTCTATGTCACACCTGTAGACTATAAATTCAATCTCATGCCATATATTCTGGATTGTCTTGCACTCCAATGGAGGGATTTAGTAATTAAGGATAAATTAGACCAAGTCCTTTCATGATAAGACTTTCATGAATTATTCAAAAAAATATTCTATTCTCATAAATTCAGAATCACTATAATGATGTAATTATTCAGATTGATACATGAAATCCTTAATGTGATAGAGTATGTAGCTAAATTCATGAATTTAGTACCCTTTGAACCCGATGTTTCTATTAGTGTATCCTTGAAGGCACATATTTTTGAATCAGGGATGAATTAGGAGATTCGCTTGAAGATTATTGTTCTCTGTATTACGGATTATATAGAGATGGTAAATAGAGAGACTATGGATGAAAGGTGAATATCAAGAGATTTTAGTAGAGGTAGAATGTTTAATCCTATAAGAAATGGTGGTAACTCTAATGTTGGGAGCAAGCGGAAAAGGGACACCTATTTCCATGGTGGGAGTATGGATCAAAACCAGATAGATGGATTAGTGAATCTTTCTCCATGACCCACGACTAAAGTAGTATGTTTTCAATATGGTTATTTTGACCACATTAAGAGATAATGTATGGAACCACCAAGAGAATTACACAATTGAAAAAATGGGGCATCTTCAGTGCTATTGTTCTATTTCTCTGAGGTCAGGCATTCATGACACTTCTCATGTGTTGCATGCGCTGTATGCTTCGACGGGATTAGGGAAGCATAATAACTATCATCAGATGAATATAGCTATCCATGCTGATTCTGGGAATACAATGAATCTTCAATAAGGGAAATCTCAATATGGTAATAAATAACAAAGTGTCACGATCAAGCAATTATATGGAGCTGTGAATGTTATTATGGATGACCAGTTTGGACCATCGACCATAAGAGGCACAACTCTATTAAATTATACCCTTATAAAAGTTATTTTTTATATAGGTGAATCCCATTAGTTTATTTCTTCTCATGATACTTTTTATATATGTTTGAGTGTTGAGATGATTACTTCTATGTTGAAACTTCAAACTCCTCCTGGTTTAAAAACGTTAAACCTTTGTGTTTAAAGCATGTTATATAACTGTTGATGGAGCTAAGATGATATGGGATTTCTTAATGCATGAGATGGATGTATCTGATATAATACTAGGTATGGATTGTTTGAAAACATTCAAGGCCCACATCGACTATTATACCATAATGGTTAGTTTCACAACTGAAGATAGCGTCAAGCATTTCTTTAGAGGGGACCAAAATGTAAAGGTAGGTGCAACGAGCTTGTTAGCACTAGATTTTGGAATAATACCACACTAATTGGTAGTATTTACTTTGGAATCAATGGAAAAGATTTAGAATAATAGTTTTCCAATAGTTTTTGATCAGTTTCAAGATGTCTTTCCCGATAATTTATCTGGGTTTCCACCCACAAGAGAAGTAGAGTTTACGAATGATCTCCTTCCAGGGACTAGTTATATTTACCTTCCATCTTATTAGATGGAACTAATGGAATGTAGGTAATTGAATGTGTAGTTGGAATTGTTGGAAAGAAAAGGGTTCATTCAGCCTAGCACGTCTCCATGGGTAGCACCAATCTTTTTTTCATAAAGAAGGATAGAAGTCTTTGAATGTGTATGTATTATCATAAGATTAACCAAGTTATGATAAATAATTAGTATCCACTTCCACACATTAATGATATATTCAATCAATCGAGAGATCTCAATGGTTCTCTAAAATTGAATTTCGACCAGGATATCTCCAATTGTAGGTTTGTAATGAGGATATTACAAAGAAAAATTTGAGGAGTGGATATGGCCATTATGAATATGTGGTAATACCTTTTGGTATTACAAATTCACCAGAAGTATTTATGTAATTGATTAATAAAATATTTTAGAGGTACCTGGATTCTTTTTTTGTGGTATTTTTGGATGTTATATTGGTGTATTCAAGGACAATGGTTGAGCATGAGAAAAACTTGGCGACAATGTTGTTAATCCTGCAGAATCATTGGCTATATGAAAAATTATCAAAGTGTGTTTCTTGGATAAAATAGGTATGTTTCAATGGCCATGTAATATCTAAAAGAGGTGTTTCTTGGGATCTAAAAAAGATATAGGATTTTATCTCTTGGAAACCACCAAAGAATGTCTTCGAAATACATAGTTTCCTTGGTCTAGCTGGTTATTACCAATGATTTGTTCATGATTTTTCATGACTATATTCTCTTATTAATTCTTTTAAAAGGAATAATATTCCATTACAATGGGATGAGGTATGTCAGAAGTATTTTTAAGTGTTTTAATGTTTTCCTTACATTATCACCATTCTTAATTTTTTTGGAAACAAGACATGGGTATGTGGTGTATTGTGATGCTTCAGGACCTGTCTTGGGATGTGTTATTATATAGGGAGATCATTTTTTTATTATGGATTAATACAATTATGATTTTATAAAAAAATACCTGAAACATGACTTGGAGTTAGATTCCATTTTCCATGTTTTGAAAACTTGGCGTTATTACCTTTTTGGTTCGAAATTTATAGTGTTTATAGACCCTAAAAGATTGAAACATATTTTATCATAGAAGGATTTAAACTAGAGGAAAATAATATGGATGGTGAGTCTCCAAATTTTTTACTTTGACTTGATGTATAGACCAGGTAATGGAAATACGGTGTAAGATGCATTAATCATAAAGTCATATGTTCAGTTGGAAAAAGAAACTTTAGATGTGTGGCAATTGCTATCTGTCCTAGCAGACGTTCACTTGGAATATGGAGATCAAGATGAAGTTTTATTTTTCTTTCCATTTTTGATCATTCTTGATCTTGTTGAGATAGTTAAAGGTGTACGAACATCCACTTCAAAATACATTTCTATGAGCTCAAAAATCAATCATAGGGAGACCATTGAGGGATGGAGGATGGATGAGAGTTTAGTGTTATGGTTCATAAATTAGATGTTCATACCGATGGATTTTCAAGAACAAATTCCTCATTATTAACACCATTAAATATAGACTATTCATCTGAGAATAAAAAGGATGCATAAGTCATTGAATTTTTTTTGGTGGGCCAGTATGAAAAGGAAGGTGGATGAGTTTGTTTTATGTTGCTTAACTTTTTAGAAAGTTAAGGTGGAGAATAAGAAACCAGTAGGTATGTTACAGTCTTTAACTATCCCCATTTGAAAATTGGAGTAGATAGCCATATATTTTAAAATATGTCTCCTAATAATGGATTAGAAACATGATTCCATATGGGTGAGAGTGGTTTGGATTATGAAGTCATACTATTTCAGCCCTATTTGTGAATCTCATACAGTGGAGGACTTGTAAAAAATCTATATTCGATAAGTAGTAAAGAGGCATGGCATAGCAGTTTTCATAGTATCAGATAGAGACCTGAGGTTTTTGTATTGTTTCTGGAAATCATTAAATAAATCCATTTGGAATTGGTTGATAATGAGTATAGTGTATCATCCTCAGATGGATAAACAATCTAAATGGATGATAAAAACATTGGAAGACATTTCTTAGGCTTGTTTTATTGATTTTGGTATCTTATGGGAAGATCAAATACCTTTAGTGGAGTTATCATATAAAATAATAATTAGGTCTCAATATATATGGCTGATTTTAAAGCATTGTATGGGTGTCCTTGTCATTATCCACTTTGTTGGGTGGAAATAGGTGAGACTTCACTGGTTAGGCCAAGCCTTGTGTAAGAAATAATAGATAAGATTCAGTTGATCAGGAAATAGATGGAGATGACTCAGAGTCATCAAAAATAATTTTTGGACTATCATCGATGGACATTGTCATTCAAGGTGAGTTATCATGTTTTTTCTAAGGATATATACATGGTTTGGACATCATGGTTTCAGAATGAAATAAAAATTATCTCCTCGATACATAGGCCCTTTTTAGATATGTGAACAGGTTGGTGAGGTGGCATATCGGTTGTCTTTGCCACCAAGGTTCAATGAGGTACATAACATGTTTCATGTATCTTAGTTGAAAATGTTTATTAATGAACCTAAATATATGATTCGATGATATCACATTGACTTTGAGCTAGATTCTTTGTTGGTTTATGTGCCAGTGCAGATTGTGGATAGGTAAGAGAAATTCTCTCATGGAAAAATCATTGGTCTGGTGCCAGTTTTTTTTGAAACATGGTCGGATTATGGAAGATACATGGGAATGAGAGAAGGAAATGAAATAGAAATGTTGACAACTATTTCAGAGAAATTTTTGTTTTCTACTTTTTTTTGGATGAAAGGGCCATTGGTAGAGAGAATTTAGAACCCCCAGTTTCAAGTAAGTAACCATTTATTTAGGATTTTTATGTATTTAAAGTGTTTGGGTGAAGTTTGGGAGGGTTTGGAAGACTTTTAGAATTTTTTGGGACTATTATAAAGGTTAATGGTTGGTTAATTATGTTGTGGAAACCATGAAATTCCAACAAGAAACAAATTATAGTGAGACATGGGCTAAGGGGAAGGCACACGATAAGGCACATAGTTTTTCCAAACCGTGTGACCACCCATGATAAACTGTACATAGTGGGACAATTGGTTTTTTCATGGTTGGCATACATTTTTTTGAATTGTACAGGCCAACAGTACGGGGGTCCCCTTGAGTCATAGGCTGACACATGATTAACGTACGATTTTCTTAACCATGTTACTAACCATGTATGTTTTAAAAACAAGATACTAAAAACTAGATCTAGGTTGGGATTAAGTTTTAATCCCTCTTTTTCCATCCAAATTGACCGTAACTCAAAAATCCTTCCTCAAAAATTATATAGAGGCTTATCCCATCGATTTGGATGTGATCCAGAGGATTTTTTTAGTGCGTTGAAGCCCAATTCCCTTGGTAAGTCCTCATTTGTGGTAGTTTTCTTGGTTTTTCATAGATCAACTTTATTCCCTCTCTTAGTTTCTTAGATCTATACTTCTTTTGATATATATATGGATGTTTATGAAAATCATGGATAGATTTATCCTTGTTGATGTTATGAGAAGAGATCTAAGAAGGTATTTGGAGATTCAACCTGGTTTTGTGGGTGTTTTCATGTTGTTCTTCATTTTTTCCATAATATTTGAGGTTGGTGGCTTCAATATAGAATCCTATTATTTTAAAATTACGACTTAGTTTCCAATTATTTGAATTTATTTAAATCTATTGTGATATTATTGTGCAAATCATGGTATAAACCTTCTTTAGTGATGATTTGTGGGTTTTTGGAAATTGTGGATATGTTGTGAAAAGTGCTTTGTTGTTTGATTTTAAAATGATGATTTTAGAAATGGTTTTTTGGTTAGAATTATAGGAAAATGTTTTATGGAAAGGTTTCTTATAAAATTATTTTTTATGGAATTTTTTTGGCATGATTTTGAATAATGGGTTCACATGGGTTCATATTTCATTTTATGAGGCCCATTTGAAATATGAATTAGTTCTCAGTGCCAATGGTGTAATGCAACCTGTGATTTAATTACCTTTTGATGACTTGGTAGATAGATGAGAAACCACTAATGGGTATGAAATTATCATATGGGAATGCATGTGTGGATGCATGGGTTTGTGAATTGGAATGGAATATGTTAAAAAGGGAATATGAAATGGTTTTGAAGAACTTGATTGGTTTCTTCTGAGGAATTTTTTTTTTGTTTAGAAAAATAATTTTCTTAGAAATGGTTTTGGTTTATAATAAAATGTTTTAGAATTGTTTTATATAATTATTTTATATAAATATGATATATTGTTCAATCCTAGTGGTTTGAGTATTGATGTCATTTGGGGAAAGCCTATTGAGTTTCATTACTCACCCCTTATTTAGAAATTTGGTGCTTTCACAGATATTGTTTTCCAAGACATAGGCAAAGGTAATGTATCACACTTATTTAGGGGTGAATCATGATACTTGGGCTATATTGTGGAGTTAGAGCATATGATATTTTTGGAGTCACAAAGTCATGTCTTTTGAGTCCTTGGGTTTTGTAGGTTTTGTCTTTTGCTTTGTATTTTGATATTAATTATCTTACACTATGGTACTCTCTTGTAGTTTGTTTTCATATCAATGGTTTTAATTTTAGTTGTTTTAAATTTATCATGTATCATGTAGTGTTCATTTTTTATGGCATGTTTGGTTGGGTTGTTTTATTTTCAAAGGGAAAATCATCCCCCATCTGTCAATGAAGCCCTTGACATTTATTCCCAGCCTTTGGTGTCTTTAAGATGTAAATTAAGGACAAGTACCAATTCTTACTCAAATCAGGAAAATT
The DNA here is from genome assembly GCA_963277665.1 of Viscum album. Classification (NCBI taxonomy): domain Eukaryota; kingdom Viridiplantae; phylum Streptophyta; class Magnoliopsida; order Santalales; family Viscaceae; genus Viscum; species Viscum album. The sequence goes on along the minus strand of OY728162.1, from coordinate 627,801,464 downwards.
TGTAATGGAAGTATGTTAAAAAAATATAGTTTAACTTTGTAAATAATTTAGGCAAAAAGATAGTTTTCAATTAAAATTATTTTTCAGTATTTATCAAAAATTGAAACTTTTTAGAAAAATACCAAAAATAAACCCTAACCTAATTTTTATATTAATCTTTCAAAAATGAATTTTATTTTATAAAATAAAATTAATAAAAGTGTCAAAATTTAGTTTTAAAAAAAGGGTTCCATCAAAAGTCAGTAAAAATGCCTTTAGAAAAATATAGTTTTTATGCTTTAAATTGGAGTTATTTTTATATCATGTATAAAAAACACATAGGATAAATGTTAAAAATTATATTTAATATATTATATATTTATTTAATTAATATAATCTAATAACTGTAATTAATTTAATTTATTAAGATAAAATAACTTTGGGATGAAAAATAGTTTTTTATAAAAACGTTTCTTTTATATTATATTGGTTTTTATTTTTATTTCAAATTAACTAGTAATTAGTGAATTAATTCTATAAAAATGTGTCAACCATATTTTCATAATTTAGTTAGCCTTATTAATTCCCACAATTCAAATGGGTAGGTAATAACTATCATGTTAAAAAATAATTCTAATAGTATATTTTTGTCTGGTGAGAATCATCCTTGTATGTAATACAAGTCATCAAATAAATTTGATGTTATGTGAAACAAAATATAAACTTGGTGTTACATATAATGAAAGCTAAAATTTTCATTGCATGTAACACAAGCTACTAAATAAATTAAATTCATTTGAAATAGGATTTCTCATAAAATATCAGGATGTTAAAAAGAGATACATTATTATTTTCCATAAAAACATAATTGAACATAGAGGGTTATACAATAAAAAATTATGATTTTTTGAATCCATTAACTGTTTAAAACATTTAATAGGGATGACTCTCAACATGATATGAGAAATGGGAAACTTCCTTTAAACCAATTTTACTAAAAAGTGGGAATTTTGAGGGGAACGAAAGGCATATATAATAGAAATTATGAAAGGGATATTTAACTATGTATATATTTAAGGGAGATATATACAAAAATATAAGAGTCACATGATAAAAATATTACATAAAATGAATAAAATAAAAAGGATTCATATTTGACAAGTCATGAATTTGGTACCAAAGATCCCTTTCTATGTTTTAAAACACCTTTTCTGAAATCACAAATCATAAAATAAGATTACAATACTTTATTTTTAAAATATGAGAATATAAATATATTGTTCACTTGAGATAACACTTAATGAGGTTTAAAATTAAAAATGATAACATTGATAAAAAGGGTAATTATAGACAATGAGGGGAAATAGTAATTCAAATGGATGATAATTATTCTTAACACAGTTTCACTTTAAAAAAATATTAGAACTAAAAAATAAGAAATATTTTAATCCAAAGTGATATCCCAATATATGGATAGATTATACCATATGAAATGGAAGACTAAAATCAATGATAAATATTTTAACTCAAGAAAGAAGATTGAGTAATGAAAAGAACTATTATATTATAGGGCCACATGCAGTTTCCCCAGACACACTACAAAAAAGGAGAGGCCCCAGAAGATGATTCAGACCATGTGCACTCACCAGAGCAGAACCAAATGGATTTTCAGAATGAGAGGGTATGGATATGCTATCTATACCAGCCTGTGCTTGCATGGGAAGCCTAGCCAGACGACCATTCAAAGGTGGAGAGCTACTATCATGACACAGATACTGGGGAGTGGAAATTCTTTGTAGATAGTCTGGTTGATTTCCCTAAGACCTTCAGGTCATGTAATTTTCTAAGACTATGAGCCGTGTAATCTCTGAGCCTAAGGGTCTTGTATGGGTTCCCCCTCATCCCTTGAAATGGGGTTATCAAAAATCAATAAAAAATGAAGGCCTTCAGGCTATTTGGGATAAAAGACATCATTCATAGACAATAGAAAGTAACAGAATGAATGGAAATGAATTTTAAATGTTAAAAAATAAATTTTGATATTATAAGTCATGGGGGTAGTAGTTACACCATAACAATGAAGATTAATTCATAATAACAAGGCATGATTCAGTGAAGGGTGATTGAGAAGGCACCCTTTAGGCTTAAGAAAAATTATAATAAAACCAATTAAAAGAGATAAATATCAAAATTAAAGTAAAAATAGAATGAATAGATAAAATTAATTTCATAATATATTCAATTGGAAGTATATACACTATTTAAATGAAATTAGGCACATAAAATAAAATATATCTCAAAGAAAGAAATTTTGTGATGGAACCCATACCTTGTTTCTGAAAGCACATTGCACTTTCACTTAACTTACTGAATATTTCAATTAAGTTCATTAGATATATAAATATAACCTTATTAATATATATATAATTTTATAGGGTCCATTAATTATCTTTTGGTACTTATTTTTAATATAGTTTATGTATACATTGGTTACTCGAGGGTATTTGGTTAATTTCTTCGTAACTCTTTATGTATGTTGACCATGATGGAAAATTTTATAAAATAGTTTCATAATATCTAGAGTCTTAATATTTTAATGGAATGTTTTTTATATATTAAATATATTTTTAATTCCAACCATGATTGTTATTGATGAAAAATGAAACTCATTACCCATGGAGGAGATAGTTCGCACGTACACACGATTAATGTTTCCATTCCCCAATGAATGAGAGAGAAAAAAGGTAAATAAGAAATTTTCAGTTTAAAAAACATTATTATATTATATATATAATATTTATTTATCCATTAAATACTTTTTTATCATCCATGAATGATGGTGATGAAAAACAAGATATATCGCATTGTGGAGGCTGTAGTGCGCACAACTCACTAATGATACATTTGTTTTTATTGTATATGTGTAGGAATAAATAATGGATATTCTAGTAATATAATAAAATGTTATAATAATAATTATATTAATTTAGTTATATTTTTATGGATATAATATATTTGGAATAGAAATATGAAGGATCAAAAGTTACGAAGAAGGTAATACATATGTTGGAGACTTGATCGTCTCTTAGAGATTTCTTTAGAAGTAAAGGTATTGAGATAAATTATAGAGACCATGAGATTAATGTTGAGAAAAATAATTCTATTGGATTTAATTGGTTATATTTTCATGTGAAATTTTAATGGGAAGAGTAACCATAGATTGGTGAAAGTGATAAACTTTTATAGGTGAAGAAAATTGAACTTTTGGGATACCCTTTACACTTCCATGATATCAATTTAAAATTACCTCATAAATGACTCCAAAATATCATAATAATGGATTGAGGTGTGTTATTGGAAAGATAAATCCTCATAAAAAACATTCAACAACAGTTTTGGACTTGTTTCAAGTCTTTTACCATATGTTTTTATATTTTTACATTTTGATTTTTATCTCGGTAACTAGTTTTTAACTAAGTGATTTATATTTTATTTAAAAATATAAGGTAAGCCCTATTAAAAAATTTTTATATTCTGAACCCATATTCAATATTAATTTAGTCTAATTCAATTTATAAAAAAGAGAAAAGTATTCATTTAAATTAAAATATATAATATATAAAAAATAATCTTTTGTTGAAAAATGACTTTTAATCATTATATGTTCCTTAATATTATTTAGTATTGATTACCAATTGACTGAGTGTTAATATAATTCTCTATTTTCTTAAAATATTAATTTATTCATAATTTAAATTAGATTAATTTTATTTATTAAATAAAAATTACATGATATTAATAAAATAATACTTAAAAAGCTATTTTACCATTATCACAGTAATTAACACTAATCTTACAAATATTATATTTATAACTAAAAAATGAAATAGAACTTTTTATATAATATTATTTTTTTACTCAAATACAAAATATTTTTTATATTTATTTTCTAAAAGTGGTAAGTTTTAATTTTTAAAATAATCACATAAAAAGGATTTTTAGTATGTAATAACACCTAGGTTTTAAAAATGTTAAACATATGTTTTTCAAATTCAACATAGAATTTTTAAATGATTTATATTAATTATAAAATATATGTTTTGTATATCAAAAAGGGTTTCTTAATCTTTTAAGTCATTATTGTATTATAAAATTGATAGTTTTTAGTAAAATCGTATTTTTACTATTCACCTAAAAATCGATTATTTCAGAAAAATTTCAAAAGAGAATACTAGTATAATTTTGGAATAATGAATTCAAAATTATTATTAATTTTTAAAATTAAAATTTATATATTAATATATTTATATTTTCAATGAAAATAAAAATTATAAGTAAAACCACTTTTATTAAAAAACAATATTTTTAAACAATATGTGTTCTTAATACCATTTCACATGAATTTCTAATTTAATTAATGCTAATAAATTAGTTCATATATAATACTAATTTAATAGTGTAAATTTAATTCATTTGGAAAAAAATACAATAATTAATAAAATATTTATTTGGAAATAAATATTACTTTTATACTAAATAAACTTTTAAAAATTTGATTAATTAATTATTTATATTCGAAAATTTAATATTTTAACTACTCCTTTGATATTGAAATAATTATTTTAATTTTATATTAACAAAATACCTTGTTTTAATAATAATAATAATAATATTTATATGAAAAACTCACATATATATATTTATAATATTTTAATATCATATTTTCATTCTATTGTGAGTTATATTATTTTGGATTTACTATTTAACATTAAATGAATTTAATATACCTAGTGGATATATCATGAAAATATTTTCAATGACTATATTTGCAATGATCATATTTTCAATGACCATATTTTCAATGACATTAGTGTACTGACAGATGGATTCCACACGAGAGCCACCGCCTACGAGCGATCCTGGACGAAACCCTAGTGCGCACACTGGGAACCACGAATCAAGATCCTTTGCAGACGTTGTTGACGATCGAACTCCTCTTAAAGAATCTAGGACCTCCAAATCCATATTTTAAAAAGCTTATAAACATCGAGGTTTAACAGAAATTTCATTCTCGCTGGAAGAGGTAAATCTCCTTTCTGCGGACCTTCATTTTGCATTAGTGGGTAATTTTTCAAAACTTTGGCCCTCATTGGATTAACTTCGCAAAACATTGGAAAGCATTGGATTTACAAACTTTCATATAGGGCTTTGTAATTCTTTAAACGTTCTGTTTCGGTTTTCCCTAGATAATGACTACTATAGATTTTGGACTCGAGGTTCATGGTCTTTTGGGGGTTCTTTAATGAAAGCATTCAAATGGTCACCTGATTTTGATTTTGATGCTGAACCCCCCATCGTCCCTATTTAGCTTGGATTCCTGGGTCTGCCTTTTCACCTATTCAAATAGAAAGTTGTATTCTCTATTGCTCAGCTATTTGGCCAGCCTCTCAAAATTGATCACGCTACACTAAACTTGACACGCCCCTCGGTTGCGAGGATATGCACAGAAATTGATATTTCTCACGAAATGCCTTCGAGAATTTGGATAAAAAATGGGGAGTATGGATTTATACAGAATGTAGTATTTGAGAATGCTCCAGATTTTTGTAAGAAATGCTTTAAAATTTGCCATTCTACTTAAAGATGTGGGATTAAAATACATCTACCTCACCCAAATCCACATTTCAAATCAATGTGGGTTGAAAAGACTTCTCCAGAAATGTTAACTACTGACCAAATGGGAATCCCCGCGAATAACTTGATCACTAAGAATAACCTAAACCCTCAACCAAATCATCCCTGTGAAAATGTCATCCCTCATACTATGGGGGAGGTATCCATACCCGAGGGTCAAGTGATTAACGAAGTTGGTCATGAGATTAATTAGGTCTTACAGCTGGAAGATGATGATTCTTTTCAGGAGGATGTTGATAAGATATCTCAAGTGAAGAAAGATTTTAATCTAAATAATTGGAAAGGGAAAAAAGAAATTGTTGACTCTAATGGTTTCATCACTCCAAATCCCAGGAAAACTAAGAAACATAGAGATAAATTCAATTATGGAAGAACTATTATCACAAGATCATTTGTTGCCAAAAGTACTGGTTTTGAGGTTCCTCCATAGCCTGTCCGTGTTGAACCACTACCTGAATACTCACAATATTCTAATTGTTCCGATTCAGATACTTCCTCAGGTGAAGATGATGAAAATGATCCTACATATCAGGATGCCTATTAGTATGAAGAGGAACCGAATTTTTCAAATGAACTTGACTCCTGGTTTGCAGAAAATGATTCAACTACCTTTCGAAAATACAAAAATGGTGAAATGACTGTTGATGATTATCTTGATAATAGAAAGAGGATGTTTATTAGAGTGGCTGAGGAATTTAAGAATGATACAAACTTCTATTTTAAAGACATACCATGGCAATGACTTTTGGTTCCTTATTTCTTTGAGTTGTTTGGATGAAGATCATTGGTGCATGTTGTTGCTGATGCTTTTGTTCTGTTTTATTCTGCTGGACTTTGGGAATTTTCTGATATGTTGCTATGGAAGGTAATGTGTTCTGCTCTTCATGACTTCTGCCTCCTGCTGTTTCAGTTTTTGTTTGTATTTTTTTAAAATAGAATAATCTGTTTCTTTCACTATTATGTTGTCTTGTGTTTTCTTTGAAGCAGTTTCAGAACTTTGATGCTGAAGAATGGATTTGATCTTTCTTCTACATTAGCTTGATAAAAAGATGGACTGATGTATATCTATGCTTCTTTTCTTTTGTATCTCATTCACAAAGTAGGCCTTTCTCTTCTATGAGCTTTTTCTTTTTTGATCATTATTGTTGTTTCTTGTTCTTGTCTCAAACATTATTCTAATGTAAATTCATTACACCTCAATCATTCCTTGTACCCCTTATTTATTTTAATAAATTCCTTGGGTCATTAATTGGGTAACCAATTCATGTCTCCACTTGTCCAAAAAAATAACCATATTTTCCATAACTATATTTTATTCCTCTATATACTTTACTAAACTTATTCCATTCACATTTATCATTTATATAGTTTTCATTTGAGATATGACAATATGATTTCTCCTTTCATGGGATTATATCTAATTATATGTTTTCTTATACTAATGGTGATTCTTAGAGGAAATAATGTTCCATGAGAGTTTTTAGTTCTAAATATATTATTATTTTCAATTTATTTCAACCATTTTTTTAAATTTTAATGGATTTAATCATCCGTGATTTTTAATAATCCATTATATGTGATACATGGTTTCTTATACCATTATTTAATGTTCCATTATAATTGAATAAGGTGTCATTAACTTTATTTATATCTTTTTAGACCAATCTATAATCAAGTTTTAATTCTTTTAAAAGAATATAGAATCATTCTTTATAATTATAGAAATAAATAATAATAATAATAATAATAATAATAATAATAATAATAATAATAATGGCTCCTAAAACCTGGGGTGTTACATTCTCCCCCCTAAATAAATTGTGCCCTCATAATTTAAATTATTACATACTGAAGAAGTTAGCTAAGGGTATCTATAAGTAAACTCAAGATTTAATTTCTAGAGTGACATCAAAGTTAGTAAATTAGGAAACATGTATTTTTTGCATATAATTGTATTATCCTTGATATTGAGTTTTCATCAACCATTTGAGCCAATAGTATATAATTACTTGGTACCAAGACTAATGTTTTATAATTTGTTTACAAAGGGTGTTCATAATCATACTTGTATAGACTATCATAGGTTGATAAAAAATGTGATCTCCTGATTCCAAGTAATTTTTCCTTTAAGTGTAGAGAACAAATACATTTCAAAAATCACATTAAATTTTCAAGGAGGGATAATAATATTTTCATAAGACACTTTCCCATAAAATTAAAATATTGATATAATAATCACAACACTATATGTTTTTATTAAAAAAACAACATAACACACATTGAGGTGATGATTTTATGTTCTTAAAAAACATTCTAGTTTATAAAATAAAACCTATAGTCTTACCAAATCATTTAATGAAGTTTATTGGATGAATATTAATTTAAAAAACTATATAATTAGAGTTATAAAAGTATATAACAAAATGCATACAACTCTTCTTATTAAATTTCATAGTGGAATAAGAACTTGTAAAAAAAGTAATACAAAAACTTATAAAAGTATGTAAGAAAAACTTACAGAAACTTTTATAAGAAGATATCCAAACACTATCCTTAAGATTTAAGGAGTATTAAATAGAGGCAAGGTATCCATGGTATTAAATTTATCTTAAAGGTATCCATTCCAAGATTGATACAAAGATTATACACACCCTATATTTCCTTATCCTTTGGAACACTCAAACAAAAGATAACAATAACCCATGTCTTCCTTAATAATGGAATCCATAGATCACCCTAGATTGGAAATAATAAATACAAACTCAAAAGTTCTTAAGGTATTTCCAGTAGTTCTCATAATCATATTACTTAATAAAAAGACTCTCTAAAGATTAAAATATAGTGTTCACTCATAACAAGATGTTAAAAACTCTTCACAAAAACTTTATATCAACTAGTTAGAAAAGATACCTCCTCCTTGAATCTATATTTATTTATATGCACACTCACAATGATTATATTCTACATATCTTGGTAATATATGAAACAACATCAGATGAAATCCATATTTTCTTAGAATTTTTAGTACATCTCTCCATATAATAGAATTTTTGATATATATCTATTAAAATTCTAGTAGGTTCCATCTAATAGAATAAAAATTCTTCATCTAGTGTAATGTATGAAGTTCATCATCCAATAGGTATTTATAAAATATTTTCTGGAAATAATACAAGCCTCCATCCAATAAATTACTTTCTGATAAATTTTGTATCACTTAAACTTATGGGAATTTGTAATACTTCATCTACAAGACTTTATAAACCTCTATCCTTTGAAATTTGTGTCTATCCATTCAATGTAAAAAGTTCATGTTAGTCTGGTAAAGTAATTCCATTTGATTTCCTTTATCCCAAAATCTTTAAAAAAGTTTCATCCATTGGAAATGATATTATTCGTTTGGTAAAATTGATAACATTCTGATAAAAACATATTAAGATCTTGGGAAGTAAAATTTTTAGAAAAGTATTAAATTTTAAAGATATGTATTGATATTTTCAAAAGTATGGTTATAAAGTGTTGAAATAATAATTTCAACTCCACAATCTCCCCATTTTTGAAAATCACAAAAGACAACTTTAAAAGAGAAAAAATAAATTTAAAAAAAAAATTAAATAAATTTACTCTTAATGTATTATTAATACAACATAAACTATATTTAGCGACAGTTTTGTTGTGGCGGTTCACAAAACTGCCACTAAACATTTTTCTAAAATGGTTTCGCGACAGTTTTTAATAAACTGTCGTGAAACCCATATTTTTTTAAAACTCCCGACCCTTCCCTACCCCGACCCCCATTCTTCCCCAACCCCCCGCAACCCCGTGCACCTCCCTTATTCCCCCAACCCCCCGATGACCCTATGACGTCTCCAGCAACCTCGTGACCTGCGTCTCTGGCAGACCCCGCGACCGGCGACCCCGCAACCCGTGACCCCGGTGACCCGCGACCCCCTTCCCCCAACGAACCCTTCTCACAACGACCCAAGGTTCTTCCCCCATGAACCTAACTTCTCCCTTGACCCCTGCGGCCCCAGCTTCTGCCCCAGAATCCAGTGAGCCAGAACCCTAGATCCAGCTCCCCACCCGTGCCGCTGGTGACTAGTTTCGTTGTTGGTGTTTATTTGCGGAGGTAGTCACTTGCATTATTTGATTTTTTATTCACTAGAATTATTTTTTATGTTGTGAAAGGGGAGTCCCATAACATAGGGGTGTAGCATAAGAATGGTTTACATTTTTACCTAAGTATCATTTTATGAACTATCTCCCTATGTTTTTAAATTTTTGTGCATATCCAGTTTCACCCCTACTTGAATTAAAATATTTTTGTGTTCCTTACAGTTCCCTTTTCATCACATGTCCAAACTATTGGATATCTTAAGAAGAGATCCTCTTTACCTTCCTTTTCTTCCAAGATCCCCTCTTTTAGTTTTCATGTGGTTTGGATGGCTAATTTCCCCATTATCTCTTCTTTACTCACTCCCTATACCATCCGCTAAATTTTCACTTTTCCATAGAAACCTAACTCCATTAATGGAAAAAATTAGTGTTTGGTTATGTTATAATATTTTTGTTATGATGTCTATGGAATTTAGAGCTTTTTCTTTTCTGGGTTCATTATTTTTCTTTCAAATATGATTGGTGGTGACTTTTTTTCATAATTTATTTTGGTGTTTTTGTGTGATTCATTAATTATACATATCATGAAAAGCTTACTATTTATAATTGATTATATTATTATCTAAAAAATATAAATAATACTAATGTGGGGTTATAATTGTTTTTCAATCACTTATATACATGGCCTAAAATTGTTTTCTATAATTTAACAGTTATTGTTTTCTTAAGTAAAGGTTTATGCATTCCATTTAATTTAATCAATTATTAAGAGGCTCTTTTAAATTGATTTAATTGTTAAGAGAGGTTCGTGATATTGGTTGTGTCTTTAAATTTTTATTCTATATTATCATTTACTCTAGAAACATAGATTTTATAGTTATATTTCATTATTGGGGAAGAATATGAGAGTTACTTCATGATCAAACTTATTAGTTGTCTTGGAAGACTAGATAAAGACATAAATAACATTTTAAAATGTCAGATAAAAAATGAACACATTTCAATTAAATTATTATATCTAACTTTATATCTTTTCAAATTATATATTGTTCTCCCATAGATATAATAGCGAATGGAAAAAAGGTAAAGTTGATCTTAGATTCTTTGTAACATTTAGCATACATTGGATGTTTTCAAAAAATAAGCATAGAATAAGTGATATAGTTGGAATAATTGAAAAATATGAATTCATAATCAACTAAAGATAGGGGAATGCTATATCATTGATAATGAATCTCTTTTTCTATTTAGTAGTAACTACGTGTTTTAATTTTTTTTTATTATTGTGTAGGCACATTATGATATACATGGATAAAAGCTAGATAAAATTACCGAGGAACACACCTAAGTATGTTTAGGGTTTGAATGAGTTTTTAAATTTTGAAATTTCTAATCGATCTGTTGAAGGGAGAATAAGATGTCCATGTACTAAATGTAAATTTAGCACATGGTTGAAGAGAGATGAAGTTTATGAACATTTAATACTGAAGAAATCCCCTGGTTAATATTTGTGTTGGATTAGGCATGGAGAATCGAACAATGCAGAAAGATTGAGCACTAATGTTAATCCACATAATGAGGTTCCATGTTCATAGACAAAAGAAAATGAAATTCAAAACCTCATAAATGATGCATTCGGGATTGCAAGACACCACTATCAGCATCAAAACATATCAGAACAACCAGAAGAGGGTGCTACAAATTGCAACGTGACAAGTGATGTTTTTGAGACTATAACACAAGAAGATCAAGATTGTAACATATCATTGGATCATCCTATTAATTCTGTGCAGCCAAATTTAAGAGAAAACTTCACTGAGGAAAATGCATTTCATGATTTAGTTGATGATGAAAATCAAGAGTTGTATAGTGGGTGTTTGAAATATTCAAAGCATTCATTTTTGCTGAAGTAGTACCATATCAAATGTCTATGTGGAATTACAAATAAGGAAATTTCAATGATATTGGAATTGATTATTGATGCATTTCTGGAAGAAAAAAATCCCAAAATCTTTTTATGATATGAAATAGTTGTTAACAATCTTGGTCTAAATTATACAAAAATATATACGTGTCCCAATGATTGTATGCATTATTGGGGAGAGGATTTAAGTAGATAGAATTGCAAGAAATTTTCTTCTTCTAGATGGCAATAAAAGGGTGATGTGGGAAGTATGAATGAACATAATTTCATAGAGAAGAAGAAAAGGAACACACCTTCAAAGGTTTTTCGTTACTTTCCTTTCAAGCCTCGATTGCAAAGATTATTCATGTCATCGAAAACCGTCAAACACATGAAGTGGCATTCTGTAGATAATAATAATGATGGGTTAACGAGACATCCATGAGATTCCCAATATTGGAAGAAATTTGATTCATTACATCCAGATTTCTTAGCTGATCCTGGGAATGTTCGATTGGGATTGGCTGCCGATGGATTCAACCCATTTAGGACTTTGAGTACCCGTTATAGCATTTGGCTAGTTATTTCGATCCCTAATAATCTGCCTCCGTGGATGTGTATAAAAGAATTTTTTTTTATCATTTAGATGATTATTCCTGGAAAAAAAATGCCTAGAAATGATATTGATGTATACTTGTAGCCTTTGATTGAAAAATTGCAGGAGTTATGGAGAAATGGTGTTGAGATATTTGATGATTCTTCTAAAACAATGTTCAAAATGCATGCTTCTTTAATGTGGACCATTAGTGACTTCCTTGGGCTTGGTAATTTATCTGGTTGGAACACATACACGAGTTTGGATTGTCCCATTTGTAACTTGGATTTTGATCCCAAACAGCTACCTCATAGTAGAAAATGGTGCTTCTTGTGCCATCGAAGATTTCTCGATGCATCTCATAGATTTCGGCTGAACAGATCAAAATTTAATGATTCCATTGATCGTAGACCACCTCCAAAGTTGTTAACTAGTTCTAAAATATTGACACAAATTGAAAATTTTGAAACTAAATTTTTTAAGGTTCATCATTTGAATGATAGCGGAAAACGGGTCCGAAGTGCATCATCAAGTGAAATCTGAACGCCACAATGGAAGAAAAAAATTATATTCTTCAAAGTTATGTATTGGGAATTTAATTTTTTTGTGGTACAATCTTGATGTGATGCATATTGAGAAGAATTTCTGTGATAATTTTATTTTCACATTACTTAATGAGCATGGAAAGTCGAAAGATCATCTTACAAAGACTTACAAGTAATGAACATAAAACGTGATCTCTGGCCAGATGAGAATGAAAAGTATTCTTCGACCATTTTTGCAATGAAAAATATGGATAAAGATACATTCCTTAGAATTTTAAATAATGTGAAGGTATCTGATAGGTATTCGAGTAACATATCGAGGTGTGTTGACTTGAAGAATCTTAAGTTACATGGAATGAAAAGTCATGATTCACATATATTGTTACAACAGTTACTACCATTGGCATTGCGTACATTATTACATGAAAAAATACTGCCGTTGTACTCTAATTCTGCACATTTTTCAGGCAATTATGTGAGAAAGATATACATCCATTTCATCTTGATAACCTATAGGAGGGGTTTTTATTGAACTTTTGTGTAATGGATATGATCTTTCCTCCATTGTTTTTTACTATCATGATGCATTAAACTATGCATTTGTTTGAGGAAGCTAAATTAGTAGGCCCTGTTCATTATTAATAAATGTATCCAAATTAGAAGTATATTATTTATATGTTTTTCAGTTAAGTAAATATTTTTTGGAATTTAAATAAATGCATAATATTATTATTTTATTTCACATATATCTTAGTCATTTGAAAGCATACGTGAGAAATAGTGATCAACATAAGGCTCTATTGCTGAAGGCTATTTGGCTAAAGAGTGTCTTAACTTTTGTTCCAAATATTTGGATGATATTGAGACAAGATTTAATAGAGTTAGACAGGTTTATGACACATCAACTAAATATCAAATGCATCAGAAATCAAAAATATTTCCTGCTATTGGCCGATTAGTTGGGAGGACCTCAAATGTGACACTGACAAAATTTGAATTATTACAGGCACATAGATATGTGCTTCTGAATAGTGAAATTTTATATCCATTTATTGAAGAGTTGAGGATACAAACAAAGAGACGAATGAGAGGCCGAACACGAAATGAGAAATATATAACAAAAGTTGTGAATAAAGATCTTGTAGAATGGTTTGCACGATGTGTAAGTTTATAAATATTGCAGTAAATATTAATATTAGTTTCACACATATATTTTGTAAATCTATTAAATTATATTTATTTTTTCAGATCATGAATACTGATACTCGAGAAGACTTGTCAGAACATTTGAAGTTTCTTGCTAGAGGTCCTATAAAACAAGTTAGAAAGTTCGACGCTTATAATGTGAATGGATTTTGATTTCATACAGTCGATCGAGAACATGGTTTGAAAACATAGAATAGTGGTATATTTAAATTTTCTAAAGTGGGATACTATGGAAAGCTGCATGATATTATTGAATTAAACTACCACATACATTTTTCTATTGTTTTATTCAAATTCAAATGGGTCCATATTATCATAGGTGTTAAAAGATATTCATTGCAATTTACTTATTTGAACTTCTCTCGCTTGATGGATGTTGGTGATCATGAACTCCATGATCTATATATCTTATAATCGCAAGAAAAAATGTTATATTATGTGAATGATGTTGTGGATTAAGGGTGGAGTGTAGTTGCTCACGTAATAAAAAGAGATTTGTATGATATGGGTGATGAAGTGGAAGATTTGACCTCTGAAATTGAATTTAATCAATAATAGGAAGAAGAATTATTTGTCCATCATGATTTTTAAAATATTAGTCTTGCAAGGATTAATGAAGTGGATGAAGAAATGGAGAAGTAAAATGACATGATTGAAGGGGAAAATGATTTTATGTAGAATTATTTATTCATTTAGCAACCACTTGTTTCATTTCTGCAGTCATTCATTATCACTATTATATTTTTTTTTCTGCATAATTTTTTTGAAACATATATTCTGAACTTCATTTTATTTGATTAAATGACAGGAATGCCAAGGGGGAAGTGGTACACTATTTCATCTAGTTCGGTGAAAGATGACGATCCATCTGGCTCCCTCCCCACGGCATTTGAGGCACCAGCTGCCTATACCCCTGCACCATCTCCCCCTAAACCATCTCTCACACCATCTGTGGGTGTCCCATTAGAGGCTGAGTTGTCGAATCCCCCTTTAGGAGCCTCAACATTGGGGCAGCGACACGCCCCTTCCAGTTCATCACAGACATACTGGAGTGTCACTGTCATAGGTACAGATTTTAATTAAATAAATTTATTGCGTTTTGTTTATACTAATTGTTAGCTCCTTGACGATGAAAAAATGAAACCATGGAGAAAAACATAAAAAGATAAGATTTTTGGAATATTAATGGAGAGAATATAGTCGTGCCATTTGATTCTTATGGGGTCCCTATGGATGACGTCGTAGGGTTACTTGGCCAGATTCTAGGCCAGCTGGCAACAGAACCCATTTCCCTTCCTATTTCTTATGATGATTGGAGACATATGCCTCCAAGATGGAAAAATGAAGTTTTTGATTCCCAAATAAAGGAAATTTTATTACCTTATGGTTTAATTAAATGGCGTGTTACTAATATGATCAAGATGAAATTTTGTATACAGATGTTCTTTTACTTTACAGTTGCTGATGTTATAGCACAGAAGTGGATGTTGAAAAACCTTGGTAAGAAATGGAAAGATTTAAAATGGATATTGTGGTGTGATTTCAATGATACTTCATTGACTGTGCAACAAATGTATGAGAAGCTACCCAGTGGGGTACCGAAAGAACAATGGAATGTTTTTGTTGACAGACATCGTGATGAGAAGTGGATGGTATTTAAATATATATTATTATATTATCCTCATTTGACATTTATACATGTATATGAAGAGGATATGACATTGAATACATTAATTCCAAACTGCATTTTATTTATTTCAGGATCTCTCAAGATAGAATGCATCAAATCGGGCTAAGCAAGTCATCCCTCACACTGCGGGCTCAAAAATCAATTCTAGAAGCCAAATGAAATTGGTAATATTTTAATTAGTTTAAATATTTATAAGACAATATTATCTATTTAATATATTGAATTATTGATTTATCTTTGCTTAATGGAGTCACAGAGTTTAGGGAACAAAGCATCCCAAACTGAACTGTGGTTGGATGTTCACAAAAAAATCAGATGGAAGTTTTGTTAATGAGCCTACCAAAGAAGTTGGGGTATGAAGTCAATTTTTTTTATAATAACTTATTATAGTTTTTTACTATGTTAATATATATTAATATTTGATTCATAGGTAAAAATTAACGAACTATAGGATTCCAATCCTGGGTAGTCCAACTCAGTCTCCCAGGATGACCCAGTTGCTAATGTCCTTAGGAAGGAGCATCCTGGTAGAGTGCACGGGATGTGTTTCGGACCCATAACATCTGAGGTCTTTGGCATGCCACCAGGGATTCCAACTACATCTACTCCTGGTTATAGTCATTCCATACCTGAAGATTCCCAGAGGGATATTTCTTCTCTACGAACTGCAGTTCAAGACCAGGGGGATCAAATATCCACTTTGCAGAAAGAAATGACTGATATATATCATAAGATGAGCAGATATGCCCCCAGTGGTAGTGCATCGACTAGTGGTAAGCAGGTAAATAAAAAAAAATCAAAATCATTTAGTTTGCAAACTTTCATTGGTTCTAAGTTTTTATATAAATATGCAACAATATTTAATTTTCAATATAATGTTCTTACAGGTGACAACAGAAAGTGGAGATGGAGGTGGAGAGGGTGACGATGCATCATCAGACCATTAGTAGTTGTATTGTAACACCCCAGGTAAATAATGAATATGAAATTTTCATATTTATCCATATTTGTGAATAAAATATTAATATGACCTTAAAGGGGACGCTATGCTCGATGGCGTACCCAACACGCAACAACGAGTTTCTTGGGAATCTTACGTTGCACTCTAATAATAAAATAATATTATTTCAAATGGTAGTTAACATGTAGCCGTTGTATTTGCGGGAATGGATAGAAATAACTAAAATATGATTATATATGTTTTTTAATGTTTTTACATTTATCCAATAAAAGCTAAAGGCTTAAAATACGGAAAGAATTAAATTTTAGGTGTATATGCCCTAGTTTTCACTAAAGGTTCACTTATCGCCTTTTAATGGAGAATTGTCATTAAATATAGTTTTGATCACTCTTATACATTCTTTTGGACCAAATAAAACTCTTATTAATAATCGGGACATCAAATTTTACTTATTGTAATTTTTTGGTATTTTTCCGATAAAGTTCATTTTTTTAATGAATAGTGTAGAATGTTGTGTTTTAATTCAAAACCTATTTTTAATCTAATTTATTTATATGATTAGATAATATTTTGAATTGATTTTAAAGTGAAATTATAAAATATTTTTACCATTAAATCCAATAGTGGTCGTTGGAATTAATTTCACTTTGAAATCAGACTTAAACTAGTGTCAATCTTTTGATACTTATTGTTTTGTAAAAACACGCTATTTGCTCTGACAGTGGGAATTAATTATTAAATTAATTAATGTGACTAATATGTTTTGAATTTTGTAAAAAGGACTTCATTTTTGAATTCGGAATATCAAATATAGCTTAGGGTGAATTTTTGGGATTTTTCTGAAAAACTTCAATTTTTGATGAATAGTGAAACCACTAAGTGGTACTTATAAAAGTTGATTTTTTTGTTTAAATGAAATTTTACCACTTATGTGTTTTGAATTTCAAAAATCCAACATAAATGGTTGTCATTAAGATGTAAAATGTGGTTCAATGGGATAAAAATAATTTTTTGGTGAATAGTAACTTATTAAGTTTTTAATCGCGATTAGTGGTAATTAGTGTAGTTTAAGGTAAAAATAATGCTTTAATAAAATGAAATGAACTTGACACATGTCCTAACCTCATTGGATGTGTAATGGCCGACCAAGACAAGCCATGGGCCAACTTGGGGACCCCATGGAGACACTTTGGTTGGGAAATGACATAAATAACTTTCTATTTAATGTTAAAATTAAATTGACACAAACATGAGTTGTTTTACTAAAACAATTTTTAAGTAGGGTTACATAGGTCCAAATTTTGATTATAAATAGTCATTGGAAAGATAAAAATATTTACTACATCATAGTAGTTTTTTTATAATTTTTAAACATTAAATAAATTAAATTATTTATGACATAATAATGCTGCAGCGATGACATCATTATTTGACGATTTAAATAAAATGGAAAGATAATGTAAAATCTATGAACTACACATGTCAAAAACCAATTGGATGAGTGGATTTCGAAGACTTATCACCTTATCCACGAATTATATCAATGTGGGACCTTTTAAAACCGAAACACATTTTCAAATAAAGTAATATTTCTTACTTTCCAAAAGTGTCCATCCTCTCCTCTTATAAAAGGCCCCCACCTCTACCTCATTTCACACACTCCTCAAGCCTTTGGCTCGGCCAAACCCTGCCCATTTACTCTCTCCACATCCCTCTCCTCATCATAGAGGATTCCCTTTGGCATAATCCTTTCAAAGGAAGCCTTTATTCTCAAATCAAAAGGAGTTACACTTTTAAAGGTAATTCATTCTCTCATGTTCATTTGTTTTATTTTGCTTCTCCAACCCCCTAAACTCTTTTTATTTACTTCTTTTGTAACAAAACCAGTATCTTCAATATACTAGGTTGTTTTTATAAGATTTATTCGAGCTACACTCTCACACAACTACATCAAATGGTTAAAGAACATACGGTTTCCGTGGATGGCGAAATTCTACCTCCAGAAACGATGATTGTTCAATACTCATTTAACACCTTCAAAGGTGGCCATTATGATGTCACTATTTTTATATAAGATATATAATATGTTTATGTTTTACTTATACTTCTGTATTTTTCATTTGTGCCTTACCTTTATGGCTTCCATTATGGGTATACGCGATATCTTCATTTAAGGAAGTGCGGACTACCGCCCCCTCAAAGTGATTTGATTCGTTATTACCATATGTGGTACGTATAAAGGGTATATTTAATGATATTATATATGATACCATACTGGAATTAAAATAATATTATGTATCATTATGTTTTAATTCCATTAAATATCAAATAGAAATGGAAGTAGCGTTCATGCGTACGTACAGCTTACCGTCTCCATGAACGGTACATTTCATTTCTTATCTCAAAATATTATGTACTATTATAAGTACATATATATAATGGATATATATGATGTATGATACATCTAAATGATTAATATAATTCTGGAATTAAAATATACATACCTTTCATATAGTTTTAATTCCATTAATACGACATAGAAATGAAAGCAGCGTTCATGCGTACGTACGGCTTACCGTCTCCATGAACGGTGCATTTCATTTCTTATCCCCAAATGTAATGTACTATTATAATTACATGTATATAATGGATATATATGATGAATGATACATCTAAATGATGAATATAATTCTGTAATTAAAATATACATACCTCTCATTTAGTTTTAATTCCATTAATATGACAAAGAAATGAAAGTAGTGTTCATGCGTACGTACGGCTTACCGTCTCCATGAACGGTGCATTTCATTTCTTACCTCTAAATTATTATGTAATATTATAAATACATGTATATGATGGATATATATGATATATATGATATCCAAATCAGGAATGTCATTCTGGATTTAAAGAACCTTTGACCACACGAACAGCATGTAATTGTAAGAAGTCCACTTTCGACTTAAGAACCAAATATCGACAAAACAATCATTATTAACTTAATGATTACATAATGTTTATAACATGGAAATAAGTGATATAAAATGAATAATAAGCTTGAAAAAGGTTCTTAATCAAGTATAAATTAACTCAAGTTTATTCTTCAGGACGTTAAAGAATGATCGAGTCAAGTCGGACCCGAGGTAAGGGATCCTACAACTCTCTTTCTTTTTAAGTACACTCTTTTATGTCATTTATTTTGAGCTCATCTTTCTTATGATTGGGATGTTCTTTTACATTACATTTACTGTAATTTTTATGTTCATGTGATGAGATACCATATTCTCTCTCATCAATCCATTTTGGAAGTTTTGAGTGGCGCCGTTAGGCTGCCGAACTTTCGTAAGAGATCTAACCTCTCTCTTTCTTTTTAAGTACTCTCCTTTATGTCACTTCTTTTAAACTCCTCCTTGCAATGTTGGGGGATTTTCTTTTATATTCCACTTGCTATAAATTCTATTGTAATATGATGGGATACTCTATTTTATCTCATCAATCCATATTCGGAAGTTTTATGTGGCGCCGTTAGGCTGCCGAGTTTTCGTAAGGGATTTTTCATCTCACTTTTATTACCGTGAGATTTATGATACATTTGCCACAAATTCCCTTGAGTGGTGTATGTACTGCCCATTATTATACTCTTTGTGTAATATAATTTCGTTTATGAGTATTTACATCAATTATCTTTTGTTCTTCTTTCATGGGGTGTATGTTTTGAAAGATACCCAAGTCGGTAAGGGAACCTTTCACCCTCCTCTTTTTTAAAAGACTTCTTTTGTTGGGTATTTTAATTTACATATCGTTATGTTGGGATATGTTCTCATATATCCTTATTGATGTAAATTTTATGTCCAAGTGATGAGATACTCTTTTTATCTCTCATCAACTCTTTTTGATGTGATGTCGTTAGGCTGTCAAGGTAACTTTTTAACCCAATTTCGATTTCTTTGGGTTCAACATGTAGTAATTGAATATGTCGTCCATTGAATATGTGTGAATGACCTTTTTACACTTAATATCCACTTATATTGGGTGTATTTATATTTGTCACACATATTTTTGAGATTGATTTGTCCTTAATTTAAGGATACCTTCTTTATAAGGGATTTCATCACATTTGACATTTATATTGAGGGTTCATTGTTGTTATGCACCAATTCACTCTTATATGGTGTATATACTGTCCTTTGGAGTATTATATCATGAATCCATTTATTCTCATGATATTATAAAGTTTTGACTAAATGTTATTCCTCAACTATTATATTCAAGTGTCTCTAATTTTGGTAAAACCCCTTTAACCAAAATATCGTTTTAAATGTTCTAATTATTTGTTCTTATTAATATCCATGTTTTCAAAATGGTTTTAAGGATTTATTTATATGGATATTAATGGTTTAAAATTTTAAGCTTCAAGGTGGTATGGGACACTTTGATTCAAAAATCTCTTTATTAAATGTTTTAAATGGTTTTGGAAATGGTTTCTTTTTGAATGGATTCAATATTTCAATATACTAAAATGTTATATTGTGATTGAAATGTGAAAATGTTATGTTTCCTTTATGCATGTTTTATGTGAAACATTTATGTTATGGTTCTTGGGCATTGTTATGAAAACGGGTGGTTCAGTGATAAACTAAGGGCGGGTGAGCCCGTTATAGCTCTCCAATGCATTGGGTAACGCGAAGGAGTGAAATATTAATGTTTCTCCGAAGAGATTTAGGGAATATACTGTGATGGGTATTCCAAACGTAACCAAGAGGGTTACTCCCTACGTAAGAATGTTATGAATGCCTCAAGTTACCTTTATGTCTTATGATTTCTATGATTTATTCATGGTTTTATGAGGTATGTTAAAGTGCCTTTGTTTTAGGGGTAAAGTATGATTTCATTATTATGTATATATGAACTCATGTTTCCTTTCCATATTTTTATAACTCTTACTGAGCTTTTTATGCTCATCCCAAGTTTTTGAAATGTTTTTCACAGGTCAAGGGAAAGGTACATGATGTGATGATAGTGTCAAGGATGTGTCAAGAAAGAATCTGTGTTATATTTTAAATGTGTTCACGTTGATGGGAAGAATGAATACTGTCTTTTATGTAACCACTTTGTTTAAATGTGGAATGTAATGCAAGTTTCATGATCTAATTCTCTATAACTCTAAACCTGAAAAGATCCTCAATGTGTAATCTTGTAATAACTCAAGATTAAGTAAGGTTTAAGGCTGGGGCCTTATAGTTGGTATCAAAGGTCGGTTTAGATAACTTTAGAGGTTAGGGTATTTTTTAAGCATAAGTGACATTACCATAATGGTTAGGATTTCAGAAAGAGTCCTAGTTTTAGATAAAGTGAACGAGTAAGTATATCTTAGTTTTTACCTTCCTCATTAGTACATGATGGTTTTGTGGATATACTCACACTGACATTTCTATTTCTTGTGAATGGATGGATCTAGCAGGCACCAAAGAGACAACAGGTTTGAAGGAAACTGTGGTGGTTCTATGATTAAGATACTAGATAAAATGGGGGATTCAATGAGGAAAAACGTGGTTGTTATAAACCAACTATCAAGGAGTCATGATCAACCACTTTAACCTTGGTATGATCTTTAAGGCATCATGTACGAGATGACCGATCGATGTGGAAGTTCAGGTAATAATTATAAAGGTAACCATTAGTGTTTATATGATCCTTACTTTTGAGGTAATTATGGGTTATTATATGTTATGATGGAAAATGAAAGGCATGAGATAAACTTGAGGTTAAAATATGTTATGATCATTTTTGATGATTTTATCTCTTTTTGGGGAATGATTTGAGAATTATATAGTTTTGGAAAAAGGACAACACGCAGACCGTGTGACTACCCGTCACGTCAGACAAAGCTGTGGGAATCGAACCCACAACCAAAGTGCGACTGGTATTTATCGCCTACCACTGGACTACGTGAAGTCCCTGGTTATTTTGACTGATTCTTTTTAGTTATATGATTTTATGAATTAAGAGTAAGTTGATTTTGGGTTATTTATGAAAATGATTAACCTATCATGGAGGATATGTGATTAGGTTAATTACTTTTCAATACGAGACTTTAGGAGCAACTGATGTTGTTTGGAGATAAATGTTACGATTTAACTTGGAAGACTATGTGACTAAATCCTTAAAATATTTGGGTTTCAATCTTAGATTGTTTTACTTTGAAGAATTTTATGGACAAATTGTTTATCGGATGGTCCTCGTTGAACTTTGGGTTTTGTTGGACAAATTTTTGAGATTAAGCATAGATTTTCTTTTTAATGGGTTATCCTTTTCTGGATTATCTGATCTTGTAGTAACCTTTTTGGTTTTAGTTTTGGTTAAGGTTTTAAGACATGGAAATTGTATAGTTCTCTTTTGTGGATTAGTTGATTCTCTAGAAGTTGATTATAATACTCTTAATGTGAACAAGTCTTCCTAAATACTCGCCTTTTGGAGAAAATATGAGTTTGTGTAAGGAATCTAATAAAAGTTGAAAGTCAACATGATAAGTGATTATGTTTCCTTATGATTAAATTCCTCAATAAAAAGTAACTTAAAACAAAAATGTTGTCTATTAACTTTTCCTACTGGGGAATCAAATACTGTTTAACCCATCACAAGTTTGTGATTTTCTCATGGTTAACTTTCTCCTAAACATGTTTTCTATCACTCTCCATCAGAACATGACCCTTTTCTCTTTCTTCCATGTCCATGTTTTCATACTTGGAATCCTAGTATGGGTTTACTCGGGTGACCTTTGTACTTATCTTTCTTTATTTTAAAGTGTTTGTTTTACCGACTTTTGTTCCGATGTGGGACTTTCAAGGATGTTTCCAAGCGCAATTTTAAAATTGCGAGGATGTAATTCCAAAAAGGGGGGAAGTATGTAACACCCCAGGTAAATAATGAATATGAAATTTTCATATTTATCCATATTTTTGAATAAAATATTAATATGACCTTAAAGGGGATGCTATGCTCGATGGCGTACCCAACACGCAACAACGAGTTTCTTGGGAATCTTACGTTGCACTCTAATAATAAAATAATATTATTTCAAATGGTAGTTAACATGTAGTCGTTGTATTGGCGGGAATGGATAGAAATAACTAAAATATTATTATATATGTTTTTTAATGTTTTTACATTTATCCAATAAAAGCTAAAGGCTTAAAATACGGAAAGAATTAAATTTTAGGTGTATATGCCCTAGTTTTCACTAAAGGTTCACTTATCGCCTTTTAATGGAGAATTGTCATTAAATATAGTTTTGATCACTCTTATACATTCTTTTGGACCAAATAAAACTCTTATTAAGAATCGGGACATCAAATTTTACTTATTGTAATTTTTTGGTATTTTTCCGATAAAGTTCGTTTTTTTAATGAATAGTGTAGA
Source organism: Viscum album (assembly GCA_963277665.1). Taxonomy (NCBI): domain Eukaryota; kingdom Viridiplantae; phylum Streptophyta; class Magnoliopsida; order Santalales; family Viscaceae; genus Viscum; species Viscum album. Next base: position 627,777,356 of record OY728162.1, on the reverse strand, counting down.
ATGTTGTGTTTTAATTCAAAACCTCTTTTTAATCTAATTTATTTATATGATTAGATAATATTTTGAATTGATTTCAAAGTGAAATTATAAAATATTTTTACCATTAAATCCAATAGTGGTCGTTGGAATTAATTTCACTTTGAAATCAGACTTAAACTAGTGTCAATCTTTTGATACTTATTGTTTTATAAAAACACGATATTTGCTCTGACAGCGGGAATTAATTATTAAATTAATTAATGTGACTAATATGTTTTGAATTTTTTAAAACGGACTTCATTTTTGAATTCAGAATATCAAATATAGCTTAGGGTGAATTTTTGGAATTTTTCTGAAAAACTTCAATTTTTGATGAATAGTGAAACCACTAAGTGGTACTTATAAAAGTTGATTTTTTGTTTAAATTAAATTTTACCACTTATGTGTTTTGAATTTAAAAAATATGACATAAATGGTTGTCATTAAGAAGTAAAATGTGGTTCAATGGGATAAAAATAATTTTTTGGTGAATCGTAACTTATTAAGTTTTTAATCGCGATTAGTGGTAATTAGTGTAGTTTAAGGTAAAAATAATGCTTTAATAAAATGAAATGAACTTGACACATGTCCTAACCTAATTGGATGTGTAATGGCCGACCAAGACAATCCATGGGCCAACTTGGGGACCCCATGGAGACACTTTGGTTGGGAAATGACATAAATAACTTTTTATTTAATGTTAAAATTAAATTGACACAAACATGAGTTGTTTTACTAAAACAATTTTTAAGTAGGTTACACAGGTCCAAATTTTGATTATAAATATTCATTGGAAATATAAAAATATTTCCTACATCATAGTATTTTTTTTATAATTTTTAGACATTAAATAAATTAAATTATTTATGACATAATAATGCTGCAGCGATGACATCATTATTTGACGATTTAAATAAAATGGAAATATAATGTAAAATCTATGAACTACACATGTCCAAAACCAATTGGATGAGTGGATTTCGAAGCCTTATCACCTTATCCACGAATTATATCAATGTGGGACCTTTTAAAACCGAAACACATTTTCAAATAAAGTAATATTTCTTACTTTCCAAAAGTGTCCCTCCTCTCCTCTTATAAAAGGCCCCCATCTCTACCTCATTTCACACACTCCTCAAGCCCTTGGCTCGGCCAACCCCTGCCCATTTACTCTCTCCACATCCCTCTCCTCATCCTAGAGGATTCCCTTTGGGAATAATCCTTTCAAAGGAAGCCTTTATGCTCAAATCAAAAGGAGTTACACTTTTAAAGGTAATTCATTCTCTCATGTTCATTTGTTTTATTTTGCTTCTCCAACCCCCTAAACTCTTTTTATTTACTTCTTTTGTAACAACACCAGTATCTTCAATATACTAGGTTGTTGTTTTAAGATTTATTCGAGCTAAAATCTCACACAACTACATCAAATGGTTAAAGAACATACGGTTTCCGTGGATGGCGAAATTCTACCTCCAGAAACGATGATTGTTCAATACTCATTTAACACCTTCAAAGGTGGCCATTATGATGTCACTATTTTTATATATGATATATAATATGTTTATGTTTTACTTATACTTCTGTATTTTTCATTTGTGCCTTACCTTTATGGCTTCCATTATGGGTATACGCGATATCTTCATTTAAGGAAGTGCGGACTACCGCCCCCTCAAAGTGATTTGATTCGTTATTACCATATGTGGTACGTATAAAGGGTATATTTAATGATATTATATATGATACCATACTGGAATTAAAATAATATTATGTATCATTATGTTTTAATTCCATTAAATATCAAATAGAAATGGAAGTAGCGTTCATGCGTACGTACGACTTACCGTCTCAATGAACGGTACATTTCATTTCTTATCTCAAAATATTATGTACTATTATAAGTACATATATATAATGGATATATATGATGTATGATACATCTAAATGATTAATATAATTCTGGAATTAAAATATACATACCTTTCATATAGTTTTAATTCCATTAATACGACATAGAAATGAAAGCAGCGTTCATGCGTACGTACGGCTTACCGTCTCCATGAACGGTGCATTTCATTTCTTATCCCCAAATGTAATGTACTATTATAAGTACATGTATATAATGGATATATATGATGAATGATACATCTAAATGATTAATATAATTCTTTAATTAAAATATACATACCTCTCATTTAGTTTTAATTCCATTAATATGACAAAGAAATGAAAGTAGTGTTCATGCGTACGTACGGCTTACCGTCTCCATGAACGGTGCATTTCATTTCTTACCTCTAAATGATTATGTAATATTATAAATACATGTATATGATGGATATATATGATATATATGATATCCAAATCAGGAATGTCATTCTGGATATAAAGAACCTTTGACCACACGAACAACATGTAATTGTAAGAAGTCCACTTTCGACTTAAGAACCAAATATCGACAAAACAATCATTATTAACTTAATGATTACATAATGTTTATAACATGGAAATAAGTGATATAAAAGGAATAATAAGCTTGAAAAAGGTTCTTAATCAAGTATAAATTAACTCAAGTTTATTCTTCAGGACGTTAAAGAATGATCGAGTCAAGTCGGACCCGAGGTAAGGGATCCTACAACTCTCTTTCTTTTTAAGTACACTCTTTTATGTCATTTATTTTGAGCTCATCTTTCTTATGATTGGGATGTTCTTTTATATTACATTTACTGTAATTTTTATGTTCATGTGATGAGAGACCCTATTCTCTCTCATCAATCCATTTTGGAAGTTTTGAGTGGCGCCGTTAGGCTGCCGAACTTTCGTAAGAGATCTAACCTCTCTCTTTCTTTTTAAGTACTCTCCTTTATGTCACTTCTTTTAAACTCCTCCTTGCAATGTTGGGGGATTTTATTTTATATTCCACTTGCTATAAATTCTTTTGTAATATGATGGGATACTCTATTTTATCTCATCAATCCATATTCGGAAGTTTTATGTGGCGCCGTTAGGCTGCCGTGTTTTCGTAAGGGATTTTTCATCTCACTTTTATTACCGTGAGATTTATGCTACATTTTCCACAACTTCCCTTGAGTGGTGTATGTACTGCCCATTATTCTACTATTTGTGTAATATACTTTCGTTTATGAGTATTTACATCAATTATCTTTTGTTCTTCTTTCATGGGGTGTATGTTTTGAAAGATACCCAAGTCGGTAAGGGAACCTTTCACCCTCCTCTTTTTTAAAAGACTTCTTTTGTTGGGTCTTTTAATTTACATATCGTTATGTTGGGATATGTTCTCATATATCCTTATTGATGTAAATTTTATGTCCAAGTGATGAGATACTCTTTTTATCTCTCATCAACTCTTTTTGATGTGATGCCGTTAGGCTGTCAAGGGAACTTTTTAACCCAATTTCGATTTCTTTGGGTTCAACATGTAGTAATTGAATATGTCATCCATTGAATATGTGTGAATGACCTTTTTACACTTAATATCCACTTATATTTGGTGTATTTATATTTGTCACACATATTTTTGAGATTGATTTGTCCTTAATTTAAGGATACCTTCTTTATAAGGGATTTCATCACATTTGACATTTATATTGAGGGTTCATTGTTGTTATGCACCAATTCACTATTATATGGTGTATATACTGTCCTTTGGAGTATTATATCATGAATCCATTTATTCTCATGATATTATAAAGTTTTGACTAAATGTTATTCCTCAACTATTATATTCAAGTTTCTCTAATTTTGGTAAAACCCCTTTAACCAAAATATCGTTTTAAATGTTCTAATTATTTGTTCTTATTAATATCCATGTTTTCAAAATGGTTTTAAGGATTTATTTATATGGATATTAATGGTTTAAAATTTTAAGCTTCAAGGTGGTATGGGACACTTTGATTCAAAAATCTCTTTATTAAATGTTTTAAATGGTTTTGGAAATGGTTTCTTTTTGAATGGATTCAATATTTCAATATACTAAAATGTTATATTGTGATTGAAATGTGAAAATGTTATGTTTCATTTATGCATGTTTTATGTGAAACATTTATGTTATGGTTCTTGGGCATTGTTATGAAAACGGGTGGTTCCGTGATAAACTAAGGGCGGGTGAGCCCGTTATAGCTCTCCAATGCATTGGGTAACGCGAAGGAGTGAAACGTTAATGTTTCTCCGAAGAGATTTAGGGAATATACTGTGATGGGTATTCCAAACGTAACCAAGAGGGTTACTCCCTACGTAAGAATGTTATGAATGCCTCAAGTTACCTTTATGTCTTATGATTTCTATGATTTATTCATGGTTTGATGAGGTATGTTAAAGTGCCTTTGTTTTATGGGTAAAGTATGATTTCATTCTTATGTATATATGAACTCATGTTTCCTTTCCATATTTTTATAACTCTTACTGAGCTTTTTATGCTCATCCCAAGTTTTTGAAATGTTTTTCATAGGTCAAGGGAAAGGTACATGATGTGATGATAGTGTCAAGGATGTGTCAAGAAAGAATCTGTGTTATATTTTAAATGTGTTCACGTTGATGGGAAGAATGAATACTGTCTTTTATGTAACCACTTTGTTTAAATGTGGAATGTAATGCAAGTTTCATGATCTAATTCTCTAAAACTATAAACCTGAAAAGATCCTCAATGTGTAATCTTGTAATAACTCAAGATTAAGTAAGGTTTAAGGCTGGGGCCTTATAGTTGGTATCAAAGGTCGGTTTAGATAACTTTAGAGGTTAGGGTATTTTTTAAGCATAAGTGACATTACCATAATGGTTAGGATTTCAGAAAGAGTCCTAGTTTTAGATAAAGTGAACGAGTAAGTATATCTTAGTTTTTACCTTCCTCATTAGTACATGATGGTTTTGTGGATATACTCACACTGACATTTCTGTTTCTTGTGAATGGATGGATCTAGCAGGCACCAAAGAGACAACAGGTTTGAAGGAAACTGTGGTGGTTCTATGATTAAGATACTAGATAAAATGGGGGATTCAATGAGGAAACACGTGGTTGTTCTAAACCAACTATCAAGGAGTCATGATCAACCACTTTAACCTTGGTATGATCTTTAAGGCATCATGTACGAGATGACCAATCGATGTGGAAGTTCAGGTAATAATTATAAAGGTAACCATTAGTGTTTATATGATCCTTACTTTTGAGGTAATTATGGGTTATTATATGTTATGATGGAAAATGAAAGGCATGAGATAAACTTGAGGTTAAAATATGTTATGATCATTTTTGATGATTTTATCTCTTTTTGGGGAATGATTTGAGAATTATATAGTTTTGGAAAAAGGACAACACGCAGACCGTGTGACTACCCGTCGCGTCAGACAAAGCTGTGGGAATCAAACCCACAACCAAAGTGCGACTGGTATTTATCGCCTACCACTGGACTACGTGAAGTCCCTGGTTAGTTTGACTGATTATTTTTAGTTATATGATTTTATGAATTAAGAGTAAGTTGATTTTGGGTTATTTATGAAAATGATTAACCTATCATGGAGGATATGTGATTAGGTTAATTACTTTTCAATACGAGACTTTAGGAGCAACTGATGTTGTTTGGAGATAAATGTTACGATTTAACTTGGAAGACTATGTGACTAAATCCTTCAAATATTTGGGTTTCAATCTTAGATTGTTTTACTTTGAAGAATTTTATGGACAAATTGTTTATCGGATGGTCCTCGTTGAACTTTGGGTTTTGTTGGACATTATTTGAGATTAAGCATAGATTTTCTTTTTAATGGGTTATCCTTTTCTGGATTATCTGATCTTGTAGTAACCTTTTTGGTTTTAGTTTTGGTTAAGGTTTGAAGACATGGAAATTGTATAGTTCTCTTTTGTGGATTAGTTGATTCTCTAGAAGTTGATTATAATACTCTTAATGTGAACAAGTCTTCCTAAATACTCGCATTTTGGAGAAAATATTAGTTTGTGTAAGGAATCTAATAAAAGTTGAAAGTCAACATGATAAGTGATTATGTTTCCTTATGATTAAATTCCTCAATAAAAAGTAACTTAAAACAAAAATGTTGTCTATTAACTTTTCCTACTGGGGAATTGAATACTGTTTAACCCATCACAAGTTTGTGATTTTCTCATGGTTAACTTTCTCCTAAACATGTTTTCTATCACTCTTCATAAGAACATGACCCTTTTCTCTTTCTTCCATGTCCATGTTTTCATACTTGGAATCCTAGTATGGGTTAACTCGGGTGACCTTTGTACTTATATTTCTTTATTTTAAAGTGTTTGTTTTACCGACTTTTGTTCCGATGTGGGACTTTCAAGGATGTTTCCAAGCACAATTTTAAAATTGCGAGGATGCAATTCCAAAAAGGGGGGAAGGATGTAACACCCCAGGTAAATAATGAATATGAAATTTTCATATTTATCCATATTTGTGAATAAAATATTAATATGACCTTAAAGGGGATGCTATGCTCGATGGCGTACCCAACACGCAACAACGAGTTTCTTGGGAATCTTACGTTGCACTCTAATAATAAAATAATATTATTTCAAATGGTAGTTAACATGTAGCCGTTGTATTAGCGGGAATGGATAGAAATAACTAAAATATGATTATATATGTTTTTTAATGTTTTTACATTTATCCAATAAAAGCTAAAGGCTTAAAATACGGAAAGAATTAAATTTTAGGTGTATATGCCCTAGTTTTCACTAAAGGTTCACTTATCGCCTTTTAATGGAGAATTGTCATTAAATATAGTTTTGATCACTCTTATACATTCTTTTGGACCAAATAAAACTCTTATTAAGAATCGGGACATCAAATTTTACTTATTGTAATTTTTTGGTATTTTTCCGATAAAGTTCATTTTTTAATGAATAGTGTAGAATGTTGTGTTTTAATTCAAAACCTCTTTTTAATCTAATTTATTTATATGATTAGATAATATTTTGAATTGATTTTAAAGTGAAATTATAAAATATTTTTACCATTAAATCCAATAGTGGTCGTTGGAATTAATTTCACTTTGAAATCAGACTTAAACTAGTGTCAATCTTTTGATACTTATTGTTTTATAAAAACACGCTATTTGCTCTGACAGCGGGAATTAATTATTAAATTAATTAATGTGACTAATATGTTTTGAATTTTTTAAAATGGACTTCATTTTTGAATTCGTAATATCAAATATAGCTTAGGGTGAATTTTTGGGATTTTTCTGAAAAACTTCAATTTTTGATGAATAGTGAAACCACTAAGTGGTACTTATAAAAGTTGATTTTTTGTTTAAATGAAATTTTACCACTTATGTGTTTTGAATTTCAAAAATCCGACATAAATGGTTGTCATTAAGAAGTAAAATGTGTTTCAATGGGATAAAAATAATTTTTTGGTGAATAGTAACTTATTAAGTTTTTAATCGCGATTAGTGGTAATTAGTGTAGTTTAAGGTAAAAATAATGCTTTAATAAAATGAAATGAACTTGACACATGTCCTAACCTCATTGGATGTGTAATGGCCGACCAAGACAAGCCATGGGACAACTTGGGGACCCCATGGAGACACTTTGGTTGGGAAATGACATAAATAACTTTTTATTTAATGTTAAAATTAAATTGACACAAACATGAGTTGTTTTACTAAAACAATTTTTAAGTAGGGTTACACAGGTCCAAATTTTGATTATAAATAGTCATTGGAAATATAAAAAGATTTCCTACATCATAGTATTTTTTTATAATTTTTAGACATTAAATAAATTAAATTATTTATGACATAATAATGCTGCAGCGATGACATCATTATATGACGATTTAAATAAAATGGAAAGATAATGTAAAATCTATGAACTACACATGTCCAAAACCAATTGGATGAGTGGATTTCGAAGCCTTATCACCTTATCCACGAATTATATCAATGTGGGACCTTTTAAAACCGAAACACATTTTCAAATAAAGTAATATTTCTTACTTTCCAAAAGTGTCCCTCCTGTCCTCTTATAAAAGGCCCCCACCTCTACCTCATTTCACACACTCCTCAAGCCTTTGGCTCGGCCAACCCCTGCCCATTTACTCTCTCCACATCCCTCTCCTCATCCTAGAGGATTCTCTTTGGGCAGAATCCTTTCAAAGGAAGCCTTTATGCTCAAATCAAAAGGAGTTACACTTTTAAAGGTAATTCATTCTCTCATGTTCATTTGTTTTATTTTGCTTCTCCAACCCCCTAAACTCTTTTTATTTACTTCTTTTGTAACAACACCAGTATCTTCAATATACTATGTTTTTGTTTTAAGATTTATTCTAGATACACTCTCACACAACTACATCAAATGGTTAAAGAACATACGGTTTCCGTGGATGGCGAAATTCTACCTCCAGAAACGATGATTGTTCAATACTCATTTAACACCTTCAAAGGTGGCCATTATGATGTCACTATTTTTATATATGATATATAATATGTTTATGTTTTACTTATACTTCTGTATTTTTCATTTGTGCCTTACCTTTATGGCTTCCATTATGGGTATACGCGATATCTTCATTTAAGGAAATGCGGACTACCGCCCCCTCAAAGTGATTTGATTCGTTATTACCATATGTGGTACGTATAAAGGGTATATTTAATGATATTATATATGATACCGTACTGGAATTAAAATAATATTATGTATCATTATGTTTTAATTCCATTAAATATCAAATAGAAATGGAAGTAGCGTTCATGCGTACGTACGGCTTACCGTCTCCATGAACGGTACATTTCATTTCTTATCTCAAAATATTATGTACTATTATAAGTACATATATATAATGGATATATATGATGTATGATACATATAAATGATTAATATAATTCTGGAATTAAAATATACATACCTTTCATATAGTTTTAATTCCATTAATACGACATAGAAATGAAAGCAGCGTTCATGCGTACGTACGGCTTACCGTCTCCATGAACGGTGCATTTCATTTCTTATCCCCAAATGTAATGTACTATTATAAGTACATGTATATAATGGATATATATGATGAATGATACATCTAAATGATGAATATAATTCTTTAATTAAAATATACATACCTCTCATTTAGTTTTAATTCCATTAATATGACAAAGAAATGAAAGTAGTGTTCATGCGTACGTACGGCTTACCGTCTCCATGAACGGTGCATTTCATTTCTTACCTCTAAATGATTATGTAATATTATAAATACATGTATATGATGGATATATATGATATATATGATATCCAAATCAGGAATGTCATTCTGGATATAAAGAACCTTTGACCACACGAACAACATGTAATTGTAAGAAGTCCACTTTCGACTTAAGAACCAAATATCGACAAAACAATCATTATTAACTTAATGATTACATAATGTTTATAACATGGAAATAAGTGATATAAAAGGAATAATAAGCTTGACAAAGTTTCTTAATCAAGTATAAATTAACTCAAGTTTATTCTTCAGGACTTTAAAGAATGATCGAGTCAAGTCGGACCCGAGGTAAGGGATCCTACAACTCTCTTTCTTTTTAAGTACACTCTTTTATGTCATTTATTTTGAGCTCATCTTTCTTATGATTGGGATGTTCTTTTATATTACATTTACTTTAATTTTTATGTTCATGTGATGAGAGACCCTATTCTCTCTCATCAAGCCATTTTGGAAGTTTTGAGTGGCGCCGTTAGGCTGCCGAACTTTCGTAAGAGATCTAACCTCTCTCTTTCTTTTTAAGTACTCTCCTTTATGTCACTTCTTTTAAACTCCTCCTTGCAATGTTGGGGGATTTTCTTTTATATTCCACTTTCTTTAAATTATATTGTAATATGATGGGATACTCTATTTTATCTCATCAATCCATATTCGGAAGTTTTATGTGGCGCCGTTAGGCTGCCGAGTTTTCGTAAGGGATTTTTCATCTCACTTTTATTACCGTGGGATTTATGCTACATTTGCCACAAATTCCCTTGAGTGGTGTATGTACTGCCCATTATTCTACTCTTTGTGTAATATACTTTCGTTTATGAGTATTTACATCAATTATCTTTTGTTCTTCTTTCATGGGGTGTATGTTTTGAAAGATACCCAAGTCGGTAAGGGAACCTTTCACCCTCCTCTTTTTTAAAAGACTTCTTTTGTTGGGTCTTTTAATTTACATATCGTTATGTTGGGATATGTTCTCATATATCCTTATTGATGTAAATTTTATGTCCAAGTGATGAGATACTCTTTTTATCTCTCATCAACTCTTTTTGATGTGATGCCGTTAGGCTGTCAAGGGAACTTTTTAACCCAATTTCGATTTCTTTGGGTTCAACATGTAGTAATTGAATATGTCGTCCATTGAATATGTGTGAATGACCTTTTTACACTTAATATCAACTTATATTGGGTGTATTTATATTTTTCACACATATTTTTGAGATTGATTTGTCCTTAATTTAAGGATACCTTCTTTATAAGGGATTTCATCACATTTAACATTTATATTGAGGGTTCATTGTTGTTATGCACCAATTCACTCTTATATGGTGTATATACTATCCTTTGAAGTATTATATCATGAATCCATTTATTCTCATGATATTATAAAGTTTTTACTAAATGTTATTCCTCAACTATTATATTCAAGTGTCTCTAATTTTGGTAAAACCCCTTTAACCAAAATATCGTTTTAAATGTTCTAATTATTTGTTCTTATTAATATCCATGTTTTCAAAATGGTTTTAAGGATTTATTTATATGGATATTAATGGTTTAAAATTTTAAGCTTCAAGGTGGTATGGGACACTTTGATTCAAAAATCTCTTTATTAAATGTTTTAAATGGTTTTGGAAATGGTTTCTTTTTGAATGGATTCAATATTTCAATATACTAAAATGTTATATTGTGATTGAAATGTGAAAATGTTATGTTTCATTTATGCATGTTTTATGTGAAACATTTATGTTATGGTTCTTGGGCATTGTTATGAAAATGGGTGGTTCCGTGATAAACTAAGGGCGGGTGGTCCCGTTATAGCTCTCCAATGCATTGGGTAACGCGAAGGAGTGAAACGTTAATGTTTCTCCGAAGAGATTTAGGGAATATACTGTGATGGGTATTGCAAACGTAACCAAGAGGGTTACTCCCTACGTAAGAATGTTATGAATGCCTCAAGTTACCTTTATGTCTTATGATTTCTATGATTTATTCATGGTTTGATGAGGTATGTTAAAGTGCCTTTGTTTTATGGGTAAAGTATGATTTCATTTTTATGTATATATGAACTCATGTTTCCTTTCCATATTTTTATAACTCTTACTGAGCTTTTTATGCTCATCCCAAGTTTTTGAAATGTTTTTCACAGGTCAAGGGAAAGGTACATGATGTGATGATAGTGTCAAGGATGTGTCAAGAAAGAATCTGTGTTATATTTTAAATGTGTTCACGTTGATGGGAAGAATGAATACTGTCTTTTATGTAACCACTTTGTTTAAATGTGGAATGTAATGCAAGTTTCATGATCTAATTCTCTAAAACTCTAAACCTGAAAAGATCCTCAATGTGTAATCTTGTAATAACTCAAGATTAAGTAAGGTTTAAGACTGGGGCCTTATAGTTGGTATCAAAGGTCGGTTTAGATAACTTTAGAGGTTAGGGTATTTTTTAAGCATAAGTGACATTACCATAATGGTTAGGATTTCAGAAAGAGTCCTAGTTTTAGATAAAGTGAACGAGTAAGTATATCTTAGTTTTTACCTTCCTCATTAGTACATGATGGTTTTGTGGATATACTCACACTGACATTTCTGTTTCTTGTGAATGGATGGATCTAGCAGGCACCAAAGAGACAACAGGTTTGAAGGAAACTGTGGTGGTTCTATGATTAAGATACTAGATAAAATGGGGGATTCAATGAGGAAACACGTGGTTGTTCTAAACCAACTATCAAGGAGTCATGATCAACCACTTTAACCTTGGTATGATCTTTAAGGCATCATGTACGAGATGACCAATCGATGTGGAAGTTCAGGTAATAATTATAAAGGTAACCATTAGTGTTTATATGATCCTTACTTTTGAGGTAATTATGGGTTATTATATGTTATGATGGAAAATGAAAGGCATGAGATAAACTTGAGGTTAAAATATGTTATGATCATTTTTGATGATTTTATCTCTTTTTGGGGAATGATTTGAGAATTATATAGTTTTGGAAAAAGGAAAACACGCAGACCGTGTGACTACCCGTCGCGTCAGACAAAGCTGTGGGAATCGAACCCACAACCAAAGTGCGACTGGTATTTATCGCCTACCACTGGACTACGTGAAGTCCCTGGTTAGTTTGACTGATTCTTTTTAGTTATATGATTTTATTAATTAAGAGTAAGTTGATTTTGGGTTATTTATGAAAATGATTAACCTATCATGGAGGATATGTGATTAGGTTAATTACTTTTCAATACGAAACTTTAGGAGCAACTGATGTTGTTTGGAGATAAATGTTACGATTTAACTTGGAAGACTATGTGACTAAATCCTTCAAATATTTGGGTTTCAATCTTAGATTGTTTTACTTTGAAGAATTTTATGGACAAATTGTTTATCGGATGGTCCTCGTTGAACTTTGGGTTTTGTTGGAAAATTTTTTGAGATTAAGCATAGATTTTCTTTTTAATGGGTTATCCTTTTCTGGATTATCTGATCTTGTAGTAACCTTTTTGGTTTTAGTTTTGGTTAAGGTTTGAAGACATGGAAATTGTATAGTTCTCTTTTGTGGATTAGTTGATTCTCTAGAAGTTGATTATAATACTCTTAATGTGAACAAGTCTTCCTAAATACTCGCCTTTTGGAGAAAATATTAGTTTGTGTAAGGAATCTAATAAAAGTTGAAAGTCAACATGATAAGTGATTATGTTTCCTTATGATTAAATTCCTCAATAAAAAGTAACTTAAAACAAAAATGTTGTCTATTAACTTTTCCTACTGGGGAATCGAATACTGTTTAACCCATCACAAGTTTGTGATTTTCTCATGGTTAACTTTCTCCTAAACATGTTTTCTATCACTCTCCATAAGAACATGACCCTTTTCTCTTTCTTCCATGTCCATGTTTTCATACTTGGAATCCTAGTATGGGTTAACTCGGGTGACCTTTTTACTTATCTTTCTTTATTTTAAAGTGTTTGTTTTACCGACTTTTGTTCCGATGTGGGACTTTCAAGGATGTTTCCAAGCGCAATTTTAAAATTGCGAGGATGAAATTCCAAAAAGGGGGGAAGGATGTAACACCCCAGGTAAATAATGAATATGAAATTTTCATATTTATCCATATTTGTGAATAAAATATTAATATGACCTTAAAGGGGATGCTATGCTCGATGGCGTACCCAACACGCAACAACGAGTTTCTTGGGAATCTTACGTTGCACTCTAATAATAAAATAATATTATTTCAAATGGTAGTTAACATGTAGCCGTTGTATTGGCGGGAATGGATAGAAGTAACTAAAATATGATTATATATGTTTTTTTAATGTTTTTACATTTATCCAATAAAAGCTAAAGGCTTAAAATACGGAAAGAATTAAATTTTAGGTGTATATGCCCTAGTTTTCACTAAAGGTTCATTTATCGCCTTTTAATGGAGAATTGTCATTAATTATAGTTTTGATCACTCTTATACATTATTTTGGACCAAATAAAACTCTTATTAAGAATCGGGACATCAAATTTTACTTATTGTAATTTTTTGGTATTTTTCCGATAAAGTTCATTTTTTAATGAATAGTGTAGAATGTTGTGTTTTAATTCAAAACCTCTTTTTAATCTAATTTATTTATATGATTAGATAATATTTTGAATTGATTTTAAAGTGAAATTATAAAATATTTTTACCATTAAATCCAATAGTGGTCGTTGGAATTAATTTCACTTTGAAATCAGACTTAAACTATTGTCAATCTTTTGATACTTATTGTTTTATAAAAACACGCTATTTGCTCTGACAGCGGGAATTAATTATTAAATTAATTAATGTGACTAATATGTTTTGAATTTTTTAAAATGGACTTCATTTTTGAATTCGGAATATCAAATATAGCTTAGGGTGAATTTTTGGGATTTTTCTGAAAAACTTCAATTTTTGATGAATAGTGAAACCACTAAGTGGTACTTATAAAAGTTGATTTTTTGTTTAAATGAAATTTTACCACTTATGTGTTTTGAATTTCAAAAATCCGACATAAATGGTTGTCATTAAGAAGTAAAATGTGGTTCAATGGGATAAAAATAATTTTTTGGTGAATAGTAACTTATTAAGTTTTTAATCGCGATTAGTGGTAATTAGTGTAGTTTAAGGTAAAAATAATGCTTTAATAAAATGAAATTAACTTGACACATGTCCTAAACTCATTGGATGTGTAATGGCCGACCAAGACAAGCCATGGGACAACTTGGGGACCCCATGGAGACACTTTGGTTGGGAAATGACATAAATAACTTTTTATTTAATGTTAAAATTAAATTGACACAAACATGAGTTGTTTTACTAAAACAATTTTTAAGTAGGGTTACACAGGTCCAAATTTTGATTATAAATAGTCATTGGAAAGATAAAAAGATTTCCTACATCATAGTATTTTTTTATAATTTTTAGACATCAAATAAATTAAATTATTTATGACATAATAATGCTGCAGCGATGACATCATTATTTGACGATTTAAATAAAATGGAAAGATAATGTAAAATCTATGAACTACACATGTCCAAAACCAATTGGATGAGTGGATTTCGAAGCCTTATCACCTTATCCACGAATTATATCAATGTGGGACCTTTTAAAACCGAAACACATTTTCAAATAAAGTAATATTTCTTACTTTCCAAAAGTGTCCCTCCTCTCCTCTTATAAAAGGCCCCCACCTCTACCTCATTTCACACACTCCTCAAGCCTTTGGCTCGGCCAACCCCTGCCCATTTACTCTCTCCACATCCCTCTACTCATCCTAGAGGATTCCCTTTGGGCAGAATCATTTCAAAGGAAGCCTTTATGCTCAAATCAAAAGGAGTTACACTTTTAAAGGTAATTCATTCTCTCATGTTCATTTGTTTTATTTTGCTTCTCCAACCCCCTAAACTCTTTTTATTTACTTCTTTTGTAACAACAACTGTATCTTCAATATACTAGGATGTTTTTATAAGATTTATTCGAGCTACACTCTCACACAACTACATCAAATGGTTAAAGAACATACGGTTTCCGTGGATGGAGAAATTCTACCTCCAGAAACGATGATTGTTCAATACTCATTTAACACCTTCAAAGGTGGCCATTATGATGTCACTATTTTTATATATGATATATAATATGTTTATGTTTTACTTATACTTCTGTATTTTTCATTTGTGCCTTACCTTTATGGCTTCCATTATGGGTATACGCGATATCTTCATTTAAGGAAGTGCGGACTACCGCCCCCTCAAAGTGATTTGATTCGTTATTACCATATATGGTACGTATAAAGGGTATATTTAATGATATTATATATGATACCATACTGGAATTAAAATAATATTATGTATCATTATGTTTTAATTCCATTAAATATCAAATAGAAATGGAAGTAGCGTTCATGCGTACGTACGGCTTACCGTCTCCATTAACGGTACATTTCATTTCTTATCTCAAAATATTATGTACTATTATAAGTACATATATATAATGGATATATATGATGTATGATACATCTAAATGATTAATATAATTCTGTAATTAAAATATACATACCTTTCATATAGTTTTAATTCCATTAATACGACATAGAAATGAAAGCAGCGTTCATGCGTACGTACGGCTTACCGTCTCCATGAACGGTGCATTTCATTTCTTATCCCCAAATGTAATGTACTATTATAAGTACATGTATATAATGGATATATATGATGAATGATACATCTAAATGATGAATATAATTCTGTAATTAAAATATACATACCTCTCATTTAGTTTTAATTCCATTAATATGACAAAGAAATGAAAGTAGTGTTCATGCGTACGTACGACTTACCGTCTCCATGAACGGTGCATTTCATTTCTTACCTCTAAATGATTATGTAATATTATAAATACATGTATATGCTGGATATATATGATATATATGATATCCAAATCAGGAATGTCATTCTGGATATAATGAACCTTTGACCACACGAACAACATGTAATTGTAAGAAGTCCACTTTCGACTTAAGAACCAAATATCGACAAAACAATCATTATTAACTTAATGATTACATAATGTTTATAACATGGAAATAAGTGATATAAAAGAAATAATAATCTTGAAAAAGGTTCTTAATCAAGTATAAATTAACTCAAGTTTATTATTCAGGACGTTAAAGAATGATTGAGTCAAGTCGAACCCGAGGTAAGGGATCCTACAACTCTCTTTCTTTTTAAGTACACTCTTTTATGTCATTTATTTTGAGATCATATTTCTTATGATTGGGATGTTCTTTTATATTACATTTACTGTAATTTTTATGTTCATGTGATGAGAGACCCTATTCTCTCTCATCAATCCATTTTGGAAGTTTTGAGTGGCGCCGTTAGGCTGCCGAACTTTCGTAAGAGATCTAACCTCTCTCTTTCTTTTTAAGTACTCTCCTTTATGTCACTTCTTTTAAACTCCTCCTTGCAATGTTGGGGGATTTTCTTTTATATTCCACTTGCGTTAAATTCTATTGTAATATGATGGGATACTCTATTTTATCTCATCAATCCATATTCGGACGTTTTATGTGGCGCCGTTAGGCTGCCGAGTTTTCGTAAGGGATTTTTCATCTCACTTTTATTCCCGTGAGATTTATGCTACATTTGCCACAAATTCCCTTGAGTGGTGTATGTACTGCCCATTATTCTACTCTTTGTGTAATATAATTTTGTTTATGAGTATTTACATCAATTATCTTTTGTCCTTCTTTCATGGGGTGTATGTTTTGAAACATACCCAAGTCGGTAAGGGAACCTTTCACCCTCCTTTTTTTTAAAAGACTTCTTTTGTTGGGTCTTTTAATTTACATATCTTTATGTTGGGATATGTTCTCATATATCCTTATTGATGTAAATTTTATGTCCAAGTGATGAGATACTCTTTTTATCTATCATCAACTCTTTTTGATGTGATGCTGTTAGGCTGTCAAGGGAACTTTTTAACCCAATTTCGATTTCTTTGGGTTCAACATGTAGTCATTGAATATGTCGTCCATTGAATATGTGTGAATGAACTTTTTAAACTTAATATCCACTTATATTGGGTGTATTTATATTTTTCACACATATTTTTGAGATTGATTTGTCCTTAATTTAAGGATACCTTCTTTATAAGGGATTTCATCACATTTGACATTTCTATTGAGGGTTCATTGTTGTTATGCACCAATTCACTCTTATATGGTGTATATACTGTCCTTTGGAGTATTATATCATGAATCCATTTATTCTCATGATATTATAAAGTTTTGACTAAATGTTATTCCTCAACTATTGTATTCAAGTGT
Organism: Viscum album; assembly: GCA_963277665.1. Taxonomy (NCBI): domain Eukaryota; kingdom Viridiplantae; phylum Streptophyta; class Magnoliopsida; order Santalales; family Viscaceae; genus Viscum; species Viscum album. The sequence continues at coordinate 627,759,772 of OY728162.1, read as the reverse complement.
CTCTAATTTTGGTAAAACCCCTTTAACCAAAATATCGTTTTAAATGTTCTAATTATTTGTTGTTATTAATATCCATGTTTTCAAAATGGTTTTAAGGATTTATTTATATGGATATTAATGGTTTAAAATTTTAAGCTTCAAGGTGGTATGGGACACTTTGATTCAAAAATCTCTTTATTAAATGTTTTAAATGGTTTTGGAAATGGTTTCTTTTTGAATGTATTCAATATTTCAATATACTAAAATGTTATATTGTGATTGAAATGTGAAAATGTTATGTTTCCTTTATGCATGTTTTATGTGAAACATTTATGTTATGGTTCTTGGGCATTGTTATGAAAACGGGTGGTTCCATGATAAACTAAGGGCGGGTGAGCCCGTTATAGCTCTCCAATGCATTGGGTAACGCGAAGGAGTGAAACGTTAAGGTTTCTCCAAAGAGATTTAGGGAATATACTGTGATGGGTATTCCAAACGTAACCAAGAGGGTTACTCCCTACGTAAGAATGTTATGAATGCCTCAAGTTACCTTTATGTCTTATGATTTCTATGATTTATTCATGGTTTGATGAGGTATGTTAAAGTGCCTTTGTTTTATGGGTAAAGTATGATTTCATTCTTATGTATATATGAACTCATGTTTCCTTTCCATATTTTTATAACTCTTACTGAGCTTTTTATGCTCATCCCAAGTTTTTGAAATGTTTTTCACAGGTCAAGGGAAAGGTACATGATGTGATGATAGTGTCAAGGATGTGTCAAGAATGAATCTGTGTTATATTTTAAATGTGTTCACGTTGATGGGAAGAATGAATACTGTCTTTTATGTAACCACTTTGTTTAAATGTGGAATGTAATGCAAGTTTCATGATCTAATTCTCTAAAACTCTAAACCTGAAAAGATCCTCAATGTGTAATCTTGTAATAACTCAAGATTAAGTAAGGTTTAAGGCTGGGGCCTTATATGTATTGTTGATGTGTTGAACAAATATAGGAATAGTTGGTTTGTATAAGTAACATGTGTGGCACATATTTTCCACTAAACATTTTCACGTCCTAACATTTTCTTGATTTCTCAGGTTTCCTTTTAGGCATTTTATTGATTTATGATGTTTCCTTTTATGTCTTGATTTCTCGAGTGTGGTATACATAATTCCATTTAGGCCTGTGTTTGAATTGGTAGTCAATATTTTTGATGACTAGGTGTTAAAACCATTATTGACGTGTTGAACAAATTGGGTCATTTCTTAGTGATCAAGGGGATAGTTTTCTAGACACTTTGGTGAGTCAGAATGTGTAGATAGTGAATCTTCATGCATTGTTAATGGTTATCATATTCTGTACATGATGATAAAATGTGGTCATACCCCATATAAAACCTAGGTTCCTCTTAATGTGAGATGGTTTTAAACCGTATAAAACCGGGATTCATTGTATGATGTGTATTTTATGATCTAAAAGTCTTACACTATATAAAATTTGGATTCCTCTTATGATAATTATGATATGTTCAAAAAAATTACCTCATATAAAACATGGAAGCATCACATTATGTGAGATGAAAAATTCATTTTCTTCAAGACATGACATTAAACATTATCCTTATCTCATTCCTTCGAAATGTAATGCCTCATGATAATCATTATATTCCAAAATTCCTTCTATATATAGGATTACCCCTAGTTCCAATGTTGTTCTTATATTATACCATATTCTAGGACAACATGTCTCTTGATTCACACTCTCATGGGATACATAATGATGCTTAGACGTCCTTTTTTGGGTCTAGATGTAAATTTGTTAAGCCTTTGACCCCATTGCTCCATTTACGGTCCACAGATTATAACCTTAAATAATGTTCAGTTCATATCAAAATGTTCATGTGGTACCTAGGACTACATTAACCCCTTATACATTGGTTTTTACCCATACCATGACACATAGATACCATGTAGAGAATCATCATCATAGTCCATGAATCATGACGTTAAATTTTTCATCATGGTATTGGTTGTATGATCTTACACTGTGTGAAATCATATTCAGGATTTAGTCATATGTCTCTTAAAGAGAGATAATTTCACCTCTTATAAATTCTTGATGCCTAATATTATAATATGTAATTATTCAATATCATCATCCAAGAAGGTAAACCCTTCTGGTGTTGGTATCCTATGACACCGTGAATCATAAAAACATGCGGATTGATTCCAATAATCACGATATAAGTAGTTACATATAAATATTTAATCCAGGGAATAACCATATCAATGAATCATTATAGGTTTCTCCCTTTCCTATCTACACTGGTCAATGCTTGGAGACCTCTAACTCAAACCTATTCCTATATTTGGAGCTCTAGGAATTTAAAATAGTTGTAGTCATAGTCCATGTTGTATGATTTTAAACATCAAAGCCCAATGTCCTCATCAAAAAAATGTTAATTTACAACCATAACCTATTAAATGAAATAAGGATGCCTCATCCGATAAGTGTCGGATGATTATAAAAATAATCACCACATATAAAATTGAGATTCCTCATATGATATGTAAGAAATGAACCACACATTACCCTTATAAAACTTGTATTTCTCCGAATATGAGATGATATGATATCCTTGCCAGAGATTAAAACACTCCACCTACAATATTCTCTTACCATGTCACGCATCAAAACTATGTTTGTCTTGATGCCCATTACAAGGAGACACATATTGATGCATGTAAATTTCATCTCATTCCCATCCCTACCAGCAACTCATCATGGGGATGTTTCCTTCTGGGTCAGGCTTGAATCTTGTCAACCCACATGTTTAAATAGAACATTTGAGCACATGAGGAAATATCTCCCATGGAACCTAATATTCTATATGGTACATCCCCACATACACTTGTGCGGTTCACACATTCTACTATTTGGATAATCCTCACCCTACCAATCTGAAAAGGATCTCTAATGAAATGATTCATGGACATAGTGTCTTACATACCATCTCTGGCTCATTCAATGAAGTATAGTTACTGATAAAAAGAGGATCTCATGCTTTGATCTCCATGAATATTAGATCATGATATTTTTCATCCTATCCTCAACCAGCTCAGGTATCCTATGTTTCAAACATGGTCAATAATAATTCTATTTCTGTCGATTACTCCCATTTCACTTCCCAGTTCTCAACAGTTGTAATTGTCATCGTGATATTTTTCTGGTCACTTCTTCCCCTCATTGGGTTCACCCCTATAATCAATTATACCTATATAAATATCCTTGATTCTTGAATCAATCATGGCTCAGTAGGGATTAGGGGTTGGGAGGAAGTCCACCTCAAGCATGGTTGAGTTTCATGATCACCACATGGTCCTAATTATATAACCTTAAATGATTATTCCATGTCCATGAATCACTAATCTAAACTAATTTTAAATAAACCATAGAATGTCTTGTGTGGTTTTGTACCCATTCTCTATCAATTCAGGTCATGTTTTTTACTCCTCCTCACTACACATATCCATTTATTATGTTCCACTATATTTTCCAAGCATCACGACCCTAATTTTTTTACTAGTTGTCTCCATTATTTTTTAAATTTTGTGTGCATTAATCTATTAGGATATTGGTATTTCCGGTTTTATTTGTTTTTCAGGACAGTGGTGCAGTGGATGCAGAACAACTATTTTTTTTTCTGGTCACCTTTTCGCGGCAGTTATAACCGCTACTAAAGTATACTGGTAATACATTACCGGTGGTTAAAACCGCCACTAAATGTAATTATTTTTTACTTAGTAGCGGTTATAACCACCTCTATTGGCTTACATTTAGTGGCGGTTTTAACCACAGCTACAGAGTCACAACACCCACATGCATTCTGCGAACGTTTTTGTGACTTTAGCAACAGTTTTACAGCTGCTGGATTTTATTTTATTCGTAGCGGTTATAACCGCTACTAATAAAATAAAACCAAGGGCACGTAAAAACTGCCGCTAAAATTTGTAAAACCGCCCTGAAATGATGAAGCTACGACGCTTCCCTTAAACTTCCTCTAAAGGGAAATAACCACCGCTAATATATTGTCGACGCCCAATTTAGTGGCTGTTTCTATAAACTTCCACCAAATCATATAGCGGTCGTTTAAACCACCACTATATGAAAAAATAACCGCCGCTAATAGGGGGTTTTCTTATAGTGTATATAATCTCCCCCAGTATTTATTTCTTCTTCTTTTTTATGAAATTTCATAATTTTCTACCAAACCTTTCGATCATTTCTCCCCAAAATTTTATATACTTTCACCCCATTTGTAATTTTCAAAAATATTTATATAAGGAATAATGTGTTACAATAAATGTTAGAGAAAATAATTTGATACAAAAAAATTGATATTAAAATAAACATTCACCAAATAAAGTCATTAATCATAAAAATATTGTAAAAACATTCATCTAAAGTTTAGTGCCATAGGCCATATGGACCACTGATAGGGGAGGGGTGAATAAGTGGTTTATTTCTATGAATTATTTTTCTTTTCAATTCATCCTCTTGAACTTTTTAAGGATATCGATCCACTCAGTATTATCTCTAAAACTCACCTCATGTGCAGTAATAACAACCGAAAAAGAAACACACAATATTTATAAGGTTCTTTATAAATATCTACTCGTTATCATGTTAGTTATTCTCCCAACATGTATTATCCTTTATAATTCATTATAAAACAAGTGATTACAGTGGATTTTAGCTCCAACTAAAATAATTCATATTTGGATCCAACCATGATACTTCATTTGATTTTGGATCCAACCAAAATACTTCTTACTCCGACTCCAACCGAGAGACTCTATTTTTCTCCTAGATCCTACTAACAGATTCAACTTTCTCCTGACACCAATCAGAAGGATTCAACTTTGTTCAAGGTCTTGATCTATTATTTGATGATTCATTGATATTCCTCCAAGATCTTTTAGTATTTTACTTTCTCATGTACCAATTATGGTATCTTCAAAAAACTTTATTAGGGTTTTTGGAATTGCACAATATTTTTGATCACATATAATGACCAGTTGACTTAGTGAAACAATGCTCAAGAAATAGTCACTTCTGTCTGAAGCCTCAACATCAAATCTATTTATGAAAGTTTCACACCAAATATCTTCATTATTTAATGGAAGGAAAACACTTACACAATCTCAATCTTCTTCAAATTACTTTTCATGCATGTTTCATGTGATTCTAAATATTATAATCTATAACACATATTATCTTATCTTTATATTTTATGTGCTTCTAATATTTTTTTGGGTTTGTCAAATTATATTCACAGGTGCATGATCATGAATCAATTCATGAAAGTGTTTATAAATTAAATCCTTATCTATTTGAACACAAACCCAAATGGGTGTGCATTGATCTTGTTTCTCCTTCTCAATCCTCTTTTGCATACCCACACACTGCCTGTTATGCATGGGTATCATGTATGTGTATATAAAATTCCTCCTTTGCGTATAGTTGAATGAATGTAAACTTTACTTATACCTCATATGTGCTAATTTTTCATTCAAAAATTTATATCGAACACTATATTCTATGCACAACTCACTATCTCAAGGGTGATTACCCTACCTTCTCAAATTCCTTCACACAAGAAAAGAAAGATTCTTTATAAAATATTTTGTGGAAATATTGGTTCTCATTGTTATTTATGAATAATTAGGAGATATATAACACACTTTACTGATATGTATTTCTGAAGATAAGCTTCTTCATAAAGTGGTTCAAGAGTTCTACACACAAGTTGAATGCTCTTATAATCCTCCTTTTCACAAGATAAAATTATCCATGAGACTCTTTACCTTTTATGGACCAGTGGAGTTTTCATTTCTCTTATTTTATCTAGAAAAGAAGATCTATCTTGAATAAATGGATTCATACTTAGTTGCTGGTTATTATATTTTTATAGGTGATGATCACCGCCTTATTACACAACCTCAGATAGATTTTTTAAGCCACAAATAATCTCCAGAAAATATGCTATTTCATGACTCTATTTAAGCTCCCGATTCATTCAAGATGAATTAAGTATATACTAGATTTTATGGAATATTAATATCATGAGTATTTTATACTCCTTTGTGATGGTATTCTCACATACATGTGATGAGGATCACATGATCTTAACTATCCAAGATCAATCTCCATTATGGTTTTGTGGCATCCTACAACTATTATTTATAGTGCGGCCAATGCTCATTCTTCTAGTTTATCACATGAATGAAAAGTGTAGTATTCATGCATGTTGATTTGAAGCCTCATCAAATATTCATCTCAATCATTGAACAACCATGGAGAAGTTAGTTCGATCATCATATGTTTAGAAAATTTTTCTAGAGATCTAAACATCCTTGTGGCTAAAGTTAGGAGATGACATCCCCAAGTCATCAAATTGTCGAGATCAGATCAATCAAGAGACTCTTGAAATGGACGAATTATAAGTGTTGGAGGAATAGTAACACATGAATTCAGTCCCAAATCAGATCTTCCATATGTATGGGGAATGGTATATCAATTAATCACTTTCTTTTTCTATGAAGAAGCATATACTAAGGTTATCTCCCAACCCTAGTTCTTTTCCGCATTTCCTACCATGTGGAAAAACATAGTCATTCATGGTCCTAATACATGAGACCATTGAAAGCCTTTAGATCACCTCTTTCCACATGTGAAATGGTCACAAACGGGCTCCTATGGGTGTAGTGACCCTTTTGGGTACCACAAGTGTGTTGGTTGAGCCTTGATAAGGTTGACCCATTGGTTGGCCTAGTTGTTTGAGTAAGAACCATTAAAAATACTTAGAAAAATATCCAATTAAATAAGTATAATTCCATTCCAATACAAACTCCTTATCAAATAGCCTTCATGAAATACCCTTTATTCTTCTTCTTCACATCATGAAATTTATTATTGTAGGTTTTCAAATGAAGTACTTTACATTCATTAATAAATTTCTTGTTTTATGTCCATAACTTATAATAAATAATGTTCAATAATTCTTAGTACTTGTTCAAAACATTTAATACCACTTCAATAATCATTTAAAATACATGGTGAATTTTCCAACAATTAAATCTAATGCCATAAAATTAATCTATAACAATTCTATAGGAATCACCACTTCACATCATTTGCTTACCAAACACATATTGAAATATCATAGACCACAAAAGAAACAATGGGACCAAAAATATCCCCATTTTCTTCAATACATTATTGACACAATTTTTAAGATTCAATATGTGTGTTCAAACTTATATCCTCTTATTGAAAATCCAATGAAAATGAAAAGTGGGTTATTTCTCAAAAACATGTTCTTATCCATTTGAATATTATTTATTGAATACCTCTAAGGGAGGGATGATATCACATGATTATATTAGAAAATATCATTTAGGAAATTAACTCTAAGTCTACTTAGGCTAACCCAATGTGGAGAACAAAATAGATATGAACAAGATTTTCAATGTTGTCCATAAACAACCATGCAAGTGAAATCATGCTAAGAATATCTCAATTCTTATTCAAGGTGCTATAAATAATAAGATTTGTCAATGAAATGATAAATCATATATGTTATTCAAAAAACACATTAGAAAGATCAAGTGAAAAAATATGAATCCCCTCTTTTTCTTATTTTTCATCAACCAAAAACTCCCCATTAATTGATAAGGAAATAAAATTAAGAATAAAGGATTAAACTATGATTGGAATACCTTGAAATTTAATGTTAGATTTCTCCCAGGGTTTTAATTTCATCCTCATGGTTTCTCCCTCTTAATGGATTCACACTTTTCTTCTATTTAATGGAAGTTAGTAGACTCCATGAAGTAAAATCTAATCATTTTATCTAGAAGCGATAGACTAAAAATTCTCCTCCAATTACTTGAATGTTATATTAAAACACATAAAATAATAGGAAATAAGGTGGGGCCTCTTGTTTTTTCAGAGACTACATTCAGACTAAGAGCTTCCACCCAATATGAGATTCTTCTTTTTCTTAAACTCGGAATCTTAAAATGTCTTACCACATTTTTACTATTGAATACCTTTCCCTTTATCAATAGAGGGAATATATTCTTCCATTTTTTTCAATCATACCAATTCATTGTGTGAGATAGTTCTTTTATTTATTAAATCATATGCATCTCTTTATGAAAGGTTCACTCTCTTCAAGGCATATTTTTTGTTCAAGAAATGTGATTAAAAATCCTCTTGCACCGTGTCCAAATTTATTTTATATCTCACATAGAATTTCACTAATACATGAGTTTTCATTTATTGACAATCTCTCATGAAATTTGTCTTCTTCAGGAAGAATATTCATTTTTTAGCACTATGTTTTTCTTATAGTTATTTTAACTTTTTTCCTTTCACAAAATTAGCTAGAAAAATCACAAGAATGTATTTGGGAATGTGGAAATATTGTTTAGAGTTTCAAAATGGATTTAAATTTATTTCTCCCTTTAATATCTGAGAGTATATCTCACTGTTATTCTTTGTAACTTTTGTTCTAATAGTCTTTTTGTTTTTTATAGCCCAAAGATGAATTATTGCCTTTTTATTCTATGGATTTATCTTCTCTAGTGTAGGTATTATACTTTATTCATATTTTCTCCCCTTAAATTTAGGCCTTATTTGATTCTCATGAATATACATATTATAATAGAAATCCAATTATTTGTATCCAAATTTCCAGAAACACCTACAACAGACTATGCACCTTCTTCTCTTCTTTTTTGGTGCAGTTTGTCTAAGTTCCACTAAATGTGAGCATTGCTTCTTTTGAGTAGAACCACCAATCATTTGGAAACCTCTTAAGGAACAACACCTCATGATTATTTTCACATCCTCTCATCATGTGGTGGATTTAAAAACATTTTTTTACCGTGCATACTTTCCCATAGTTTGGTTTAGAACCTATACCATTACTTGAAACATCATTAGCACATAAAATATATATGGGTTTTTAGAGACCTTCTCCTCGAAGGATGTTTCCTTTTTATTAGATAATAATATCATAATATTCTTGGTTTCATGATCCTCTAATCACACTTTCATAGCAGTATATCTTTTCACAATGATATTGGAAGTTCTAGCATGTGGTGATTCTTGATTCTTTAATCTCACATCTAGCTCTATGATATTCATGTTGAGATAGTTCTTCTCATCCTCAAATAATCTCATATTGTATTCTCATTACTCTTTCAGTTTCATCATTTTTTAATTCATTTTTTTATTTTTGTAAGGAAATATCATGCTTCTTTACCCTGTTATCTTTTCCTTCAAGTTGAGCATCTTTGAAAACCATAGAATCTTTGAACAATTTTTTGAATTCATGAAAAGATTATAAAAACACAATTAAAATGGATTATTTCTCACAAACACTTCCTTTAAATTCTTCAACATCTTTGACATATCTTTCATTAAAAATAGAAATCATATCTTCCTTTTTTTTCACAAGTTTTGAGAGAGTGTTAGATATGACAACCCATTTAGCTAATACATCTTCTATGAGATCAAGTACTTATTATAACTATAAATTTTCATTATAAAGACCATTGATGCATATTCTCCAGATTTTCATTTAATAAATAGTGGAGATCACTAATTTATCCACTATCATCACAACTTTAGAGACTTCATTAGAAGAATCGTAATAAAAAACTATTGTAACATATAACTTTTTGATTACCTTCAGTAGATAGAATATTTACCTTTACTAAATTACTATTCTTCATATTCCTTACTTCTTATTATTTATATTCTTTAATGTTTTAGAAAAATTATCCATCTGAGGTAACTCACTCATTTCTAGAAAAATTCACTTCATAATTACTTAGATCGATCATTAGAGGCAATGTATAGCATACCACCTTTTATTACATAACTTTTCATTAAATTTTACAAAAAGACGATCTTTAAAGTCTAGTGTATTATAAATTAGGAACATATTACATGAAAACATAAAAAAAATTCATCTGGTACACTTGAAATGCTTCATCAAAGCTTCATTCTAAAAACAATTACCACATATCATATCCTAGGGACATATATCAAAAGAAAAGGTGAGCAAAAGGCCCAATAAAAAAACAAGTGAAACAGTTTACATGTGATCTTGAGAAATATCAATAAGAACATAGAGATAAAGAGGAATATCATAATAATAATAACATGAAAAAAACTTGAATATGTGGCTACAACATTTAATTTAGACATTCATGAACACATCACCAAGGTCCATCTCTAAGGTGTCATAAAAATTACCATGGTTATTCACCAAGGTATCATAAAACTTATCATCTCTAGATATTAAATTATTTACCCAATTCATTGGATTGATATAAGGGAACACCCTTAATATGCATTTTCTTTTAGGTGATCAACATATATCATAATCATACATTTCATAAAAAACCCAAAGAAAATAAAATAAATGGGTATCATATCAGAATAGAGACGTTTTCAAAAGTGCTTAAAACAAGTTCATTACGTCATTTATATCCCATGGAAAGGAAATTAGGGTTTTATGTATGTCAATTCTAGAATCAAATATATCATTTTTATTTTGTGATGAATACCCCTGGAAATGAAATAGTTTAGGGTATTCACATAAATAAAATGAGAGAATTTCTTGAGAAAGAGAGGGAGATTTTGAGACAAAAATTCTGCAGCATAACGGCTATAAAACATGGTTTTAGAAAACATTAAAAATAGAGGGAACAAGGGTTACCCACTCATAAATATCTCATTATGCAATATTGGAATATAATACAAAAATTTGGCAGCCTAACAACATAACTTAAAAATTCAAAAAATCAGTTGATGAGAGGGGAACGGGTCTCCCATAATTTGGACATAAAATGTATAGAAATAAGGATATAGAATAACATACCCCTACATAATAAAATAATAACTATAAGACATAACATAAAGTAATTCATGACTAAAAGAGGAGGGTGAAAGGTTCCCTTACCTTGAAAAGTAACTTCAAAAACATGATGGTTGGGACCCTAGGGGGCTTGAGGGAAGCTTGGGAGGACTCCTTGGGAGGTACAAAGACCAGAGCTTTGTTAAGGAGGAATTTAGAAAGAAAGTAATTAAAAAATGGGTTGTTATTTATAGAAAAAGTGATGGAATAGTTTATTAATTTCTAAGGGACACCTCATTAGTGGTATTTGCCAAACCATGGGATTGACCATGGTATTTTCCAATCGTATTAGCCAATTGGGACACCTCATAACATATCTTACTGTACAAAAGTTGACCAGAATAATTACATCATGATTAAATAATTAATGATGTCATTAAACACACTGATACTCAAAACTGTATTTTTACTATTCACTGAAAAACAAAAAAAATGTAAAAATATCATAAATTCACCCTAGCCTAATATCGATGCTCTGAATTCAAAAATAAAATCCATTTTATGAAAATAATTTTTCAATTACGAGATATTTAATTTTTAAGAAAAAAAATATTTATCCGAAAAAATACTAATACTTAACTAATAATTTCTGAAACTATTATTTACTAATGCTATTATATCACATTACTAAACAAGATACCTAAATTATATTTATACTTTATTAAGTGAGGTTACTATTCTATTGGTCACATTATTATTCATAAGGGTAATATTACTATTCATAAGTTTGATATTAACCAAAAATTAAGTTGATCTTATTAGAATCAAAATTTTTTACTGATCACAACAGTATAAGACCTATTTTTAAAAATAATTTCACTTTATTAATTTTTTAAATTATAATTTTTTTAAAATAACCTTTTTCCAATATTCATCAATAATTTAGAACTTCTATAAATTCATCCTATATTTATCTAGACATTTGAAATTAAATTTTTTTACCATAATAGAAAATAAAAACATTATTTATACAAAAAGATTACACAAAGTAACTACAACCTCATTACACAGACCCTTATAACAACTGCATAGTAACTAAGTGTAAGGTGTGCTATGGTGATAGAATCTTGGGGAGGCTCAGACAACATTTCCCGAGTGGTGATTTCTTTCAGCTTGAACTTCTCCTGTATGCGATTCCATTTAAGCTTAACGTGTTGGAGTTCATCTTGGGATTGGTCCAGAGCAAAGCCTAGTGACGCTCTCTCCTTCCCAAGATCCGACAGATGGGCTTCATATAACCCGAGTCTACTTGATGAGGCCATCAACTCTTCTTTCTGTATTATTTAACCATTATCATTTGTATTTATAAACAATAATCATAACGTTAAGAGTAAAATTTCCAATGATCATATTGACCAACAGTCATATAACATTCAAAACCCAATGGTATCATTTAAATTATACTCACTTCATTAATTAAAATGATATAGTTTTTTTGAGTAAAAAATAAAATAACACACAAAATTATGAAACAAATATTATTTAAAAGTTTGGGTCATTACGTTCTTCCTCCCTTAAGAAATTTCATCCCTGAAATTTCAAATTATAGCCTCTGAAGAGAAAAGGTGTAGGTACTTCTGCCTCATAGACTCCTTTGGTTCCCACGTGTCTTCTTCACATTTGCGGTTCCTCCACAACACCTTAACTAGGTGGGTAGTCCTGTTGCGTAGAACCTTGTCTCTACGATCCGAGATCTCAATCAGCTGCTCATCATAAGAGAGGTCATGTTCCATTTATACCACTTCTGGATTTAGTAAATGTTAAGGGTCAGACATGTACTTCCTCAAGAGTGATACATAAAAGACATCATGAACATATGCTATATTTTAAGGAAGTTTAATCCAATTGGCCACTGCTCCTACACCATCAAGGATTTTATAGGGGATAATGTACCTAGATATGAGATTCCCTTTCTTCCCAAACCTCATGAATCTCTTCCAAGGTGAAATTTAAAGAATGAATTTATCACCATCATATAACTTCAAGTCACTTTGATGGTTGTCGACATAGCTCTTTTGCTGACTTTGAGTAGCCATAATTTTTTCTGGATGGAATGAAACTTTTTTGTCATCTCTTGAACAAGATCAGGCCCAAGAAGCATTACCTCACTAGCTTTATCTCAAAAAGTAATATTTCTACATCTCTTACCATATAGAGCTTCATAGGTTTCCATTTGAATGCTCGTGTGGAAACTATTGTTATAAGAGAACTCAACTAATGGGAGATGTTGATCCCATCCACCATTAAATTCCATTGATCATGTTCTCAGTATGTCCTCAAGTGTTAAATAGTCTTTTCAGATTAGCCATCAGTTTAGGGCTGATAGGCTGTACTGAAATTCAATTCGGTACTTAGAGCATATTGAAGAATTCTCTAAAATTTTTATTTAAACCTTTGATCATGATTTGATACGATAGAAAGTGGAACTCCATGCATCCTTATAACATCCTTCACGTAAATCCTAGAAATTTTATCAAGAGATAAATATTCCCAAATAGAGATAAAATGGGTATTCTTGGTGAGACAGTACACAATAACCCATATTGCATCCCTTGGATGTTCTTGGGAGACCAGTGAAAAAGTCCATAGTGATATTGTCCCACTTCCATGTCGGTATGGGCAGTGGTTGTAATACCCCTTTTGGAAGTTGTCACTCTACCTTCACTTGCTGACATACCAAGCAACTTGTAGTGTAGTTAGAAATCTTCTTTTTCATATTATCCCACCAATAATGATCACGAAGGTCCCTATACATTTTAATGATTCTCGGATGTATAGAGAAAGTAGAGCTATGAGCTTCATCCATCATATCCTTCTTTATTTCTGGAATAGATGGAACACATAGTCTTGTATGAATTTTCAATACACCTTCTTGATCAAATTTAAAATTAGGAAACTTCCCATCCTTCACAGCCTCAAAATTATTCTATAAAAAATGATGTTATTTTTGAGATTTCTTGATCTTCTCTAGTAATGAAGATTAATAAATCATTTTGAATAGGGTTGATGATGTACCTTCCCTTATAATTCCCATGTACAACTTTACTAGGTCATTGATCAAAGGATCTCTTTGAATCCTCATCATGGATAGAACAACATGGTATTTCCTACTTAATGCATCAATGAATTTGTTTCCTCTTTTGGGATGATAATGAATTGAACAATCAGAGTCTTTAAGAAGTTCCAACCATCTCCTATGTCTCATGTTCAATTCATTTTGTGTGAAAATATACTTCAAAATTTTATGGTTTGTGTATATATCACATTTATCTCCATAAATATAGTGCCTCTATATCTTTAGCGAAAAAACAACTACAACCTACTCAAGATCATGCGTAGGATAGTACTATTCATGAGTCTTCAACTGTTGAGATGAATAAGCAATAACTTTGTCATTTTTCATGAGGATGAACCCAAGCCCTTTTAGATATGCATCGCTAAAAATAAAAAATAATTCTCCACATGAGGGAAAAGTTAGCATGGGTGCAGTAAACAATCTATTATTCAACTCTTGGAAACTTTCCTCACACTCCTTTTTCCAGATGAACTTGACCCCTTTTCGAGTTAACTTGGTTAATGGATTAAAAAGATATGATTTTTTTCAAAAACCACCTATAATATGTTGTTAATCCAAGGAAACTACGAATACCAATTATTGTTATAGGATAAGGACACTCCTATAAAACATTTTTCTTTGTAGGTTCAACTGTGATTCTTTAATTGGTTACAATGTGCCCCAAGGAAGAAACTTGTTGTAACCCAAATTCACATTTGATAAACTTTCCAAAAATCCTCTCCTTTCATAGAGTTTTTAAAATAACCCTCAGATGATCTTCATGCTTCTCATGACTTTTGGAATATATCAAAATATCATCAATAAAAAATACCAAAATGTTATCAAGGTAGTCCTTAAATAATCTATTCATCAAATCCATAAAAATAGAAGTAGCATTAGTCAATCCAAAGGGAATAAGAACAAACTCATAGTGCCCATATCTTGATCAGAAGTCCATTTTTGGAATATCTTCCTTCTTTACCCTCAATTGATTATAACTAGATCGAAGATCAATTTTAGAGAAGTATTGAGCCACATGAAGTTGGTCAAATAAGTCATCAATTCTTGGAATATGGTTTTTGTTCTTCACTATGATCCCATTTAGTTCTCTATAATCTATGCGTAGCTGCATTGATCCATCCTCTTTCTTTATAAAGAGAACATGATCTATCAAAAGAGACACAGTCGGTCGGATAAACCCCTTCTCCAAAATATATTGGAGTTGTTTCTTTAATTCCTCCAACTCCACATCTGCCATCCTATATGGGGTATTTGATTTCATATGAGATCCAGTCACAAGTTCAATGTAGAACTCTATCTCTCTTTCTAGGGAGGTCCGAGTAACTCCTCAAGAAATACATCAATGTATTTCTGGATTATGGGGACATTTTTTATCCTTATAACCTAATTTCGATCTTTTTATTCAATGATTAACTCCATAAAGAAGGATAAAGGATGTTATTCTAGAAAATGATTAGGTTGAGATATCCCTCATTGGAAAATAATTGTAGGTTTTCCAGTCATGACTACTGAGATTTCCTTGCTTCTACATTTTATCTTAGAATTATAATTTTAGAGACAGTCCATCCCTAGTATAATGTCGAATTCAAGCATGGGAATGACTACTAGATTTGTGATAAGATTGTACTCACTAAAGTAAATACCAGAGTTTCTAAACACTAACAATGCTTGGACAATACCACTAGAATTCTTGACTGATAAACATACATTTAGAAATACAGGGGTTGATTCTAAATTATTTGCAAACATGGAAAAAATAAATAAATGCATACAATCGGAATGAAACAAATTACATGCTATATTTGAGAGAACAAAAAGATTACCTGCCACCACATCATTTGGAGCTTCAACATCAGCTGTCCTGATAGAAAAAGAATGAATTTTTTCCCTTGGATTTTACGGAGGATGATGGTGGTTCCCCTCCACTACCCTTATATTTGGACAGTGATTGGAAAACTTCCCAAGTTGTCAAAACTTATTGCATTGGAAATTAGGTCGGTCCTACACCATCTTTCCGTTGTCGTTATTATTGGTAAGTTGATGCTTTAACTCACTACGACAATTCCATGCAATATGGCCATCTCTTTTACACTTGTAGCACTTCCCTCTCCCATACATGAAGTTCCCTTAATTCTTCTTCCCACATTTATTACATGTGGTACATTGCACTTTCTTGACTCCTATTCCCAGATCAAAGGTTCTCCCTAAGATGGGATCCATTGATCTCTTCTTGTCATTGGATTTATGAGACCACTGTGTCTCACCGAACTCTAGTTAGAATTTCATCACACTATGCAGAATCTTCTCATAGCTATCATAGTCTCGGTTGGTTAGATTCTTCCACATATGAGGTCTTAGTCCACCAAAGATTCTATCAACGATACCATTAGGAACCATGAAAAATATTTAAGTGTAACAGGAAAGTCTTGTGAAGTTCATCTCATAGCTTCTGAAAGATTCATTCATTCTTCTTCTTCTTCAGATCAAGAAACTCCTTCTCTATTTTTGTTCACATCAAACAAGGTAAATACTTATTGAATATCCCCCTAAACTCTTTACACTTAATAACTTCAACCTACACTATTAGCATCGTGTTATTAATCAGTTCCCACCTCTGATCAACTTCTCCCTCTAAGCAGTAAATAACCAAGGTGACCTTCTCTTATTCTGAACAGCAGAGCACATAAAAGATCTTCTTGATAGAGATGATCCACTATTCAGCAATCAATGGATCAGTAGATCCACTAAAGTTTAGTAGTAATTGATTCTTAAATGTCTCAACAGAATATTGTTACCTTCTGGTGAGATCGTTCTCTTATCTTGATTCACGTTATTTCCTATAACTTGAGTAAGTTGGTTCATCATTCTCATGAATGTTTCCATTCCAGCTTCCATTAGAGAGATGTCAGTGCATGGTCTATTGCGGTCACCATTTTCATGGTTCCTCCAATTTCCCACCATTTTCTAAAATAATGGATCCTTAGTTAGAAGCTTATTTAATTTATGAACCGTTTAACTATAAAGGATTTTATGCCTTAAAACTTCATGCTTAAACAATTACATTTCTCTATAAATCCTTCATAATGATTATAAAATGATTTTTATTAACCAAACTTATCCCCTGGGAGTGTCAAACCAGAAGTGCAGCAAGGCCCATTGTCATGTACCAGGATACACTAGCTCAAGCCCAAAACTCCTTATCAAAGTTTTCACTCCTAGGTATATCTGTTCCAGAGCCACAAACACTTGTTCATATCCATACATGGATTTATTTGTTCAAAAACCACCTACTTAATATTTCACCAAAATACCAAGATGTTTTCCTATATTTAAACTTTTCAATAGGGTTATTCCTAATTTTTTCATAGGATAATTCCCATAAATAGCTAAACTATCCAATTATACCAACTATAGAATCTTTCCTTTTTATTGCATAACTTTTCATTACATTTTTCAGAGGATCTTTAAAGTCTAGTTTCTTGGAAATCAAGAACATATGACATGAAAAAATAAAACACATTATTCTAGTACACTTAAAATGCTTCATCAAAGTTTCATCCTAAGAAAAATTACTGCATCTCATATCCTGGGGAAAATCATCAAAAGAAAGGGTGGACAGAAGGCTTAGTAAGAAAAACAAGTGAAACTGTTTACATGTGAACTTGACCGATATCAATAAGAACATGAGGATATTGGGGAATATGAAAAAAATAATAACATAAAAAATAACTTGAAAATTTGGATACAAAATTTAATTTATACATTCATTAACATATCACGAAGGTCTATCTCCAAGGTTTCCAAAATATTACCATGGTTATTCACCAAGGTATCGTAAAACTTGTCATCTCTAGAGATTAAATTCTTTACCCAATGAATTGGAGCACTATCAGGGTGAATCTTTAATATGACTATTATCATGTGATCCACATATATAATAATCATACATTTCATAAATAACCCTAATATAATAAAAGAAATGGGGTTCATATCAAAATCGTGATGTTTTAAAAAGTGCTTAAAAACAAGATCATTATGTCATTTATAACCCATGTAAAGGTAATAAGGGTTTTATGAATGTCAAATATATAATTTTTTTCTTGATGAATACCCCTATAAATGTAATATGTTTGGGAATTCACTTAAATAAAATTAGATAATTTCTTGAGAAAGAACGAGAGATTTTGGGACGAAAATTCTACACCATAACAACTATATAACATGGTTTGAGAAAAAATTAAAAAGAGAGGGGAAAAGGGTTACCCACTCATAAATAGCTCATAATACAGTATAGGGATAGCATAAATTTTAAATAATATTATGGTATTGATGTTTTAATGACATAACACATGAAAAGGAAACTTGAAAGAAAGGAGAAGATGCGATTTCTTTTACGAAAATTCTGTAGACTAGCGGCACCACTTAAAAATTAAGAAAATTATTTGATGAGAGAAGAAAGGGTATTTGATAATTTTGACATAAAATGTAAAGAAATAATTATATATAATAACATACCCCCACATAATAAAATGGAAAGTAGAAGACATATCATAAAGGAAGTCACGACTAAAAGAGAAGGGTGAAAGGTTCCGTTACCTTGAAGAGTAACTTCTAAAAATTGAAGGTTGGGACCTTGGGGGAATTTAGGGAAACTTGGGAGGACTCCTTGGGAGGTAAAATGACCAAAGATTAATTGAGGAGTAATTTGGAATTAATGGAATGAAGGAATGGGTTGGTATTTATAAAAAAAGTGAGGGAATATTTTATCAATTTCCAACGGACACCTCATTAGTGGAATTTTCAAAACCATGGTCTTTCCAATGGTATTTCCCATGGTTTTGGAAACTTGGGACAACTCATAACATATATTACCGTACATAATTTGACCAGAATTATTACATCATTATTACATCATTAGTGATGTCATTAAACACACCGAAACTCAAAACTGCATTTTTACAATTCACCGAAAAACAATTTTTTTTGTAAAAATATCATAAATTCACCCTAACATAATATCGATGCTCTGAATTCAAAGATGTAATCTATTTTATGAATATAATTTTCTAATTATGAGATATTTAATTTTTATGTAAAAGCACTATTTACCAGAAAAAATACTAAGACATAACTAATATTTTTTGAAACTGTTATTCACTAATGCTATTATATCACAATAAAAAACAAGATTCCTAAATTATATTTACACTTTCTTAATTGAGGTTACTATTCAATTGGTCACATTACTATTCATAAGGTTAATATTACTATTCATAATTTACTATTCTCCAAAAATTATGTTGATCTTATTAGAATTTAAACTTCTTACTGATCACAAATATAGAAGATATTTCTTTGAAAATCATTTCACATTGTTAATTATTTAAAGTAAAATTATATATTTTAAAATACGCATTTTTCAATATTTATCAATAATATGAAACTTTTATAAATTCATCCTATATTTATCTGGACATTTGAAATTCACAAATTTTACCATAATAGGAAATAAAAAGTTTATCTATACAAAAAGATGACATAAAGTAACTATGGCCTCGTTACATAGCCCTTTATGAAACCTACATAGGACCTAAGAGTAAGGTGTGATATGGTGATAGAATCTTGGGGAAACTCAATCAACATTGATCGATTAGTGATTTTTATTAACTTGGAATTCTCCCATAAGCGATTATTTTCAAGCTTAACATGTTGGAGTTTAGCTTGGGCTTGGTTCAGAGCAAAGCCCAATGATGCTACCTCCTTCCCATGATTTGAAAAGTGGTATTCATACGACCCAAGTCTACTAGATGAGGCCATCGACTCTTCTTTCCATAATATTTAACCATGTTCATTTGTATTTATAAACAATAATCATAATTTTAAGAGTATAGTTTCCAACAGTCATATTGACCAATGGTCATATAATAGTTGAAACCCAATGGTCTTATTTTAATTATACACATTTCATTAATTATAAATATGTTGTTTTGTTGAGTAAAAAAAATTACACACAAATATTATTTAAATGTTTGGGTTGTTACATAACCTACGCTCTAATACTAATTTTAGTGATGCAAGACAGATTGACCATTGAGAGGGGAGGGTTAAATCAATGGTTTCTTTTAAAAAATTCCTTTTTATTTCAAATTCAAACTCTTGAAGTTGTTAAGTTTATCTACCCTCTCAATATTATCTCTCACACTCACCTCGTGTGTAGTAATAACAATACAACGATTAGCAAACAATATTTACAAGGTTCAGCATAAAGAACTACTCCTTTTCATGTTGGTTATCCCCCCAAACATGGATTCCCTATAATAATTCTCTATGAAACAAGTTATTACACTGGATTTCAGCTCCAAATTAAATAATTATGCTCTAACTCCAACTTAGAGACTTTTTTTATTTTGGTTACAACCAAATGACATCTTTTTTCAGCTCCATCAAAGAAATTCCATTTCTCCTGGATTCTACCAGAAGACTTCACCTCCTCCCGAAACTAACCAAAATGCTTCACCTTTATTCGAAGGCTTGATAAACTATAGGATGATTTTAGGATCTTCCTCCATGAGCATACATGATATGAATTTCACATTTAACTATTAAATTATCTTCCATGACCTTTGGTTGGGTCTATTGGCCTTGATGAATAATTCTAATCACCTTTAATGACCAGCTGACTCAGTGCAATAGTACATGAGGAATTTTTCATTCTGTCTAAATTCTGAACCTCAATTCAATGTAAACAAGTTGTGAACAAAATCATATTAAATATTTAATTTATGGAAAAAACTTGCACAATCTCAATCTGCTTCCAAGTACTCTTTATGCATGTTTCATGGGATTCTCAATATTACAATCCATATCACATATTATATTGTTTTAATATTTTATACATTTTTATATTATGTTTGGGTATCTAAAATAATATTTATGCATGCATGATATTGCATAAATTCATTCCATTTTTCACATATAATTATTATATGTTTCTCACAAACCCAAATGGGTGTGAACTGATCTTATTTCTCCCTCTTAGAACTCTTTTCCACACACACACACTTCCAATTATACATGGTCATCATTAATTTATATATGAAATTTCTCCTTTGCACAAAACAAAATGAATGTACACTTCCCTTATGACTCACGCATACTAACCCTTCATGAGAAACAATGTAGAACCCACTGTATTCTATGCACAAATGACTGTCTCAAAGGGTGATTATGTTGGATTCTTAACTTTTTTTCACAAGTAAGGAAAGATTATTCATGAATTACTTTGCAGAAACACTGGTAATTAGTGTTTTTCACGAAAACAAGAGAGATTCATAACACACTGTACCATGATGGATTTTCTAAAACAAGTTTCTTCATGAAGCATTTCAAGAGTGTTGTGTACTAGTTGAATGCTCACAAACTATTCCTTTGCACAAGCTAAAATGCTTCATGGGACTATCTACCTTTCATTAACTAGATGGGTTTGTGGTGCTCTATTTTTCTAGGGAAGAATGATTGTTATCTCAAAGAAATGGTAGAACCCTATGTTGAGGGTTCTTCTCTTTTTATAGGCAATTATCACGTCCTCATTACACCGCCTAAGATCTGTTTTTTAAAGCTATAAAGAATCTCTATAAAATATATCATTTCATGACTCCTTCAAATCTCCCAAGTCATTTGGGATGAATTAAGTGTACACAGAAGTTCATGGAATATTAACTTTATGAGTTTTTTATTCTCCTTTGCAATGGAATCCTCGCATGCAAGCGATAAGGATCACATGCTTCTTATTATCAAAGCTCTAACTCCATTTGGGATGTATAGCCTCCTACAACAATTGTTTTTAGTTTGGACCATGCTCGGTCTTCAAGAAACTCACATGCATGAAAATAATAGCATGCATGCATGATGATTCAAAGCATTATTGACTATTCATATCGATTATTGAACAACCATGGAAACATTAGTTCAATAATTGGCATTTTGGGTAATTGTTCTGGTGAACTGGAAATCCTTGGGTGGAAAAATATAAGAGATGATGTCGCTGATTGATTGGATGGTCAAGATTAGCTCATTCGAGTGACTCCCAAAATATCTAACTTATAAATGATGGAGGAACAATAATGTTTTCCTTTAGTCCCACATCATATATTCTACATGTCTGGAGCATGGTATATCAATTAATCTATTTCATTATCCTGGTAGAATCATCCACCAGGGTGCACTCATGATCCCCTTGCCTTGTCATGCTTCCACCCAGGTAGTTCGACCTAGTCCTTCATGAGCCTTATACATATGTCCACTACGGGCCATGGACTCACCACCTGTAACCTGCGAGATGGCCTTGGATGGGCTCACATGGGTGTGGTGACCCCTTTGGGTCCCAAAGGTACATTGGTAGAGCCTGGATGAATCTGGCCATTTTGTTGAATAATTTTTTTTTGAGTAATCCGTATTGAAAATACTTAAAAACATATCCAAGTAAATAAGTATAATTCCATGACATGCCAAAATCCTTCTCAAATCTTCTTCATGCAATATCGTTTATTATTATTCTTCTTCATATCATAAAAAGTTTCCTTTCATGGGCCTTAAATGAATTCATCGTAATGCACTGATAGATTCCTTTTTTACATGTCCATAACTTGAAATAAATTATGTATGATACTTCATAGCACATGTTTTCAATATTTAAAATTACTACAAAAATTGTTACAATTACATGGAGAATTTTCCATGTGTGAAATCCAATTCCATAAAATTAATCCATAAAAATTCCATAGGCACCATCGCCTCTCATCCTTATATTAGAAAACACATATTGACATATAATTGATAAGAAATTCAACACTAGGCCCAACACAAAGAATATTGTAAAAATATTCACCAAATGTTTTTGGAAAATCACTCATCAAAAAAATATATCAAAGAAAATCAATCTAGAATATATAGGTCAATTTTTTTTGGTTATTAAAA
This sequence comes from Viscum album, assembly GCA_963277665.1. Classification (NCBI taxonomy): domain Eukaryota; kingdom Viridiplantae; phylum Streptophyta; class Magnoliopsida; order Santalales; family Viscaceae; genus Viscum; species Viscum album. The sequence goes on along the minus strand of OY728162.1, from coordinate 627,736,742 downwards.
ACTTTTAAGAGTTTGAAAAAAAATCAATCTTTATTAGAAATATTCTTGATGATGGATTTAATATTTTTGAGATCTTCTTGAATTTTCTAAATATCCTATTTAATATTATGATATTCAACAAAAGAATTATTGGACTTAGGAACTTATTATTCAATAAATACTATCTTCTTTCCTTTCTTAGTAATCTCTTATTTTTTATTATATATTTATTCATCTTGTTCCAATACAATAGACATGTAATTATCAAATTTTTTTGAACACTGACAAACTTCAAAGTTTATTATTCTCAAAATTTTTGAAATAGACTTCGTTTCTTTTTTGAATCCTTCAACTTGTTCATAAAATTATTTTATATCACCTTCAATGTTCTTGATCCATTTGATAAAACTTTTTACCCTTCTTTATTCTAATTTTTATTTTCCTTTAAAGACTTTAAATTTTACTTCATTCTAAATGGAAATATTATAAGGTTTATTTAGAGAACTTGTGTTTTCTATCAAATCAAATTTCCATTGGATATACATGCATATGGATTGTATGTATAGAAGGATCGACATGTTTCCTTCAACCCCCTTTATAACTTTATTGAAATAGTTCATCTTCATCTCTCTTTTATTTATACTTGTTCTTGGGGAATAATTAGTGAAATCACATTAAACAATTGGAATAAAAAAAATTATTGTCTTAAAGGTCTAACATTTTGTTTTCTTTCATCAAAGTGATATTGGGAAACTTATATAACATCAAATTCATCATCATTACCATCTTTTTCTAATAATTTTGTTTTATATTTTTGATCTTCTTCATCGGATGATTCATCTTTATCCATAACACCAAGATAAAAATATTTATGAGACTAAGATGATAGGGTAGTCAAGGTATCAACATATATCTCTTAAATATATTAATATTTCTTTAATTATTTAGAAATATTATCATTATTACTTGGATTCTCTTATAATGGTTTTCAACAACCATTTAGAATTCATCTTTATCATTTTTATATTTAGTTTTATCAAAAAAAACTTCTTAACCTTTTTGTTTTTTAATTGGAAAAGGTTTTACTAAAACTTTAGCTGGTTGTTAATCTAATTTAATGAATAGTGGTTATTCTATTTGAATGGATATAGTTTTATCAGACTGAGGAACTTTTCCCTTGTTTATAACTTCAACTTATAAATGGATTTCTTAATTCACCTTTAAGAAGTCTCTAGTAAACTTTTGTTTTTTTATTTTTATTTTTTTGTTTTTTATTTTCATCTTCTATGAGTTTATTATAAGTTTTATCATTTAGTGCCAAATCTTTAGCTCTATCCAAACTAAAGGATAGACTTTCATATATCTTTTCACCCTTATTTTTATGAAATGATTGAAGGACTTCATCATATATTGTTTTATCCTTATTATGTGGAATTAGAGGTGCTTTTAACAAGATTTAATTTTTTACAAAACATTTTGTTTATGCTTTCAAACTTCTCCAATAAAAGATTTTTTTTTTGTTTTTTGACAAAATATTTATAGGAAGGAACATAAACAAGATTCATTTTGTTGATTATTTATTCTATGATATAAGAAGTCTTTTCCCTAATATGAATTGAATCATTCTTAATAATTTAACCTATATTAATTTTAACAATAAATTGTTAATAAAACTTGGGTAATAGAGAATATCTAACTTTAGAGACCTATATTTTACTACCTTGATGAAATAGAACATAAAATTAACAATGTTAAGCTTTCTCATGTTGTATATAAAATCCAGAAAATAAATTCCTTGAAATTTAAGGGTGTCACTATCCCCATTTCATGGTATAAAAAAGTTCTAAATCTACAATGATTCATTTCCTACATCTGAATAAAGATGTTAAACTATCATTTTTTATTCATATGAAGAAAATAAGTAGTTTTAGCACAATATTTCTCAAAACATCTAGGTTTTTCATGCAACTTATGAGTTACAAGATTTTTTTTCACCTTGCAATGGTATCTCAACCAAATTAGCCACTTCCTTGATGTTTATTTTGTATGGATTTACAAACAAAATAAATGATACATTTTTATGTCATAAAATTCACTAACCCTAGAATATATATAAAAATCTCTAAATATATCGAAACTGTGCAAGTTAAAATCATCTTTAGATATAATCAAGGATCCCCAAAATTGAAAAATAATCACTGAATACATCAAAGAATCATACGTTTCATATCATTTTATCTCTATTATCCTTTATTTAATAGTTATTACATGTGTGAAGTCACCAAGAGAATCCATTTATGTTGATCAGATGAAATTTTGAATATTGGATGGACCATAAAAAATAGATAGAGGAATTTCTAACCGACAAGATTTATCCATTGAAAACAAGTAGTGAAGAGTGAGTGGGGACACACATCCCCTTTATATAGACCCTGTAGAAAGAGTTATTTTAACTTCATAAAATCCAATGTGTTAGATTCAATCCATTTATATGACCATTGAGTGATAACATTACTCAAAAGATAAAAAATATCCAAACTTTTAAGGTTTTTTGGTATAAGTTTTATTGGACAAAAATTTGTTCTAATAAAACATAAAATTTTGTAAAATTATTTTTCAAATTTTTTATTTATAAAAACTATACACAACATAGAAAAATTAATAACAAAATATAGAAAAGTTTATAATAAAATATAGAAAATTTACCTCATGATTAACACTTTTAAAAAAAAATTATTACGAGAGTTTTTCTCTTAATATGAACCTATTGGTTTCCAAGAAAATAAAGAAATAGTTTTTCTAATGATATTTATTTCAAGGCTCTATCTAGTAAAACATAGAAGTTTGTAAACAAAACTTTTAATAGAAAATTTTTAAGAATAGTTTTTGGAGAAATTTTATAGGAATACACTGTCATGAAAAGTTTTCGGAAATGTTTAATGAAAAATTATGAAAATTATTCCAAAATAAAATAAATATGTTCTATAATTTTTTGAGGAGTTATTTACTACAATGAGTTAGGTAAAAAAATTAAATAAATGATCATTTTTTCTGACCATTCCATGATTTTTTAATATATTCAATCTATCCGAATTGAGGGGTTTTGTAAAAATATTAGCAAGTTGTTATTTTATTTTGATAAATTATAAAATGATATTTGTTATTTATGTGTGATAAAAATGGAAATTGTTTCTTATATTTATATGTTTTTATTATTAGTGATGCATTGGGTTTTACTAAGATCTATGAATCTTGTGTTTTCACAAAAAATCAGAGTTTTACTAAAACTCATGCCAAAGCCAGTGAGTTTGTGTTTCATTTACAACATTCGATCAAAATAATTTTCAACTAAAAAATATTCAAATTTAGTAGTGGAAAGTGCTAATAAGTGTTTTTTCTTATAATAATCAGAAACTAAATCCTCTCCTAAGAAATGAAAATTTTTGTAAGTACTTTTTATACCCATTTTTAATCCACCAAAGTTAGCATCTGAAAAACATTTTAGATCAAAATCATTTATAGAAGAATAAAATGGCCCAAGTTCCATAGCTCCCTTAAGGTAATTAAAAATTTGTTTAAAAACATTAATATGAGATTATTTTTTATTATCTTAAAATATCATATATATGTTAACATAAGCAATTTGGTATTGCTGACTAGCTATAAGATATAACAAACTACCAATCATTCCAATATTTTTTTTGATAAACTAGTTTTCCAGATTCATCAAGATCTAAATTTTTTGAGGTTCTGATAAGAGTACTGATTCTTTTTGTATTTATATATCCAAAAATTTTAAATAGATATTTTTTATGCTTTTGTTGAGATATAAAAGTTCCCTATTATTTTTGAGAAACTTTAAAACCATGAAAAAATGTTAGTTCACCCACCATGCTCATTTAAAACTTAGATATCATAAGATCTTCAAAGGGATTAAAAATTTATTTTGAAGTTGATACAAATATAATTTCATCAATATAAATTTGAAAAATGTTTTATTCTTTAGAAAAGAATTAATAAAAAGAGTTTGAACTGTAACCCCCTAAACAAAATTGTTTTGTAACAATAATTCGGTAAGTATATCATATCATGATATTAGAGATTTTTATATCTATATAGGAACTTAGTAAGTATAAAATAAATATATATTGATTTATTGTTTTAAAAACTAGGTAGTTTCAACCAATAAACTTCCTGCTATACATATACTTTAATAAAAGAACACTTCACATCCATTTGAAAATTATTAAAATTTAAGAATTATGTAAAAGATAAAAGTATACAAATAGATTCAAGTATATATACTAGAGTTTAATTTTCTTCATAATATATTCATTATTATTAATTATAACCCTTTAAAACAATTCCATCGTTATTTATTACAATTAATCCATTTTAATTATGTTTGTTACAAAACAAAAATTTTACCATAACTACATGAAAATCATTAGGATGATATTTCAAAGTCAAAACATGGTTCCTCTCAAATTCATTAAGTTTATCCTACATTTACTTTGTCCAATATTAATACCTTAAATCCTCATCATAATTCATTGGTTAAAAGTTTGATAAAAATACACATTTTTCACATTTATTTCTTAAGTAACTTCTAGTTTTGATTGGTTGATCTACAAAACCAATGATATTATTAGTATAATGATTCATTAATATCATCAGACTTCCTAGGGTTTTAAAATTCTTTTCTTCAACAATATGTTGAGTTTATTCTAGAGGTATAACTTCAGAAAAAATTTCTTTAGTTATTATCTCATGTGAATAATTTTACAACATGAGTTGAAAAATTGTTTTGTAAAAATCATATGAATATGTGGATTCGAGTAGTTTGAAAAAGGGTTAGTTTTATAAAATTTTACATGCAATGTTTAACTAAAATCACTTGTATTTTTTAAAAAAAATAGGACATGCCTTGCTATTTGTAGAATAACCAAGAAAAAATCCTTCATTATATTTTGGAGATAATTTATTTTAATTATCTTTAGTATTTAGGGGGAATAATTTACATTAGAAAACTACGAGGTAAGAAAGTTTTGGATTTCTTCCTATCCACCACTCATAATAAGTTTTATTAAGAAAATATCTGAGTAAAACGTGATTTGTAGTATAAATTTCAGTACAAAATGATATAGAAAAAAAAATATATAAATTGAGTATTAAATCAACATGGATCTAGTAATTTACTAAAGAACCCAATTTATCTATTTAATAACACCATTTCATTGGGGTTTTCTACGAGATGATAAGTCATGAATAATACCATTTTACTTCAAAAAGTTTCAAAATCCGAGTTAAAAAATTCTCCACCATGATCATTATAAATAATTACCCAAGGTAGGATTTTCTCATTTTTAACACGGGCTAAAAATATTTTAAAACATAAAAATACTTTTATTTTTTGACTAGAAAATAGACTCATGTATATCTAGTGTTGTCAACAAGAAATACAAAAACAATGTATTTTCCACAAATACTCCTAATTTATATTAGAAAGAATAAATACATGTAAACTAACTCTATATTATTATAATTTAAAACTTTATTAATATCAGTAAATCATGATTGATATTTATTTCCAAATTGACAAGGATCAATGACTTTAGAAGAGTTAATCCTAAGCTCTAGTAAATCTCTAACAAGCCCTTTATTATAAATCTTAGCTAAATTTATAACATTACAATGTCATAATATTCTATTCCATAACCAATATTTATATTCTAAGGAACTAAGGAATATGATATCTTGGATTATAAGGTCATTTAAGTTTAAAGTGTATACATTCTCATGCCTATTAACAAAAAGTATAAATTTACCGTCTAAAATTTTAGTAGTACTTTTTTCATTCGTGATGTTCAGAAGATATTATTTATCACATAATTAAATTATACAAATGATGTTATGATTAGTTCCTATAATAAATAAAACATTGAATATTAAGGATTTACCAAGAATAACAATATCACCAATACCATAAATTTCCCCTTGAGAATTATCTCTAAAAGTGAATTTCCCAACTTTTTTCTTGATAAAATTTTCGAAAAAATTCTTATTTCCAGTCATATGTATGTAATATCTACTATCCATATACTAATTTTTTTTTCTTTAGTTACTTTTTTCCTCCCTGAAATAAAAAAGTATTGATTTTGGTACCCAAACTTGCATGGGACTAGAATTATTAGTAAATAAAACTTATAGAATCCATATATTTCTAACTTTCTTATGTTGCACAGATACTAATTCATTGGAAATATAAGACTTATGAAAACAAAAGGAATCCAAATTGTTTAAAGAACAATTTTTCTTCTTGTGTCAACTTCTCCATCATTGAGTGTATAATGATAACTTTTAGTAAGAAAGCAATTATTTTTAAAATGAGGTGTTTCATTAGTAAGACCAATCCTAGAGACATTTCTATGAGGTTCCATCTATCTATACGTATTATAAAAAATTTACATACCATAAGTAAAATTTGATAGAAGTTTCTTTCATCTCAATATTTCAGAGTATACTTTTACAACTAAATTTTTATCTTCATTATATGTGGTATAACTAGATTTCTTATCTAATTCAGAATTTAGATTTCAAATCTCTAAGGAAAGTTTTTAATTTTTATAATTTTTATTGGCAAGCTATGAATTAGCATTTTCAAAGGTGTTTGAAATGTTATTATTTTGTTTATCTAATAATGTAGAAAATCTAAATACTTATTTAAATCTTGGTATAGTATCCTCATCATTAGGTCTAATTTATTTGTCTTCATAAAAAGAAGTAGATAATTTGACATCCAAATTTGGATAATTTTCATTTAAATATTTTTTTTGAGAATTCAGTAGATAAAATAGCCATGTAGTATTTATTTTTCTTTAGAATATCTAAATACAAACTCATAACCTTATAACAATTACTATAATTATCAGAAGCTTTTTTGAAGAATTATCTCCTCCACTTTGACTCCATGTTTCAGAAATATTTTGTATTTTATTCACTTTGTTCTTATAGAGCGTTCTTTAATTCTTATCTTTCTTCTTCAACCTTGGAAAATATGATATTATAGGTCCATGATTTTTTCATTCACAACAAATAAATTTAGAAGTTTGTTTCTTATCACTACTATCTTTAGGATTCTTCTAGTAATTGTTTCAAAAACCCTTTTTTCCAACTATTCTCTTTATCCTTTTAGAAATATTATCAAGTTCATTCTAACTCTCTTTATATGAACTGATTTCAGCCCCAAATTTCACTATATTCTTCCTCTTTGAATATTTAGACATTATTTTTAGCTGATATGTCATTCTTAATAGCTAAAAAGGTAGAAGAAAAGGACACAAAATACTTCTTCTTTTTTTGAATCTCTTTTTAATATACACATATACTTAATGGGGGTACCAATAATATCATCCAAACTGAGATTTTTAATATTATTATTATATTCATGTTCTATTCTATTTGATTCCCATTAATTTTTCATAATATCATGGATTTTTTCGACCAATTGTTTATTAGTAAAATCTTTATCTATAAGATATTTGATAATATTAACAATGGTCATAAAACATTGATTCATTTTGTAAATTGATTCTCCATGTTAGAAATAAAAAGAATGATATTATACTCTAAAAATAGCTCTTTTTGTTTCCATACCATTGGTAGTTATAAAGTTAGTAACTCCAAGTTTCTTCTATATATTTTTTGTAGATTCATATGAATAAATTTGACTATATATACTTTCTATTGTTGAGCATAAAAAATTGTTTCTAGCATGATAATTAAATTGACATTAAACTTTATCTTATTTTGTAAAAGTAGTAACATCTTTATTAAGAATTTTATAATTTCCAATCATCATGATTTTTTTTTTCAAAACCAGTATTTGTAAAAAAGATTTTTATATGATCTATCCACTTTTCATAATTAGCACCATCAAATGTTGGTGGTTAGCTTGGATTTAGATTCTCGAGTGTCCCAATGGATATACCTATCATCTTAGAAAAAATTATTTTTCCTATAAAAAACATTATTTTAACAATTTATTACAATTATAACCTACTATGATACCAAATTTAGGATCAAATGAGTATATGTTTATCCACAAGAGGGGGGGGGGAGGGGTGAATTATAGTTTTTAAAATAAAACAAACAATTTTACCAACCTATTTAATAATGTTTATTGAATGATGATTCATTATGAACAATATATAATCAGAGTTAGAAAAGTTTATAAATAATTGGATAAAACCTTTCTTATTAAATTACACATCATAAGAAGAACTTGAAAAAAATGTAATAACAAATCTTATAAAAAGTATGTAAGAAAATATTATAGAAAATATTATAAAAATATATCCACACTCCATCCTTATGTATTAAGGCATTCATTACCAGATTCAAGGTATCCATGGTATTAACCTTTCCATAATGGTCTTCCTTCCTAGCCACATATGTCCTCAATATAAAGATTAGGAAAAGCCTTATTTTCCCTAGCCTCGGGATCCCTTGATCATAATATTAGAGTAACCACTCTCCTCCTTAATAATTGAATACCATTATCACACCAGATCAGACACAAAAAATACAAACACAAAAAGTTCTTAAGGAATTTACAATAATCATCACAACTAAATTCCTTAATAAAATGGATCTCTAAATCTTATAATGATGTGTTCACTCAAAATGAGATGTTACAAAATCTTCATAAAATTTTAGATCGCTTGGCTGAAAAAGCTACATCCTCATTGAATGAAACATTATTTATAGTTGCACACCCAATGGTCATATTCTGCATATATCAAAGGTGGTCGCAACAACATCAGATGAACTCTATCTTCACTTGAAAATTTTAGTACATCTTCTCTATCACATAGTCATCTTGATATAGTACCATTACAATGACTATAGGTTCCATCCAGTAGAATGTGAATTCCTCATCTAGTGGAATGTAAAAAGTTCTTCATCTAGAAGGTCTTTATAATATTTCACCCAGAAATCATATCTACCTCTACCTGATGAGATTTTTTTGATAGATTTTTTGTAAATTCATCTAGTGGGAATTTGTTATACTTCATATTCTAGAATTTATAAACCTATATCCCATGAACATTATGACTATCCATTTGACGTAAAATGTACATTTTTTTGGTAATGAAGTTCTGTTCACTTTCCTTCATTCAGAAAACATTAAAAAAGTTTCATCTATTGGAAAGGTTACTCTATATTCGGAAAAATAGATAACTTTAATAAAAAAACATATTATGAACATGGGAAGTAAAAATTATAGAAAATTATAAATTTTAAAGAAATAGATTTTCATTTTCAAAATTAAGGTTACAAATTGTAAAGACCTGTAAAATTCAAGGGAAATTTTTTCTTAATTTTCTTTGGAATTTTACAAGAGCGCGGTTTCTGACGGCACCTGATTCCGAGGCCCGGAGTGCCCGGAATCAATTTCCGAAGTTTGGCTCGGGTACGTTCAGTGAACGAACGAGCGAGAATTTCTAACTTTTGAACCAGTACCCGGAATCAAATTCCGAGGGCACCGATGAACTCGCAGCGCCAATATTCGCCTAAGGGGACCTTTTCCGAGGTTGCGTTTTATGCGAGAAGAAAGTTAGTTTTGGGAGAAATTATAAGAAGTTAAATAAAAAAAATGTGGAAACACTTTTTTTTATTTTGTTGGTTAACTTCTCCCAAAAGGAGTTAAAGGTGGGACCCACATCCACTTAACCTCCCTTGGGAGGATTAAGTGTGGTGGGGCCCACACGAACCCCAACTTTTCATCTTCTCTTTTAAAAACTCCCTTTAACCCCTCTTTAAATGACATGACAACTTTGTTATTTAATTTGGAGTTATTTTTATTTGAATTTCAAACCTTTGAAATTAAATTTGTTAAGTGTGTGAATAAAATAAGACTCTAGCTTATTTTATTTGGTTAGATTTCTCTAGCCTTCTTGAGAGGATTTTGGGAGCTCCTTTTTCTTCTTCAACTTTGACGAAGAACGCGAAGAACCTTCGAGCTCCGACGAAGAACGCCGCTCTTCTCTTCTTCGTAGCCGGTTGTTTCCGAAGATCGACGACGCCTTCTGTGTCAACGAAAGGGAATGCCGCTCCCTCCTCGGACTTCCTTCGTCGGCTTACGAAGATTCGTCAACGACGTACCTCTTCAGACGTACCTCTTCGTCAACGGATTTGACGAACGATTACCGCGACGCCCGACCTCCGCGACGTTGTCTTCCGCGGGTCGTTGACGATCATCGATCTTGAAGCCAAGGTAGGGGTTGTTGTTGATTATTTATTTACTCTCGTTCTTGGTTCTAACATGATAGTCTTTTGGATGATTATTTAAGATTTATCATCTAACGAGAGGGGGGTCGGACCGCGCAAACACGGCCGAATCCCCCTCCTTTTTTCGTGATTATTATTATTTCCTTGTGGATGAATGAGATGGCGTGGTGCCATCACACCACGCGGGAATTCGCACTGTTGTATTGCGCGGCGCCGTCGCGCCACGCTGTGGAAGGATCATCAAGAACGCGACGCCGTCATGCCGCGTCGAAGGAAATCAAAGGCACGGCAGAGGGGCGCGATGTCGTTGCACCGCGCCGGACGACGAAGGCCACGGTCGGTTCTGGGCCGCGGCGGAACGAGAAGACTGGCGGCTCGCCGGGCCGCCGGTGTCGGAAGCCGGAAAGGGGACCGGCCTTGCCGGTCCCGTTGAGGAAGGACCGGCCGGCCATGTTGGGTCGACCGGAAGGGAGAAAGACCATGGGAATAAATTCCCCCGGCTGGCCAAAACCGGCCCCCCATAAAGGGGGGACCGCGGTTACACAAAGGGGGGCAGCGCCCCCCCCCGTTTTCTCAAGAGCAGGCCCCCACGTGGGGGGGGGGGCGGTTTTTCTCAAAGGCGCGGCTTCAGCCGCGCCGCCAGAGAGGAAGCGGGGGCCTTTCCCCCCGCGTGCTGCACCCGTGCGGCGCCAGGCCGCACCGCTGCCGGCCGGGCCGGGTCGGGTCGACCCGGTTCGGGCCGACCCAGGGGGGGTCGGGCCGGGTCGGCCCGGACCCGGACCCCCCGTTTTCGAATCGTTTTCGGTATTTTGGACATAACTTGAGCTACAGACCTCCGATCGATGAACCGTCAGCGGCGATGCGATCCTTGTTTCGAGACGGTCGATTCGGTGTATCGCACTCAAAGTTTTGGAATACTTTGAGTTCGGCCGGGTTGGTTTGTACACGAAACCAACCGGGTCCTCGGAGCGGAAACACTCATATCTTGAGCTACGGACGTCCGATTGACGTGCCGTCAGCTTTTTTGTGTTCCTCTTAGTGAGACAGATCTTTTGGAATACTCCGCCCGAGGTTTGGACGCAGGTGGAGTACGGTCGGGTTGGTTTAGCCTTAAAAACCAACCAGGCCCCTGGGACGAAAAAGCCAATAACTCTCAGACCGGGCATCTGATCGACGCGCCGTCAGTTGCGTTGAGTTCCTGTTGACGTTACAGAACTTTTGGATACATCAACTCTGGACTTTGTGACAGTTGATGTATCAGCCTCTCGGCTCGTGGAGCGGACCCTCCTGAACGAGCTTGTTGTGTGCGAGAACCCTAGTGCTGGCTGCGAATGTGACTACTACTGTTATTGTTACTGCTACTGTGACTGCGACGATGACAGTACAGAGATCCTGTGTGGATTCGACGACGACTACAACACTCAGCGATCCTACGTGGATCAGTACTACAGGTCCTATGTGGGCCCGATCCTGTGTGGGTCTTTGCGCTCAGCGGTCCTGTGTGAACCAGCGCCTACAGGTCCTGTGTGGGCCCGATCCTGTGTGGGTCTTTGCGGGGGTTAGTTACCTATCGATCCTTCGTGGGTCCGACGACTTAGATGGATCAGAGATCATCTTTATCGTCTTTCGAAGAAGTATACCTGTGTGAGATGAATCCTGTTACTTTCCTGTGTGGATTGTTATGTGCTATCCTGTGTGGATTTCATTTTGCTTTCCTGTGTGGAATACGTATACTTTCCTGTGTAGACTGAGTTGTACCTGGGCTCGGAGGTTGGACCGTATTGGGATTGATGACTTAGGTATATGTATGGGCATATACCTAAGCAGTGTCGGTTGTTACTTCGTGTTTGTATCTTCCTTGAGGTTTATCCTTTGTGGATTTTGGGAGACCTTCAGGGGTCTCGGGGTCCCTACTGAGTAGCTTATACTCACCCCTGCACGGGCTATGCCCACACTACATTGTGTTGGTTGCAGACGACGGACAACGTTGATCTTGGCTGAGGCTTGCAGAGCAGGACGATACCTGGAGGTGGACCACTGGGCGGGACGTACTCGGAGCGGACGGTGGGACCCGTGGAGTAGTGGAGCTATCTGTATCCACCCTTCAGGTGGAATCTCCAGTGGACAGCTCGGTGTAGCGGCTTTTACTTACAGTTGCTGTTTTCACCTTTCGAGTTGTACTTTACTTTCAATTTGGGTTTGTATACTGGCCCATTTACTTTTCCGCACTTTCAGTTGTAATCTATTTTTACTTAGTGTTTACTTTCCGCTTGCTTACTCTGTGGTGTTTATTTACTTTACAAAGGCAATGCCTTCCTTTTTTACTGGGATTTACGCCTTGGTGCTAGTCGCCAGCCCCTGGCCTATGGAAGGCGGGCTTGGGGTAGTCACGGCACGGACCCCGAGGGCGGGTCGTGACACAAATTTTTGAAAGAATACATTTTATTCAACACTAGATATAAAATAGTGGGTTGAAGAAGAGAGAAATATAATACTCACAATTCTTGAGATGAAAATCAATGTTACTCCCTCAACAAAAAAGGAATTTACTAGAGAGTGGCGATATCCATCGAGATTAATATTCGGTATGATACACAGATGTGGGGTGACTCCAAAAAATTTATCCCCACACCTCTTTGGCCAAACATAAAATAATGTTAGGTGTGAGACCCTATCAATGATGATTTTTCTAAGAGGGATAGTGATAAACGTAATAATAATTTTATCAAGGGTTAAAGAAAGAGGATTCTTAGTATTCCCATAATCCCCATTTATTAGAATAGTTGTTTGGTTTGTAATGTCTCCTCTATCGGTACTATTCGATGAAATTTGGTTATAGGATTTCATCTTCAGGATCACACGATTTATCTGACCCTTTCCATAGACTCTTTTAAAAACTTATAATTATACCCAAAATTCAATTCTTCTAGTGGGAATGTTGTAGTGGTATTCCTCCTATAATAAATTTATTTCCCACTTCCATAATTCCTAGTAGATAGACTACACTCTCTAATTTGATGAGATTGAATATCTGGTACAAGATTTTTTCACGTACCTTGATGCTTTCAATGATTGGGAACAAATGGGAATGTTTTCCTTTTTCCAGACTAGAATGGGAACATCTTGAAGTAATTCATATTGTATTGGCCCATTTCTAGGACAACATATGATATCCAAGAGATTTGTAATTGTACATATTTTTTTTGGATAGGGGAAATGAATTCTAATTTCAAAATAATTTGTTTCCAGATGTATGGGTGGAAAGAGACTGAAGTAAGTTAGATGTTTGGAAAAGGAAGGATGTCTCTTGAGAACTGCTTGTTCTAGATGGTTTTTCCTATCAGCGGGTGCCTCCCCCTAGTTTCTTTAAAATTAACTTTGATGTGACTTAATAAAGTTTATTTTAGGTGGTTATTGGGGTGGGATTCCATAATATCAATGAAAAAAATTCTCCAATCAATGCATAAATATTTTTGTGCTGCATGGAACTCGTTGATTGGAGAGGCCAAAACAATGATATTGTTATTCTCAAATATGATTACCAAGTTATCATTTCATCCATATTTCTTAGTAAGCTTATTATTTGTCCATTAGGCCCTATCTTGGATGAGATTTCAATTTTAGCCTCTAGATTTGGGCACTGAAGGTGGAGTTTCCAGTGGTTAACATAAAAATGGAATCAAATATGGAGATCACTCGAGGTGTTTTGAGGAACAAAAATGGAAATAGAAATGTAATGGATTTTATTACTTCACATCTGAATGAAAAAAAAACACACATCATGCCCTATTTATAGGGATAAAAACACACATCAAGATAAATTATTGAAAAACAAATATAAATAACATTATATAATACAGTAAAATCGGTTCCACCCAAGCCATTAGCTTTAAACACCTCTAGTAGTGATATTTGAAGTTGACCAGCCTCTATCAAAATAGTGAATATTGATGTCATCCAAGATGAAAACCAAGTTTATTTTTCCTACATCCACTACCTCATTGATTTTTAAAGATAATTAGAACTAATTTGAGCTTAACATTTCAATTTTTAGAGCTCTGGGTCATGTTTGTTTTGGATTAGTGTTTTCCCCGAGTGGATTCCTTTTCTTTTTTTAAATGATTGGGTGTGTGTGTCTATATATATGAACATATAGTTATATAATGAATTTAAGTAAATCTATATTAATATTAATTTCATAATTATTTGTATGAAATTAAGATGAATAATAATTTTTTATTTTAATATGATTTATATTTTTAAACATACATTTTATATGTAATTTTTTTCAATATATTTATTTTTAAATATTATAATATGTAATTGTAAAAAACCAACCCATAATACCATCTAAACTGATATCCAAGCTGATTCGCCACTGACCTTAAGAGAGTTCCTGATCTCCATGGGCTGGCGACAAGCACATGGGCATCACTAAATAACAGTTGGGAATGATTTCACCCTAAAAATATTATAATAAAAGAGTCACTACTGGAAATCTGACATTTCCCAACGCTTCTATACCAACGGTTCATAAAAACCGTTGGTATAGGTTCCCTTTCCCAACGGTTTGGCCAAACCGTTGGGAAATCCCACTTTGATGCCACCTTTCCCAACGGTTTGGGCAAACCGTTGGGAAAGCCCACATTTTTGGGGACCTTTCCCAACGGTTTTGGCCAAACCGTTGGGAAAACCCAGATTGTGGGGACCTTTCCCAACGGTTTTGGCAAACCGTTGGGAAAGGTATACCCTTTCCCAACGGTTTTGGCCAAACCGTTGGGAAAGTTCCAATTTGTGGACATCTTTCCCAACGGTTTGGCCAAAACCGTTGGGAAAGGGTATACCTTTCCCAACGGTTTGCCAAAACCGTTGGGAAAGGTCACCCATGAATCAACCTTCACCCAGAATCAAATCCAGGCTCAAAATCTATTCCAACGGTTGTCAAAACCGTTGGTATAGGTCTATACCAACGGTTTTGACAACCGTTGGTATAGATCCTTTGATTTTTTATCATTTCTTCTTACCCAGAACATTATATAAATCAAAATTTAATATAATTATGAGAATACATATATATATTTATGTAATTATATACACAAAAGTCTTGTTAGGTTAGTGGTTAAGTCGTTCAATAATAAACTAGGGGTGCTGGGATCAAATCCCAGCGAATGTTTTTTTTTTTGAAATACATATACCAACGGTTCCACAACCGTTGGTAAAGATTTTCATATTAATTATACCAACGGTTTCCAAAACCGTTGGGATAGGTCTATACCAACGGTTTGGGGAAAACCGTTGGTATAGACCTATCCCAACGGCTTACTTGGCCACGGTTCTCCAAACCGTTGGTATAGGATATACCAACGGTTTGGAGGCATATACCAACAGTTCCAAACCGTTGGTATATGTTAGTTTTCCAGTAGTGAGTATAATACAGAAACATCATCAGATATATAAATCAATACATATATATATATATAAAAGTATAAAGATACACTAACAAAACTAAAATCAAAACATAACAACTAAAACACACCTCCTGGTGGTCCATAAACACCCACCCTTGGTCACCGTAACTTGAAAACCACAAAGGAAGGTGAGAGAAAGAACACACATTATAAGATAAAAAGGGATGCAAACACTTAAAGGTTCATGCATGGTGTAAGCTAAATAAACTGGTAGGATTCCACCAAAGTTTCAATATAGTTAATATATAAGGTAATTCACATATTCTAAAATAGGAGTAAAAATAATGGAGTAATAGAATTAGTTTAAAAATAGAGTTTTAAACATTTAAAAAATCATTTGTCAAACGAATCCTGAAAAACACTCCATTTCACCATATTAAAAATAAAATTTTTCTTGAAAATATTTGAAAAACATTTGAAAAGAAATATTTAGATAATCAAGAAAATATGATAATATGCACCTGACATGGAATGAAAAACAATAGTCAATACAATAGATTCAAGGTGCATAATAATAATAAATGAAGAAAATCTAGAAAATCTGGTTCCACATAGTGAAATAAACACCATAATATATCGAGATAAAGTATATGGATGTCATGGGTAAAACCAAGGTATGATAGTGATTACACCTTAGAATATCAAATCAAATATATCCTGACTATTTGATCGGCTTACATCTAGTCCCACATGTCTAAATAAAACTAGTTCCATGCACACCCACTTTCCTGACCACACATCCATATCCTAAAACTTTCACATTCTCTATGGATCCACTAGAAGTGTGTGAGTCTGCTAGTGAAGCATATATCTAGGTCATCCCATCTAACTATTTAAGTTCCCATGAATAGTCAAAATAAGGGGTAAGATAAACAAGTTATAGGAATCACATGGGGATCCTTATTGATAACATCTCTTTCTCACTCCTAAAATCTCTCAAAGTTAATAATCCATTTTTTAACCCCTATGATAATGGGAAGTATAAGAATCAAAAAAGTAATAATTAATGGATTATCACATGTGAGAATAATCATAATGTGCCAACCAGACTGTCATGCATCATCAATATTAATTCAAACCCATTTATACAATTCAATATCCAAAAAGGTTAATAATACCTTCTTTCACAATTCATCATTAAAAATCCAAAAAACGCCTTTAAAAGAATCATTTAGATCAAATAAACTCTATATCATTCTTATAAAGTATTACAATTTTAAAAATAATTTAATACATTTCAAAACATGGGTTTACACCCTCTTTCCATGTGGTATAAATCATTTATTTCAAAAAACCCAAGAACACAAATTTCAAAATAAGTATAAAATCATTCAAAAGTTGTTTCATGGTAATTTTATAAAATCCAAAATTTTAAACTATTTATAAGACATCATATAATTCAATTCATTTAACTAAAACCCAGGAAGTTAATTTAATAAATATAAACCTAAGACAAAGCCCTCAATTTCACCAAAACATCCATTAAAAATTCATTGAAAATAAATCAAAACAAACATGCCATTATACAATTCACAAAAAGTTGATAAATTTCATGATTATATGCATTAAATTCATTCCACGTTCTATTCAAAGTAAAATTGGTCAAATAAACTTTTATGATGAATAGAATGAATAAATTTCATAGAAATTAGGAAACATGTACCTATAAATTATCAACCAATAATGAATCAAAAAATGAAGGAAAATCATCGAAAAACCTACGTAGAATATTTGGAATCCAGCTATAATAGATCTAATATGTGTCGCCTCTGATGGAAATCATTAGATCTTGGAAGATGGATCTTGAAAGAATAGAGAAGTCATCTTAGATCTACAATCCCACATAAATAAACCAAGATCCAAAAAATTCAAGGACAACATAACCTTTAGGAAGAAGTAATCAAGATAAGAAGGGATATCTAGTATTAAGAAGAAAATAACTCATTGAAAGAGAATATATTTGATTTGATTTTCTCTTATATACACTAAGAGATGAGGTTTGAGGAGCCAAAATTCATCCAAAGGGATTCCAAAATCCAAAGAATAAATTTATATTTGAGTGGGAGGAGTTTAGGGTTAATTAGGTGGGTTTCTAGAATTTAATTACAATTTTAGTAACATTAATTACCATTCGAAGGGTTTATATGACCAAGTCGCATGGTCTTTACTAACCATGCACAAACCGTGAAACATGTTACACAATTTTTTTAAACCATGAGTAAACCATGTGAAAATAGTGCAACAGGTTGAACACTTTTTTTAACCATGCGTAAAACATATGAAAACCATACAACCCAGTTTGTACACTTTTTTTAACCATGCACAAACCATCTGTAAACCATGAAAAGGCATCTAAACCTTCAAAAAAGTTTTGGAAAAATACCAAAAAACAACCAAAAGGAGATATGATCATTGGTTTCTAAAATAAATGGGTCAAAACACATAAAAATCTGTAACAATATGTTACAACCTCCCCAAAATTGGACTTTTTGTCCCCAAAAAGCATCCATTCTAAAATATATAACATGATGAAACAAGAATAAATCCATCACTCATCTTATTAGGTGAATGGTCTGTGGTCTAGAATTAAGACTCACCCATAGGCTAACAAAACACACAACTCAAATATCAAACACTAATATTATCACACTCCTCCAAACAAGATAAATATTTGGGACCTAGCACAGGTTTCCACACCATTTAAAGTATCACCAAAATGGTGTAACATAATAGAATCATGTCCCTTAACCCTAAAGAAGTGTACTTTAACTATTCGATAAGGAGAAGAATCAAAGATCAAACACTAATAAGAAATTTAAAGAACTAACAAGGTTTTCTACCCTAGGTAAGTACCCATTGGTAACCTAGGAGTTCTCAAGATGAGCCTCATACCTCGATGATATTATCAAATCAAATTCTAGCACCACCGTGTGTCTAGTCTATGAAAAATCCTAGTTACCAAAGTACATTACCAAAGTCCATCCATGGACAACTAGAAAGAGCTCACACAACTAGGTCAGATCAAAATAGGGAACAATACTCTCATGAGGTAGATCCTCCAACAAAACACAATTGAGCTGAAACCATTATATCAAAACAAGAGGAACACCAAGGAACAAAAAAAAATACAAAAATATAAATGGAATTAATCCATTATTATCTAAAAATACACAAATGACCCAAACATGAGTTCATAATATATCCATCACAAAGATCCCAAATCAAAAATATTTCCAAAAATAATCATTCCCTAGAAGAAAAAACTCAAATAGATTCCACTTCCACATTAGAAACAAAAATATAGATCAAAATTTACCATTGACAACTTGAATCTCCTCCACTATGTGAAAATCATCACTCCATATTTTATATATGAATCCCCATTATCATAAAGAATTTACTTCCTCATAGTCAAGAGATGATATTCCTGACCATAATTACCCTTTCTAGTTTCCCAACTTACAAAACCTCATAAATTGACCTATGTGGACACTCCCTTCACAAAAAATTGGAGCTTTCAAACACATCCTCTTTTAATAAATAGTTTCTCCACATTGGAAAAACATGGTAGTGCTCTTCTTTTCATGAGTATACTATACTTCCTCAACCGAGAATGTTTCATTTATCAATTCATGTTGTTTTTATAGCTCCACTTCAGTTGAAAAGTCCCATTAAAGTATCTATTAATAAGAGATCAACCATTTTGCATGCATGGTGGTTATAAGTACTGCGTGAAAACATTTTCTAAAAGTTATAACCATACTTAATTAATTACCAAAAATTATGGGTATGAAACATACTAAATGTTAAATTTAATGGCATACTCAACAACCCATAGATCATCTTAACCCAAACCCAAGAACTTGGAAAATTTCCCTTTCATCACTTCCTCAAAAAACTACCACTAATTAAAGGATGACTTAAAGGATTACCAAGAAATTAATTCACAAATACAGGAGGTAATCACAACTTTCCACAACTCCTGTCCAAATCCCTAGAATAAGGAGTTGACAAACATGACCTTTAGAGGTCCATGAGTCTTAAGAGAGTGAAATATCCCATAAATTTCTTCATACCACTGTAATAACTTAGGAGAACCTTGTTTGGATAAAAAAAAGGTGGATGAAAATTTAGGAATTCTAGGATGGGGTTTAAATTATTTAATGTATCTATACCTACCACTCGATATGGATTCACGTTAGATTCATTGTCATGGGATCCCACTTCTAGGAAACATTAAGAACTACCCCAAGGACTGGACTATATGAAAAACATTCTATATTTCATGAAGGAATTTCTAGGATAAATTTATGAACATCACAAAAAATAGGAATATCAACTCGAGTATCAAGGAACACTCAAAAAGAGCACAAAATCTTATAAACAAGGTTACAACTAGATTTTATCAAAGCATCATTGATTTCAATATATAAAATATTTCACCATTTATAAAACATTACTCTTTCTTTTCAAAATGATAAATCTTCTTGTAAATCAATCCATGTTTCAAAACCCCTTTACCAACACATGTAAATTATTCCATGGTTTCCAAATAATTAATCCCATTTTCCAATTGTCAGAAGCATTTCCTTTTAAATAAATAACAAACTAAAGTTTCTTATTAAAACATTGTTTTATAATACCACAAAATAGTTTTTGATAATTAGTTTTCTAAACTAATAAATTCATAAAACCCAATTTTCGATAATTGAAATAATTTCTCAAATAACTTAAAAAAACTTATTTTATGACACAATTTAGTTTTCTTAAGTGATTTAAAATTATTATCAAGGGATTAAATTTGAAACAACCAGACAAGAGTAAGAAAAAACCAACCACCATAACCCACATAACCAAACTCACATAAGTTAAGTCACTTATAAGAAAATGGATAGGGTTTAAATTTTAGAACCAGGTTAGAGCTATAAAATCCTTGGTTATATGGGGTTGTAAACCACAAACCAACCTCATAATTATTCATGGTTGGATTTCCAAATCAGCCACACCGATTCCTCCCTATTTACCAGACCATGAAAACATGGATCCATTGTGTACATCCTTCCATTATAGTTAAAAAACTCATAAGAGATTCCCCAAATCAAAGATATTCTCATTTGGAATCTAAATATAATTTATCATCCAAAATAAAATAACTGAAAAGAATGATTCAAGTCCCAATATCCCTGTTAACTGAAGTCTCATCATGAAGGGGTGGTAATCAAGCACCCAGACATTGACTACATCTTATTTCCAAACACATTATTAATATCCATTGTACCATGAATCACCCAAAATAAATAAGGATTTCAATGTCATGTATTTCGCTTCAAGGAAAGACCAATTCAGATTCCATCTGTAACAATCCAATGTGGAATATTATTTAAAATGATATCTGAGCTGATTCATAACTTAACTAAAGAGTGTTCCCAAACCTTGTGGCTAGTCACAAGCACCTGGGAATTAATAATTATCCTTTGGGAATTACTTATTTCTCAAAATATTACAATAATAGCATAGAATGCTAAAAAATCATCTGATATATAAATTAAAACATATATATATGAGTAAAAGGAGACACTAATAAATCTAAAAGTGAAACATAACAACCAAAAAAATCATCTTGGTGGTCATTAAACATCCACCATGTCCAAAGTCACCTACCCTTGGTCACCAAAAAACAAAAACCATAAAGTAAGGTGAGAGAAAGAACACATTCTATAAGAAAAACAGGGATACAAACACCAAAAGGTATAAGTAGGGTGTGAGCTAAAGATCCCAGTAGAATTCCACAAAATATTCTATCTATTTACATCATTAGGTAATTAAAATATGATAAAATAGAATTAAAAATAAGAGAGTAATAGTATTGCTTTAAAAAAAGATTTTTAAACATTTAAAAATAATTTTATCAAACTAAACCTACAAAACATGCCATTTCCACATTTAAAAACTAAACATTTTCTTGAATATATTTGAAAACCATTTCACAATCTAAATTCTGATAATCATGAAAAGATAAGAATATTAATCTGATATGGAAATACAAAAAAGAGTTAACACAATAGAGTCAAGGTGCATAATAATAATAAAATAATCAAGCAAGGAAACTCTGATGCCAAATAGTGACAATGAACACCACCATGTATTGAGATAAAATATATGGATATCATGGGTACAACTTAGGTATGATAGTGATTCCACCTCATACTATCTAATCAAATATAACATGACTAATTTCCGAGCTTACATCTAGTCTCGTGGGTCTAAAAAAACTAGTTCCATACACACCTGCTTTCCTGGATGCACATCCATAGCCTGAACCTTTCATGTTATCTATGGATCCACTAGAAGGGTATGAGTCCACTAGTGAAGTATATATCTAGGTCATCCCATATAACTATCTAAGTTCCCATGACTATTCTAAATAAGAAGTGAGATAAAAAATTTATGAGGATCACATGGGGATCCTTATTGAAAACATATCCTTATCACCCCCTAAACTCTCTCAAAATAAATAATCCATTTTAAAACCCCATAACAAAGGTAAGTATAATAATAATAAAAGTTACAGTTAAGGGATTATCACATGGTAGAATAATCTTAAAGTTCCAATCAGGCCATAAAAAATCATCAATTTAAATTGAAAAACTTTTCTATAATTCAATATTAAAAAGGGTAATAGTACCCTCTTTCATTCTCAATTCTTCATTAAAATGCCAAACAGACCTAAAAACAATCATTTATTTCAATGAAACCCTAAATAGTTTAATTGAATTATAAATTTTTTAAAAATAATTAAATATATTTCTAAAGATGGGTTTACACCTTTTTTCCATGGAGATAAAAAAATTATTTCAAATAACCCAAGAAAACCAATTTTAAAAAAGGATAAAATCATTTATTTGGGGGTTATTGGTCATTTAATAAATTCATTAATTTTAAACTATTTAGAAAACATCATATAATTCAATTCATTTAACTAAAATCAAGGTAGATCTTTTAATAAATCAAATCTTAGGCCAATACCCTCAATTTCACCAAAACATCCTTTAAAAGTAATTTGAAAATATATAAAAAATACCATTATAAATTCAAAAAATGGTGAGAGAGATCATGATTATTGAAATTAAATTTATTCCATTTTCAATTCAAAGGAAAACTAGCCAAAGAATATTTTATGAAGAATTAAATGATTAAATTTCATAGAACATGTATTCGAAATTAGGAAACACGAATCTTTGAATTGTCAAGCAATAGAGAATCAGAAAATTAATAAAAATATTAGAAACACCTACTTGGAAAATTTGGAATCCAATCGCAATAGATCTAAGATGTGTCACCTCTGATGGAGATCACCAGATCTAGGAAGATAGATCTCCCAAGAAGAGAGAAGAGATCCTAGAACTACAATCCCACATGAATAAATCAAGATCCAACAAAACTCAATGGAATCATAAACATTAAAAAGAATAAATCAAGATAATAAGGTAGGTCTAAGATTAATTAGAAAATATCTCACCGAAATAGAAGATCTTTTCATTGATTGGATCTTCAATCTGCCCAGAGATGAGGTTTGGGGAAGCCAAAATGCCTCTAGAGGGATCCTAAAATCCAAAGGATTGATTTAGGTTCTATTAAGAGTGGTTTAGGGTTAATTAAGTGTGTTTTGAGAATTTATTTGTAATTTTCATAACATTAATTACCATTCACATGGTTTCTTGGGCCAGGTCGCACATTTAGTACTAACCATGCACAAACTATGCAACATGTTTCACACTTTGTTTAATCCATGTGTAAACCATGTGAAAACTGTACAACAGGTTATAAATCTTTTTTGACCATGTACAAACCATGTGAAAACCATGCAACCCAGGTTTCACACTTTGTTTAAACATGCAAAAACCATATATAAAACATGAAAAGACCCAGGAACATTTAAAAAGGGTCCGATAAAGTACTAAAAACAACCCAAAAATAGATCCAGTCATTGGGTACTAAAACCAATGGTTTAAAACACATAAAAAAGTAACGAGATGTTATAGTAGTCGTGTATATAAATATATATAAAACAAAAAAAACATAATAGTACAAGCATATTGTAAATATATATGTATGTTTTAATGACCAAAGATTTTACTATATAATATTTTTTAAAATAAATATTGTGACTGATAACTATTTTTACACGTAACAACGAACTAAAATGAGAAGAAATATATTATATAAATATAATTATTTTGTAGATAATAACTCTAGTAAATAAAAATTTATTAATATTAATATATTAGTAAAAAATAAATAAACTATTTTTTAAGTGTTTGTATTTTATTCTAATAAATTAATTTTATCACATTTAAAATTTTTTATGAACTGATTTATTAATTTCCATTAATTTATAAATTGATGAGAAATAATATTAAGGATACTCAATGTATATTAAAAGAAAATTTTCTTTATATTTTTTATTTTAATTTAAAATATAAAGGTTATAATTTTATAATTTGAATTTGATAAAATATAAAGGTTTTAAGAGCAATAGAAGAACCTTTGGTGGGAATTAAAATTAAAATTTATTTTAATATGTTGATTTATAGAACCCCAATAGAATATTTTTCACGTTAAATTTATAATTAATTATTTCATTTTGGAATAAATAATTACTTCATCTTAGGTTCTTTCTTTGATGATGTTGTTGATCTTCTGAAAAACCCTTTTGGATTACCTTCACTATACTATAAGGACTCAAGTGTATAATCACTTTAGCGGTGATCCACATGTGATCCATTGATCTCTGAGAAACGAAAATTTATTTTTGGGTGCTAGCAAGATGAATCAATTGTCTTTAATTATTAGTCTTTATCCCTCCATGATTCTTCAGGCTTGAATGATTTCTTCTCATTTATGAGAGTAAGAGAGAATGAATTAGAAATAAAGAGATATAAGTATGCTCTATGCAATAATTCTCTATTCTCAATTGTTGATTAACCCTACACAATAGACATAACCATCTATTTATAGTGCTATGGTTTAGGTTATAATATTTTTTTGTTCACAGGACCTTAAATAATATAATAAACCTTATAAAGCCCCATGAAATAAAATAATAATAATAATAATAATAATAATAATAATATTATTATTATTATCATTATTTTATGGTGTGTGCTAACATATGTAGTGTTAAATATTATTTACCGAAATGTAAATAAAAATTTATCATTGGACACAGTCTTGGTCTGTTTGAACTCCTTGAAATTTATTGAATACCTGAATAAAATATTTTATTCACTTAAATATATATATATATATATATATTATTCACAAACCCAAAATCAAATATTTATAAAATATTAAATAAATAAAATAAATATTTTTATTCACAATCTAGTGAATAAATATTTATCATATATTCATATAATCAAATAAATTATTTATTAATAAATAAATAATATTATATTACCATATGAATATTAGTGATCGATAAAAACTTCAATAAAATTATTCATTGGCCTTGAGAATAATAATTATTAAATTTATTAAATTAAATTATAATTTAATTTATATCAATGGAAAAAACATAGTGTGTGACTCTAGGATTATTTCTCATTGGTATTAGGTGGGCCTGCCTAAATTACAAGATTACTATCTAGTAACGGGTTAAAGAAACCAACAGAAAAAAATTTAATGTTGCAATGATGAAAATCAAATGGGAATGCTCATTGTGTAATATAATCCATTTGTCTCAATATCTCATTATCCAGGTTTCACATTGGTATCATCAACCTATATTCTCAATACTTCTTTCTTTTACTATATGAAATAAATGTGTCGTAAGACCATGGCCATGGAATTTAATGCAATGGTTCTATTCCAATCAAAGGACCAAGATTTAAAATTCCCTAAAGATGTAAGGGAAAATAGTTCTTTGAATTATTCATTAATAACACATCAATTTTGACACACCCCACGTATCCAACTTTTCTATAAACTGTGATCGCCATGGTTTACGATAAACATCTAAGTGCACGGGTCATAACATGAATTACTAATAATATTAAATTATAAGGACCTTTAAAATCACTTATAGATTGGAATATAAGATAACCAAAAAACAATTTGAATTACTACTGGTGGGTCTATTCAAATAATCTTGCATCTTGGAGATTACCATGTGTCAAATTCCTAAGAAAAAGCATCATCTCCATATAAGTACTCACACTTGACAGCCTATGAACTATGTTCCCTATCATAGTATGTTATCCAAAAATATAAATATATTTAATAATATCATTACGGAACCACAAGGTTATCATTAAATATGGAAACCATTGAAACCCTATCAATTAGACAGACACTATAAGACATTATCACATTAAGGTTATGCAGAAGAACAATCAATATGTGATTAGATATTTATATTAATATTCACTTATTGAATATACATGTTTTATAAAATATAAATTATTTGGTTCTAGTGAACCAAATATAAATAAATTAACATCATTTTTTAACTCATAATGTCAAAATTATCTCAGGGTGACATTTTGATATTTTTCTAAAATATTGGATTTTTAGGTGAATAGTGAAAAATACCATTTTTACAAATAACCTAACTTTTATTAAATTATCAATATATAAGGTTGTGTTGGAAAATTTTGGAAACCATTTATATAGGAAATATTTCTTTTCTAAGTGACATTATAAATTGAAAAATATATTTTTTACTTTACAAACCTCAATATGATATTTTAGAATTTATGTTCCCTCTTCTCTGAAATTGTTTTAATACGCTATATATTTATTATTTTAAAATTAATTTTTATAACTTTTAGAAATAGAATATAATAAAATTGATTTTATATTTGGAATCATTAGGTCCAAATAATTTAATTATTTCCATTTTATTTTTAGGTATAAAAAATTATTTACTTAGGTAAAAACTTGTTACCACAGTAAAGAAAAAAATGATAAAAGTTACAATTCTAAGAGTAATAGAGTCAAAAAAAAGTTTAAATCATGTGTGAAAATTATTTTTTAAAGTATTATTGACCTTATCTCTTCCCACACTCCATCATTACCCATTTAAGAGTCTTTATGACCAGTGAAATGCATACTCTATATAAAGTTGAAAATTGTACAAAAATGCCATTCTCACCACTTATAAAAGGGGAATCTCACCACCCATTAAATGAAATAAAAAAATTATTTCCTTATGATACAATTGAATTTTAAATTCATCTATAATAATCTATCACATATATAGGATTATAGTCACAATTAATCTTCTTAAAACCTCTATTTCCGTGGAATCGTCCAAAGAAAACTCAAAGTTCTCAACGTGAGTACGCATCCTTTATAACTTTTTCGATTAAATATTACTTTTTCAATTATTATTTTATAATTACTATATAATAAAGTCATTAATATTTTTATACATAATTTTATTATGAAACTTGAATAAGTATTGACCACCATTAACCTTTTTTAGTAAGAAAACCAAAATAATCATTTGTGTGTGGTGCACACTACCACCTCTATAAAGCAATAACATCCTTCTTTCACCATCAAATATATTTAACTATTATAAGGGTAAAATTGATGAATAAATGTTAAATATTTAATATATTTATGATTATTAATAGGAAAATTCTAATCCACCTTCTTTTCTTCTCATTCTTTGATAAATGAAAACTCTAACCCTATGTTGTGAGGACTATCGCCCATAGAAAGTGGCATATATACATTTTATCTAATTTATTTATTATATATTAAACCCACTTGAAATATTATTTAAAACCTTAAAATTATCTAAATAATATCATTATTCTTATATAATAATTATATTATTCTCAAAATAAACCACTTTCATTAACATAATCATCCATTAATTATGATGTGTTGATGTTTGGGTCTGTCTAACCACCCACTTGAATAATGCTAGAAAATAATATCACGGATGACTATGAGAACGTGAATATTGATAAAATATGATATAAAAATTAAAATAGTTATTTTATTCTTTTCTATAGTGGTAAGACTAAAATTAAATTTTTTCACTAAGATACCCCAACTCATTTGTTACAAATCACGAAAACATGGTAATCACTGAGTTCATCTTCAAGGATTGTAATTAAAAATATCATATGATGAAATTATAACCCTAAAAATAATTATAAATGATAAATTATAGTTTCTTGAGTTATCCCATAATTATTTAATTTGAGAGAATATTGAATAACTATAAAACGATCACAAAACTAGTTCAAAACAATCAGGATTACACACACCCTAAATTGAAAATAGATAATTAATATAAATATGAATAATATTAATAATAAGGATTACAAATAGTAAAATTTATGAATATGGATATGAAATATATAATTAATAGAGTTTTTTATATAGGATGTTCTAGCCTGTTCCAGGAAATAAAGATAAAAAGGTAATAATTTCTAGTCTTAAATTTTTACCCCTTGAGGTGTCGTGTTTATTATTATACACCATGTTTTATTTAGAATGGTGTATCTATTTACCATTTAGTATTTTTTTATCATGATATGGTGAGAGGAAAAATATATTATTTAATGTCATACAGACTATCTACAGGATTATTAAGTCCTAAAATCATCCTCTATATATGTTTTTCTATCAGAATAATAATTTTAGACATTTTAAGAAAAAAATAAAAAAAAGACATTTTATGTCAAAATAGGAAAACTCTTTTAACATTAAACATGGGGGGGTATCTATGCATAAAGGTAACATATTGTTACCTTACATTTCTTAACCTGGACTAATGATTCCCAAGCTGTGAATACCCTAAGCCCACCTCCTATAGGCTATGGCCTAATGACCAGCTCAAGTAGGAAGATCACACACATGGGAGGCCTTAGCCTAATGTACCTATAAATACACACACATCTCCAAGACCATACAATGATGAAATTTTAAATAACTAATAACCATGCATTCATGTATCTAAAATCCCGCCAACATAGTATGAAAAAATTATTGGAAAGGAATGTGCCAAATTGAAGCCCACAAATAACTAAAAACAAGTCCAATATGTAAAGAATGAAAGGACTGCTATAAATGAAACCAATAGTACACAATTTGGTTTTTCTAGGATCAATACCCTCCACCTGGTCTTGGTCCCTCTAGGTCTCAATCAAGAGGTCAGTAGTCTGTATAATATGTGACACGTGTGGGAAAAGCTAGTGCATGGGTGAGTATAACAATACCTAGTAGGAAACCCCAAAATCATGAAGCATATAACATCAAGAATAATAGTCATCTAATAATAGGTATATATCAAAAATAAATATAACCATGATATCTACATATACTCATAATATATGCACAGTCTCAATATAATGTCATAACTGCAAATCCATACTAGGATTCTGGCTCAAAGTTTCAATATAACAATCATCTGGGAGAACACACTCCACGAGCTAGATAGAACTATTGGGTTCCTTCCGATATGTCATCCCCATCAGGTCTCTCCATATCAAGTACAAAATAGAATTATTAAGAGATCGATGAACATATGGAGATCACTCAAAAGGTCATGGGATACAACAAAAACCCAATCTGGATTAACCAACTAAGTAGGGGATGAACTCCTACGTAGTGTTGTTCACGACGAAACTAGGAACCCTTCCTAGGGAAACTAATGGTAATGACAGAGGATATCACTATAGGCCTCATAAAGGATTGAAACAACTCTATCAAAGACTGAAGATCCTCAAAGGGGATCACCATCATATTCATAGCACACAACTCTATACCAAAACCTCAGGGAATGGATCAAGGGAACATACTCTAACGAAACATTTCTAAGATAAAGAGGAAAAGGGATCCAAGCCATTTTTGAAAAAGTACATGGTGTGTTCCTTTTCCATCAGGTCCTATCCATGAAACATAGCTCATTCCCATGTCTGTGTCTGAGTACATTGTGTGTCTGACTCCATGTACTACTGACAATGTCACTGTACAGATGGATGTGTCTATATATGACTAATTGTGTCCATGTATTTTTGGAAATGTATCCACCATGATACACACCGAGTCACTAATTTTATTCACACATCATGTGATAGGGGTCACATGTCATGTGATACATAAATCCACACAAAACCCCAACACCACAACCAGGGCCCTATACATGAATGTGTTCCCAAAATACAAGATGTGTAGTTCATAAATTCACTAAACTCACAGATTCTTCATAATTATTCCAAATTCATCACTTCTTCCTCTAAATATTCTGAAAAATATCACCCATAGACTCCAGATCTTGGTCAAATGAGCTCGATCATCACTAGAGATCCAATTTATGGCCATCTTGGTTTCTTAGGTATCACCCCAAATCTCAAAAAATTCCACATGACAAAAATATGCACATACATCTCCAATATAGTCTTTATTAATAGTCACCATTGTTTCTCTATGATTCCATCATCAATCAAAACCCAGATATATGATATCAATCTATTCTTTCAAATAGATAGCTATATAACTTTTGTTTATCCGGTATTTTTCAAACCACCAACCAAAATTAACACTAGTGATGATTGAATGAATAAAAATGGAAAAAAACAAGAAAAATAATAGAGGAATAAAAATTGTCCATTTTTGGGTAGTCATCAATTATTTTTCATTAGAATGATAAACTAAGATCTAAAAAAATAAAAAAAAATTCCTGAATTCCCTGCAAATAATCCCATACCCACAATGCGATCGATCTATGTATCAATACGTTGGTCGATTGATTCACATTCATCATAAGATAATAAAATGGTGACAAATATACATAAAACAAATGTAACACCTAGAGATGGATTGATCATTGATGGAGATAGAATCTACTTCCTTGTCGTTGGTGAGATCCTTGAATCCCGATGGTGCAATGATCCTCGATCTCGTTCTAATCCAATTAATTCAACCAAGAACGATCTCCTCCAATGGTCCTCTAGGTCTCTAGGGTCAAGAGTTCATCCCTGATATATCCTCATAATCATGTATTTATAGTGGAAAATAGGTCTCTCCATCAAAATAATAAAATAAATAAATAAATTTTTTTATTTTTTTATTTACTCTCGCAATAGATTTCAACCAAATGTCAAATGTCAACAAATATTATGTCATTCCTAGGATAAAACTCACACTTTGAACTCAACATCCACCACTAATTTTTAATATGATCTTCTATTTAATATTTATTCTACTTTTTCTAGAAAACTATTAATGCATGATATTTAATATACATAATATATTTTAAAAAGTAATTCTGGGCTCACTAGGCCTCAGAATATCACACTATCTCAGTGCCTAGATCCAAAAATGTTCCATATAATTTCCAAAATTAATACATGAAAAAATTAGAGTCATTAAATTCTCCCCAAATTTTGCCTTTACATCCTAGAAATCCCCAAGAAATGTCTACATGAATATATGTGGGTACTGAGCAAGAATCTGGGTGTCCCGATCCTAGGTTCTCTCCTAAAGATTCTTGTATTTCTATTGGAAACATACTAAATAAATCACTCTCCCATGGAGGATCTAGTCCTATAAATCCTCAATATCTTCTAGGTACTCAAAAAAGGTATCCCCGTCCTCAATTTGTAGTTCATCTTAGTTGATAACATGTGATAGGTCATGCTCATATCTCCTCAGCTGTGACAAGTGGAAGACGTCGTGTGCCCAATACAAATATGGGGGGTAGATCCAAGTAGTATGGTACCTCACCGATTCCACATAGTATCTTAAAAGATACAATGAATCATAAAGATATAATTCCTCCCCACCCAAATATCCATAACCCACATCGAGGTGAGACCCCTATGAACACATGGTTTCTCTCTTAGAACTCCCAATGCCTCATTCGTCAGTCCTCATAAGACTTTTGAAATCTCTGTGCAGTCCTCATCCGCTCCTGGATGATATTTACCTTCTCTGTAGTGGGCTTCACCAACTTTGGGCCCATAAGTGACAATTCTCCTATGTCGGTCCAGTATAGTGGTGACCTCTAGGGTCAACCATAAAAGTCCTCAAAATGTGCCATACTAATGTTATAATGGTATCTATTTTTATACACAAACTCCACCAAGGGTAGATTATCCTCACAATTATGAAAAAAATAAAACCTAAAATCCCAGAGCATGTCCTTTGGGACTATAATAGTCTACTCAGTCTGGGGGGATTGTTGTAATCAAACAAAACTGAGTCCCAAATGCCTCCTTTAATCCTATCCATAACCGTGAAGTGAAGAGAGCATCACGGTCTGAAACAATCATTGGGGGAACTCTATGGAGCTTGACTATCTCTTTCACTTACAAGCATCCCAAGATCTCTACTGAACTTTTCTCTTGAATATCTAGGTTGTGGGATAACATGGTGAGTCACTGAATGATCATCCAAATGGAATCATGTCCCTTGGACGTACATGGTAACCCCTTACCAAAGTCTATAGATAACCCATCCCACTTCTATTCTGGAACCTCAAGGGGTTGAGCTAAATCGACTGAAACCTAGTGATGAGCCTTTGATTCCTAACAAGTAAGGAATCAAGAGACAAAATCTAGAACACATTTCTTCATCCTTGTCCACCAAAACTAACACTGAAGTTCTTGGTACATATTCGCCACAACTGTACGTACCGCTAAGAGTGATGTATTTCAATCCCTTAGCTCCTCTCCCAGTAATACTAGAACCATCGTTCATCCTCTAAAAATAATAAAACACTCCCCACCTTCAAAAAAATCATCAGGATCATGTCTCATGGATATCTAAGTATGTATGGTCTCACAATTAGTATCCTCAATCCGTGCATACCTAACTTGCTATAAAAGAAGATGGGTAACAACCGTAGACTAGAGATAAGTCGCTCCATCCCCATCCACAAAGGATAACTGTAACAAGCCCAACTTCTCTGATACATTTCTAAGTATCTATGAAAAAGATCTGATACTAAGATAATATACTACAACATTCACCTTACTAGAAGTATAGAAAATCTCTACGTTATAATATTGGAGTAACTCTAGACATCATATCTATCTCAAGTTAAGATCCCTTTTAGAGAAGATATACATGACACTCTTATGGTTTTGTTATATGATAAATCACTCACCCATAAGGCAGTGTCACCAAATATTCAGTGCGATGTCTACCGCCACTACCTTGATATGGTGGGCCATGTTGTTTTGATCTTGTGGTCTTAGTTGACATAAACCATAGGAAATCACCGCCTACCTCTACATCAAAATGAAACAAATTATGATCCCTATTACATCAGACTACACTATGTACATGACAACCTCCTATGGAAATCTCAATATAGAATCACTATTCAATATCTATTTCAAATACTGGAAATATTTTTGGAACCTCTCTTTCCACTAAATATTTATCCCCTTTAAGGTCAAAGATGTGAAGGGAGGTGATATCCTTGATAAATTGCATACGAATCCCTAAAAGAAGCCTACCAACCAAAGGATGCTCCGCACCCCCATCATGCTCTTAGACAGCTTCTAAGATAAACCTACCTAAACCTTTTCTAGTGCACTACTACACAGTTTACTGAGATAACATTTCTTAGAATGTGTCCATACTGAATCTAGACTTCGAAATTTGAGAGATTCCTATAAAGATAGTTCTCCTAGAGTACATACAGGACCATCATCAAGTGTCTCACATGATCCTCCTTAGATACCGAGTACACTAGGATATAATTGAAAAAAAACAACCACATACCAGTCTAATAAAAGTTGAAATATGTTGTTCATGAGTCCCTTGAACACTATTGGGGCATTCTTCATGCCGAACAGAATCACTATGAACTCAAAGTTAACTTAATGAAATCAGAATCCCATCTTCTATATATCCTCATCTCATACTCATATATAGTGATAGCCTAATCTGAGGTCAATCTTAAAGAACCATTATTCCCCTATCAACTAGTCCATGAGATCATCGATTATCAATCATGGATACTTTTTCTTTATGTTCACCTAGTTTATGAGATGGTAGTACACACACGACCTCAATATCTAATCCACACTCTTGGAGAACAATACTAGGGCTGTCTAGGGTGAAACACTTGTGATGAAAAATCCCTTACTCTATAAGTCCTCCCACTACACCCTTATGCCAAAAGGATATGTTGGAGCTATCTGATATGTTGATATGATTATCTAGGTTATCCCAAGGTTTAGATCAATTCACAAGTCTACCTCTTGGTGGGGAGGTAAGCTGGGAATGTCCTTAGGAATGACATCCCCATACTCCACCACCAATGAAGGAAACAAAAACATCATGGCATCCACTACACAAAGAGTCACGATAGCCAACTGGCATGGAATCAGCTGCACCTTTCTACACATAAGTCCAATCAAATCTTCATGGGTTTCCTTTTTACCTAGAAAATAAAACCTCATCCCATCTCTATGGACACACTACACCTGCCACCTGAAATAGTCTATATATGAATGCAATGTAGATTAATGGTCTATACAAAATATGACATCGTAAGGCCTCATCGGTACTACAAAGAGATCTCAAATTAAACTCTAACCTCCAAGAGTCAGATAACATTATCGGTAGAAGTATGTGGTCACAGAGTCACCAATAGTAAAAGTCTCCATGTAAAAGGGTCTAGTCAAAGGCTCAACTTGAATCTCTATGTCTCCAACCAAAGTAGTGGAAATAATGGAGTGAATCTCACCTATATTGATCAATAATACAACTAAAGTATAGAATAAATAGATCATACATCATATAATACCTGGAACCTCTATGTCATAAGCCTCGACTGCCTACAAGTACCCTCACCCTTGTCCCCCAGCTCTCTGAGCCTGGCATGGAACACCTAGTTGTGGTGGTGGTAACAAGTCATAACATTTTCCACCTCCAACTGCTCTCCCAACTGCTGTTCCATGTCCTTCTTCATACAGACCATCATGCTCCTACTGTTGCCTCTACTTAGATGGACCACCCACTAGCTCTCTATCAACCACACAATGGGTTAGTCAATCTTGTGCAATATGTCCTTGACCATCACAAGAGAAACACCACCTCTCTATAGGATGACTATATCCCTCATGTGAGCCCTAAACCGTAGAATCTCTATCCTGGGATCACCTCCTACAACATATTGAACATACATGACCCTACATCTATCATTGGATCCCTACCACCGAAGTCTCAGCTCTCTTGTGCCTGCTAACATCACTAACTATTTGCGTCTACTCAGATAGAAAATACTTGGCCACCAAAGCATGCTTCAGCACCCCAACATATATAGGAATTCATAGAGGTATCATGTTGGCTTAGATTCCTTTATGCAGTCCTCTCATGAAGGTATGATACTGAAATAGCTGATCATCTACCATATTTATTGAGTGGCAAGAGAGGGTTTTAAACCTCAAAAAACACTGAACTAGAGTCATACTAACTTGTTGAAGATGTAGAAGCTCCTGGATGTGAACGTCCCTCAACGTAGCTTGAGGAAAGTCCTCTCTAAACATGAACTCAATATTTTACCATTAAAGAGTTTCCTCATCATATCAATGGGTCACTATGCACCACCATCAATTGAAAGATCCATGAAGAAGGCTATCTTCTAGGACCACAATCCAATTTTCCAATTTCTTAACATGACCAAAGAATAATGTCACTACCTCAAGATATTCCTCATCCACCTGGGGGTCAAGATCACCTATGAAACCAAGGTGTTTATATCATTGAAACTCATGAAGAGTTCTTATCTTTCAAACTTTGTTTTCTGGTATTACAGATATGATCTACTGGTCGATAGGTTGTGGAAATACTGGTACACCACCTTGAGGTAACACATATTGAATAGGTCAGTATATCGAAGCCTCATGACTAAGCCGATCATCCTTATGATCATACTATTGAACCATAGATTAAAAAATCGTGGAAGCATCCTGAAAGAGAAAATATGTTCTATATTCAATGAGTTTATCTAGAGAGATAACATAAGAAGGACATGGAAACCAAAAAAAATTCATATATGATGCATGTACCAATTCTTTTCCCTGCAACCAGGGCCTACATGTACCAAGTCAAAAAACAAGGAGTCAGAGTTCTGGTGAATAGATACATCGGTCTTCACAAAAGAACCGGATCCCCTGACCTAGAATCTAATCCTAAAACACATAAAACTATTTCCATAAAACCCAAACCAATCTCATAAACTATAGTCCTAAGGTAAAACTATCTCACATTGATACCAATCTATCACAACCCATCCCAATAGAGCTAGAGACACCACTTCCCAAAACACAACTCTAATAGACCAGGGGATGGGGAATATCAATAAGTACGCATATGATTCACACGGGAGGCCTTATCTTGATGTACATGTATAGATTCACACATATCAATGCCCATAAAATATATAAATCTAAAATAATTGATAACCATGAATGAATATATCTAAAATCCCACCATAAAAGTACTAGAAATAAAAGGGAAAAATAAAATATAGAGACTGAGGCTTAACATTAATGGATATTACATCTTTTTTTATGAATATTTATTATATTACACAAATACATGCTCAAGGAATATAATTTTTCAGTGCCTTTGGAAACATGGAACACAATCTTATATTTTGGTGAAATATCTATTAATGTTTCCCAAAAAGATATTCCCCTTTAGTAATCCTACTTAAAACCTTTCATCATAACCCAGGGAAAGGAAACATAAGAAATGGGTGATATTATATGATTATTATCGTTATAAAAGGGAGATACATAAAACATAACATGAACATAAGTGTATTAAAATATGAGAATAACATTTGAAAACCATACCCTGCATATCAGAGAACATAATCATGATTCATGGCATAAAGATTGGAAATTCATAAGACATGAATCATAATAGAATCAAGATCATAAGCCATGAGAGGATTTCATAGGAATAAGACATAGAATTTTGGAATACACATAATAATAGAAAATATTATTTCAAGGATACCTACCAAGACCTTCATATCATTTTAGGCTTGGGCTAATCACCAGTGTACCAACTTTGGGATTAGCCTACAACCTGTGTACCCTATTGTTTTCGAGGATGGGCTACAAACCATGTACCCTATTATTTTTTGGATTAGGATACAACCCATGTAACTATAATTTTTGGTCTTGGGATACAGCCTGAGTACCCTCTTATTTTTGGGGTTGGGATACAACCTGTGTACCCTCTTATTTTTGGGCATAGGCTACAACCCATGTACCCACTTGTATTCGTTCTTGGGCTACAACCCGTGTGCCCTCTTTTTTTCAGGATTCAGATACAACCCATGTACCATATCATATCATATAGTACTTATCATTACCAAATGTATTGGAGGGATATATAGGTATCAACCTTCACATAATTAAATCATACATACACTTCCCACAAGATAATAAAATATTCATCATATCATGACTCATAAAAAGATAATGGTTTCATAAAAATAAAATCATAACAAATGAAATGAATGTGTATCACAAAAATTTCATCATATCATAACTTGTGGAAAGGAGATTGGTTTCACAATCATTTCATCATAGAATAACCCATGAAAAGAAGTGAGTTTGATAATAATTTTATCATGTAATAACCTATGAATTAGAAACGAGTTTCATAAGCAACTTGTTGCCTTAAACATATACCATTAAAAGAAATAATAATAATGGTGTACTTGGGTCATACCCCCAGAAAAAAATAAAATATATCAAAGTAATTCATATTATAAGTAAAATAATTTTTAAATATCATTCAAAATAATTTCATGAGAAAAATATCCTTTCCTCTTTGAAACACATTTTTAAAACATAAAACATTTTGAAAATATCTTTTAAAATAAACTTGAAATCATATAAAGGAAGATTTAAAAAAAAATTAAACACCTTTAAAAACATAAAATATTGTTAAAATCGTTTTCCATGAAAATGATCATAAAATAGCATTTAAAATATTTTTTGAAAACATTGTTTTGAAAGAACACAAATTTCTAGCCAAAGATAGAAATAGAGATAGATTTTTTATTAAAAATATTTTCTTAACAGTATTAAGTACCAATGCATGGAAAAATGGTATCATTACATGAATATATCATGAATAAACATAGGAGAAAAAAATTCATGAGAATTAATGGGAGATGGATAATAATAGTTCACCAATGGAATCATAATCATAAAAAATCTTGATAAATGATGAGATCGTAGAAATAAACTCATTAAACTTTGGTAACATTGAATAATAATCCATAAACAAGTATAAAATTAAATGAAGATTAAAATATCATGAAAATAAGTATATTAATTATTTAACATGTCAAAGGTTAAGTATATACACCTTTTAAAAGATTATAGGTTCATAATAAAAAATGTGTCTCAAAGAAGGAAAATTGTGACAAAATCCCCTTATCTATTTGGTAAAATTTTAACCATAAAACCCATGAAAGTGAGATCCAAAAATGGTTATGTAAGTAACAATATATTATAGTATAATAATAATAAAAAAATTCATGTTTATTATATACCATATAAAATAAATATGCCATAGATATGGCTTGTGTCTCACAGAAAAATTGTAAGGCAGAAATCCCTCAGTACTTGAGTAAATTTTGAATCGTGAGATCCGTGGAAGAATAAAATAAATTGAATAATTGAATATCATGTAATAAATTAAAATCATTATATAAAATTTCATAGGTTATTATATACACCACACAAAATAAATGAGTGGTGAATATGACATAAGTCTCACAGAAATTAAAGTGATACTAGAAATCCCCTTACCCTAAGTCTTGAATTTCATCATACACATCCAAACCGCCTATATAATAAATATATGTTTATTATAAATCTAAAAAAAACAATATTATTATATATAATATAATATATTTTTTATTATGATGTTATATTACCTATTTATTAACAATTCCATGTTAAAGTTACATTTTGGGTAAAAACTGCTCTGTTTTTTGTATATTTTTTGACATACTATTTTTGGTCCAATTTATTTGAGCATGATTTATTCACATAAATAATTTAAAAAATGATATAAATATCATATATATTCATTATATATTTATTTATAACAATCATTAAAATAAATAAATTTGAAATGAAATATACAATATATGGAGATGGTAGGTCGTACATATAGATGAAAGTTGTTTCTATTTTACCTTCGCACCTTGAAAGAATGAAATGTAAAGGATTTATATATATATATATATTATATTTATAGTATCAATATTATTTCATATATATCACATAATTCTATCACACCCATCCTTAATACATTCCACGTAAAGTGTGAGTGAATCACATCGCTCCATGAGGCGGTGGTTCGCCGTACACATGAACAATATTATATTATTCTCACAAAATGTAAATATTGAAGGAATGAGTTATATAATAATTAAAAAAGAATAAATAAATCATAAATATAATATAAATTTTATATAAAATATAAATCCATTATTATTCCAGACCTTGAAATGTAGTAATGGAAGAATGAACGACATCAGTTCAAGATGCAGAAGTCCACCATACACACGAACAATGACAGTGTATCCCATTTTATTAAAGTGTGATGTTTTTGGTATTACACTTAAAATAAAAACATATCAGTATATTTATGACAATTACATTATTATTTAAGCATGGTATAAGTTTTTTTAAGAAGTTTTATATGTAAGAAATAAAAAATGCATGTTGATGAACGTTAACTCTTCATCAATAACTTTTTTTGGTTTCCATCAAAGGATTTACTTGGTTGGATTTCTTCCCAAAGTGTGGATTCATGGATTACGGGAGGAAATTTTGGATCTTACTTGGGCAGGGTTTGGATGATACAAATTTCTTGAGAGTTGAGAAGAAGTGAAGTGGTTTTCACGAACCAGCATGGGATTCCATCCAACTCAACACCCGAACCGGCTCACAACATGGCCCGAAGGGAATTACAGATCCCCATGGGATGGAAAAGAGTCCTTGTCCATCAAAAAACACTCATTGGGAATGATTTCAACCACATAAACATCTCATAAGAATAAATAATCACAATAATATCAATAACCATATCTAAAAGATTATAACTATCACAATTTAAACATTTTACAACCTTAAACAACAACCAAAATACCAAGACTAGGAGCATAACCAAATACACAACTCAAAATCCATAAAATAATAGCAAAATAAACCTCATGATACCTCCACCAACAACTTCAATATGAGGAACCCCTAGCAACCGAATCAACTATCACAACTACAGAACATCTTTCCTTTACCTAGGTGAAACAAAACAACATCTACTTACACCTGAGGGTGTATATAGGGTGTGATCCAATTCCCTCTAGGATACCACCCAAATAGAGATAGAGATTCCATTTGAATAATTTAAATGAAAAAAAATCACCATGATAGTTTTAATGTAAAGGAGATAAGACATTTTAATTAAAACATGCTTTGAAAATTATTAAGAAAAGAACATCCAATAAAGATCCATGCCTTAGGCATATCATCACATGATCTCCACAGGTAATCCATAAGAATTTGTGTTAGTGGGACCCTAGGAACCTTGTACCTTGGTGAAAATGGTATGGAAACCATAAAACTCAGAATCCTCATGTATGGGACACTAGAATATAACACATCCCAATGTCTAGTGGTCTCCAGTAATCATCAATGTTTAGTAAGTGTTTTAGTGTTTATCCTAATAGAGGGAACCAGGCCTTGACCTCGCTGATCCAAATAGCGTAATAATCTTAGTCTAACTATCTAGTAAAATAGGATTCCATTATGTTCTCAATTTAATCTTCTCATGTCATAAGAACCACCACTTACACAAAAACACCTACAACATTGAAAACATCCAATCCAATCAACAATTTTTGATATGATTTTTTTAAAAACCTCTTACCCACATATATCAGATATTAAATATCACCATTAAAACCAAATAATTTAATTTTTAAAATAATCTTTCAACACAT
Organism: Viscum album; assembly: GCA_963277665.1. Taxonomy (NCBI): domain Eukaryota; kingdom Viridiplantae; phylum Streptophyta; class Magnoliopsida; order Santalales; family Viscaceae; genus Viscum; species Viscum album. The sequence goes on along the minus strand of OY728162.1, from coordinate 627,695,975 downwards.
ACACACACCAAAATCCATTGAATTTTTTTTCTCACCATCCTCACAACTCATATAATGAAAATATATTGAATAAAAATCATACCAAAATCATTTAATAATTCTTAATCATGGATTCACCTACATAAATATTATAAATTTATAGAAATTTATTGAAACCCACAACCACACCACAAGAAAATACTATAAAGGAAATATCATGAATAACCATAAAAAATCACCCCAATAAATCAATATTGAACCCTCATCAGTTCAAGCCTTACACAGGAAATGAATAACCCAAAGAAGATGGAAGAAGGAACCAAGAATAAGGAATAAGAAGGGGGAATAGAGGGACTTAATCGATAATTCCTTGAAGATCCAAACCAAATATACTTATGATTTGAGGGTCCAAGGGAGCCAAGGGGGTTTGGAGAGGAGCCCAGTTTTGGAAATCATGATTGTGGGAATAAATTCATGGATTTGGTTTAAAAATACAGGATGGTAGAATGGTAAAATAAATATTTTTATGTTCTGGGAAGGCCAAATGATTTGATTGCATGGTTTACCAAATCATATGGAAACCGTGCATCTATCTCAATCTAAAGATGAATGAGGCCACACTATTCCTAGGGGAAGGTTTCATGCCTGTGAGGTCAGTTTTCACCCCTAATAGAACCACTAGTCTAAGAACATAGTTATCTGCATGCCCTGGATAGTCCCACTATCTAAGGAACTTGATCTCTTCTAGGCTGCCACACAGTTCCTACTAATTGTGCTCCAACAGCACGCCGTGTATTACCGGGACAAAAAACTCCATTTTCTCACAAAAAATTATAGGAAAACTAAATTACCATGATATAAAAAAAGGGAAATAAATAAAAAAGAATCTTTAGATATGAAAATTTTATGCACTATGAAAAATCACCACCCTCGAAAAGTCAAACAAAAATATGATTAGAAAACAAAAATGGGTAATGATCTTTAACCCAAGACTTCCACTCCCAAGTCTCATTCTAATAAAACCGTTTTACCAAGGAACCTAAAAAATGATATGGAATCTCCCTAATGCACTTTATATTGGTAATCCAAAATCTGTACTGGCTGCTCGAACATAGACAAGTCAGATTCCAGCTCCAAGTCTTACCAATTCAACACATGAGATGTGTCAGGGAGATACATTTTCAGCTATGAGAAATGGAAAATGTTATGGATTGAAGTCAACTGAGAAAGGAACATTAACCATTATTCCACCTCACCAAATATCTCTATAAGTTCTTACATGCCTTGACGTTAACTTCCCCTGAATACCAAGAAGATAGGGACCCAAACTAGTGTCCACTTTGAAAACATCCCAGTCACTAAAAGTGAATTCCAAAGATTGGTGATACTGATTAGAATAAGAATGATAGCTACTTTTCATTGTCAACAACCACTTCTTGATCAAACATAACTTTTCAGAAGCCTCCTACATAAGGATTGGTCCCAACAATGAGGTCTCACACACCTCTTCCCAACACAATGGTGGCTGAAATGGCTTACCATAAAGAACCTCAAAGTGTGACATTATTTTTTATGATTGGTAAAAATTATTATAAGAAAATTTTACCAACCCAAAATGGCTATCCCATGAGCCTCCGTAATATAACACACATGCTGGAAGCATATCTTACATGGTCAGATTTTCCTGTTCTGTCTAACCATCCATTTGAGGATGGAATGTTGTACTAAAATTGACCTACAAATCCATTGAATTTTTAATGCAATCCTAGAACCAAGATATAAAATAAGGGACCCTATCCGAACTAATCACTAAAGAAACACTATAAAGCCTCACTATCTCATGAACATACAATCGATAAAATTAATCCTTTTTGGACGAATCCTTGATTGGAATGAAATGGAATGATATGTATAGATGGTCTATCACTACCCAAATTGAATTCTGTCTCTAGGGTTTATGAGGTAACCTAATAATGGAATACATGGTGAAATCATCCAACTTTTGGATGGGAATTTGTAATGGATGAAGAAAACCAAAGGGCCTTTGGTTTCGTGCTTTAACTTTATGACATGTATAACATTGAGATAAAAAGTCATCTATATCTCATATCATGTTAGAACACTAAAAATAATAACACACATCATAAAACATCTTTTTTTCTAGTATGAATTCACCACTAAAATTGGTGGCTACCCTACATCAGTACCTTCTACAAAAACAACAGCACCACTACACAACCCTTGAAGAAAAAAAATAAATCTGAAGAAAATGAACAACCATTGGGAACCTCCCCCCCCCCCCATTTTGGAACTACATAAACTACTGTAAAATCTCATCTCCAAGATTCTCATGATGAATCAATTCCAAGAGTGAGGGTTACAACTGAACACTAGAAATGAACGCACCCCCACTGTGCTCCTTAGTCTCTAGATTCATCAGGGAAAAAATACCCATCAAATCCCACTCATCACTTGACTAATTTATATCTTTCACAATCAATTTTGTAATAAAATACTTTTATACCACATTACCTTTACCTGGGGTATACACAATATCAAAATTGAACCCCTGAAGGTATTAAACCCCACGACACTACCTTAGTGTATTATCTATGATTTCATAGAGGTGTGTCCTTGTTTAATTTTGGTTTAAATCTCTTAATTTTGGTTAATGGGACGTTTACTGGGTGTGTGAGGAGGCTTGGGGTGTTCTAGGGTTTGAGAAACAAATGAAAAGGGAATCAGGCCATTCTATACATGTTTCATGGTTTACGCACATTTAGTGAAAACTACGTAAGGGGGAATCCAAACTATATAACTTTGTATAGAGGAATTTTTTATTGTTGACACATGGTTTTTCAAAACATGAACAATTCATAGATATCTATGTGACTCGGATACATCTTGGATGGAGGTTGGTGTGATATTGGTGCATGGTTTAGAAAACTGTGCAGCCAAAACATGCCCCCCGTTAAAAAGTGAGAATTTACCAAATTTTCCCTTTGGGATTTTAAGTTCCTAACACAATTTTCCCCCCATTTATTCCATATTAAACCCTATTGAAGAACCTAAACCCTCAATACCTCTCAAGGATTAATCTCCTTCAATTCAAGGTCATTTGGAGTTCTATTGGCTGCAAATCAAAGCTTCGAGTTTGTCTAATTCTCCTCCTACTTTTATTTTTTAGATTAGGGATTATGGTTTCATTCTTATTCTTTATAAGCCCTGAAACCCTCTTTTTTCAAATTGTTATTAGGTTGGGGATTAAAAGGGTTATTGAATCCAGATCTAAGTGTATGTTTAAGGGTGTGTTCATATATATATTCGAGGTAGGTGGTATACAAGTTATATCCCATAGTTTTATGGTCAATTTATACATGTGTGGTTGTGATGTTGTTTCCCACTTGGATGGATTTTGTTGTCTCTAGTAGGATTTGGTAATATTGTTTCTTAAATAATGATTTAGACCCCTCATGATCCTCATTATATGCATTGATATTTATTATACTGATTTAGGGCCACCTAAGGGGTGTACCACCACTCTCGAAAATGGAAAATATTAAAGTTAAGCCTAGAGTTACTTTGTGTTGAAATATATCCCATGATAAATATGTTGTCACAATGCATTTTAATTAAAAATAGGCATAATTGTTAGTTGTTTATAGTAGTTGGTAATGGAATAAGGGATTTTTTGTCTTAATATGAATGGGTTGGGTGAAATAGAGTTATTGTGCTAAATGAAATATCAAATGTACTTGAAATGCACAAGTGGGTTAATGCATATACAATGATGAACATGTTAAAATGGTAAATTTTTTTGAAATGATGAATGTGTTAAAAGGGTTAATACATGGGATTTGATGAATATGTTAAATGGGCCAAGATATAGAAATTGTGGATTATGCTAATTTGTTGAGGTATGAAAAAGGGAAATGGGTTAAATGAGATATGCAATGGAATTGGTAAATGTGATAATGGTTTAAGGATTATTGCTAATTCTCATGGTGAATAATTATGAGATGAAATGGTATGTGTATTGTTTTGTGTATGGTTTTGATATGGTATGTGTGGTAAATGGATAAAGAATCATGTGCACATGGCTTGGTGGTGTCAGATAAAATATTGAGGCTCCATCTATGGGTCAGGTTGGACTAAGTTTCCAAACCCCAACCTATAATGGATGGTTTAGGGAGTCAAACTAATGATCTAGGCCTATAACAATTGCATTGGGTGAGACTACCTAGTTTGAGGATCCAAGGTATGTTTGTTATGATTATTTATGAAATGTTTATCCTTAGTGAGATAAGAAACTTGACTTATACCCCTATGAATGATAATTGATCGACTTAGGCTATTGTGTAAATGATGTAAATGGATATCCCATGAAATAATTGATGAAGTGACTAAAGTGAATATTGTTAACTAACAGAACCTGAGTTATGTTTTTTTATCCTGTCAACTAATTTGTACTTACATGCACTATCTATTTATAATGTATATTTTATAGTTCCCATTAGTGGTGGCCTACTGAGTTGTAGTCACACCCTACTTGGACCACCATTGGGTACCCGAACATATTTCATGGTTGTAGATTAGGATAAGGGAAAAGTCCATATGATAGAGAGTTTATTTGGGCTTGGTATGTGCATGGATGAGGATCTAGAATTGGAGTCAGGTCCCATTTGGAGGATTCAATTGTTTTCTTTATTTAGGGTTTCCTTCACTTTGGAACTATTATCATGTGATGATATATTTATTGTTTGGTTGTGGTTTGTACCGTATTTGGTAAGTGGTTGTTAATTCATTTTTCTAGTTTATTGTTATTATTTCCATTATTTCATATGTTAACTATTGTTTCTTAATATGTTAAAGAGGGTATAGTCTACCCATGTGATATATTAGGCCCTCTCTATTAGTTGGAAACCTCTGGAATATGGGGAGGTGCACTTAAGGTCATGTGGTGACCTGACTGGGGCACTGGTTTTGTGGATACAATATCGAGGATGTTACAATGTGGTATCAAAGAAGGTATTTTCTCTGATTTAGTATTTGGGATGGTATAAAGGAGATTAGGATGTGTCGGGCTATGGAAATGAGCTCATGCATGGGAGTATTTAATCCATGAATGGGGAAACCCATATACCTAGGGTGTGAATTGTTTTTCTTGGTATGTGTTGTTATAAATAAATGACATTGCACCATCAGGTGATACATTTGTCGTGTAATGTGACTATTTTATGATATTTTTCTCATGAAAAAAACATCATGAGATTGTGCATTTATGCATCATTTTACGAACCTGGGGATATTGTTGGCATGCATCATGATAGGAACACATGGTATGGGTGTGTGGAGTATAAAGAGTAGAATGAATTTCACTTCCTTAAAAATTTTAAGAAAATAGTTTCAAATAAAGATGATTGAAATTGTTAAATAAAAAATAAATTTAAAGAATTGTTAAAGAATTTTGCTCAATGAAAGGTGAAAATGAGTTAAATGTCGATTGTAACAAGTTGTTAAGTGGGAAAGGTGTCTAGAAGAGAAATATCTATGTTGTAAAAGTGGGAAATGGGTGAAAATGGGGTAGCTAATAAATGACTTGTGACCATGTATGTTGGTTTACCCCATGTTATCCATGAACCGTGGTAAGGATGATCAAGGTTAGTATATTAGATATATTTATATCCATTGGGATAATATATGTGAAATGGGTTGTTTGAGGTTAGTGGATATCCGTCTCTTTTGAAAACTAAGGATGTTTCAGGTTTTGTGTTTTGAGATGTGTTCTTGGAATCGTAAGAAGATTCCACCACAACATCATGTGTTAGTTGAGTGATATAAATATGTTACCAAGAATGCTCCTAAAAAATGGAGCAATGAAACCCATTGAATTAGTGTAATAGGAGAGAGGAGTATTTCCATGATAAATTTTCTCATTTTACGAAATTGATGGAATGGGACTCAGGGTGGGTTATTCCGAGTATGTTTGAGATGAATAGGGAGTTTCAAATGTAGCACCCTCCAAAATTTACTAGATAGGATGGATCTGATGTAGCTGAATTTGGACAGAGTCCATTTAGATATTGACTGCTCTTGAGAAGAGAGTCAATCTGGCTACTTACATGATGTGGGGTCAGGCAAAGCATTGGTGAGATATTTTGGTCCAAACATAGCAGGTTGATGGTATGAAATGGATGTATTTCTAGGAAATTTTTCTTGAAAATTTCTATACTAAGACATCGAGGCAGGTGAAAGTTCTAGAATTTATGAGGTTGATCTATTGATCTATGTTAGTGATGGACTATATTGGCCACTTCAAGGATTTAAAACACTTCATTCTGATGTTGGTGGGTGATGAGGCATATAAAAAAAGAAGTTTCTAGTATGGACTGTGACATGAGATCAAGTAACAGGTGAATATATTCTATTTGAAGATGGTTTATAAGGTAGTGGATCTGGACCTTATTTCAAAAGGGACCCTCAACGAGGCTTCTAGTGGTGGTCAGGCATTTATAACTGGGTGATCTAGTGGTGTAGCTTCCAATGGTAGGAAGCACTGTTTTGAGATTATACACTAGGTCAGAGGTGGATTGGGTAGTCAAAAAAGGGAATCAATTTCATAGGGATGTGACTGAGCTATCTACTATTAGTGTGGCAGGTTGGGACACTTGAACAACCTATGATCCTGAACACCAGTTGAGTGTATAGCATGTGTAATAATGGGGAATGTGTAAAGGTTCTATAGGAACCCTCATAAGGTGGGTAATGAGAGAGGCTTGAGGCCAGTATAGAGTACTTTAAGGGGATCAGTTACCACATAGTAGGTAGGCATTTGGAGCCCTACTAGCTATGTCAATAGAGGTGGTGGATGTGGTATTTTGGGGTTAGAGCATTCATATCAGAAGGGTAGTGCAGCACCATGAACTCAGGTTGAATACTATTGTATAGGGGTAGACCACCTTTATGCAGTTCAGTCTACACCTGTATGTAGCGAGGCTAGGCCATCAACAGTATAAGGTATGATCCTTGTATCTTCCACATTTTCTAGTGCTTTTTTTGATATGGTTACTTAAAATTATTTTACATCTACTTAATATTTGAGTGTGTTGGTCATTGATGTGGAATGTATGTGCGAGGTTGAGTCAATTAATACACCATTAGGTGCATGGGAAGAAAATAATAGGAAATGTAAGGGGTGTGCTCTTGAGGTTGGAGAGTACTATTTTCTTTGGGACATATTTGTGCTTGAGATATTGTGTTTTGATCCAATTTTTGGTATGAACTAGGTAGTGTTGTATCAATCCCATATTGACTATTACCATCATAGGGTAACATTCACATTTCTTGAGGGGAACACTTATGTTAATCATAGTGAATGGGATGTATGGGCCGGGTGTGTAGGGCCAGTTGGTTAGTTGTTGGGTGAACTCAAAGTCCAAGTGACTTCTCTTATGATTGATGATAGATGAGGAGAGTATCTTTTCTTTCCTCCTATGGTGGATTGGTTTTAGGATGTTTTTTCTTAGTAATTTTCAGGACTTCCACCCGAGAAGGATATTGAATTCATAATAGAGTTTCTTCCATGTTAGAACTAGTTTCCATTATACCATATAGAATGTCACTGGAAGAACTCCATGATATAAAAACATAGTTGGAGGAATTAGAGAATAAAGGGTTTATTCATCCTATGATGCCACTTTAGGGATTTACAGTGTTGTTTTCAAAGAATTTTTAAGAAGCATAGTGGTTATATGTCGATTATAGGAAGATGAATCATATGATATTAAAGAATAGATACCCTGTTCCTTAAATTAATGATCTTTTTTACTATCTGAGAGGTGATTTACTTTCCTCCATGATTTATTTGAAATTAGGGTATCATTAGCTAAGGTTGAGACCTTCTAATGTACCACAAAATTTCTTTAGGATAAGGTACATGTTTTATGAGTTTTTCATGAGGTCATTTGGATTGACCAACGCACCAATAGTGTTTATGAACCTAATAAATCAAGTCATTCACCCATACCTAGACCAGTTCATATTTTTTTATTAGATCTTAGTGTACTCTAAAACTCTTGAAAATCATGCCAAACATCTTGAAATTTTCAGGAGTACACTATGAGAGAATAGGCTATTTCCAAGCTATCCAAATGTCATTTATAGATCGATAGGGTGAATTTATTAGGTCTCATCATCTCTTAGGAAATCATGTCAATGGACCCAGAGAATGTGGAAGCAGTTGTTTCTTGGGAGCAACCTATTATTATTTCTGATGTCTAATGTTTTATATGATTTATGGGTTATTACCAAAGGTTCATCAAACGTTTATTCCATTTAGAAACACCAATTTTGGGTTTACCTAATAAGATTATTAAATTTGAGTATTCTATGGAATATTAAAATGATTTTCAATAGTTGATGAAGCAGTTAACTACCACACATATTCTAATTTTACCCTAGCCCGGTAAGAGGTATACATTGTTTTGTGATGTGTTTGGTGTTTTTCTTGGGGAAGTATTAATGAAGGATGATTGGTTTATTGTGTATGGTTTAAAATAGTTGAGTCCTCATAAAAGAAACTACCCTACGCATGATCTTGAATTAGCTATGTTGGTATGTGATTTGAATTGTTGGTAAAATTACTTATTAGGAGAGAGGATTACAATGTATAAAGATCATAAAATCTATAAGTACATTTTCTACAAACATGATTTGATTCTTTGGAAGTAAATATGGGTTGGGTACATGTATTCCTTTGACTTTAATCTGGTTCACATGTTGGGAAATGGAAACACTGTTTTAGATGCTTTGAGTTGGAAGACTCAAAACCAGGTGGTTTAGGAATCTAGTTCTAAGAGTATATTGATGGTGTTGTTCATTGAGATGCAGCTGGGGGTGTAGGATGTCCAAGAGAATATGATCCCTACACCCATTTCAATTGAGTTTGTGTTTTTGATCTAGATTAAAAAGAAGAAACATTAGGATTCATACTACTTAGATTTGGGTAAAAATCTTAAAGGTGTGGAGTCACCTTTTGGTGAGGCCATTTGAGATGATGGAATCATTTTTGTTCATGGTCCTGTTATTGATCCAACATGTATACGGGAATATTTAATGGTAATTTTCATGTATCTAAGTGGAAAGTGAATCATATATGGACCAAAATTTATCTAAATATTTATAGGCAATATTGGTGGCTAGGGATAAAGAAATAAGTTGTGGGTTTTGTGACACGATGCCTTACCTACTAGTAGGTGAATAATGAGCATCAATGGTTGGGTGATTTGTTGCAGTCATTGACTATTATGGAATGAAAGTGGGATGATGTGATGAAGGATTTAATTTTTGGCCTTTTGTTTATGCCTTGTAAGAATGATTCAAATTGGGTTGTAGTGGATTAGTTGACTAAAGTGGCTTATTTCTTGTCAATTCAAGAAACATTTATCGTAGACCAGTTAGGAGATTTGTATGTTCTAGAGGTAGTGAGGTTGAATGGGGTACCATAAGAAGATATTTTTGGATCATGATCCACATTTCAAATCGTTCTTATAATAGGGATTAGAAAAAGGCCCTTGGTACCCATGTGTTTTGAGTATGCCTTTTCACCAGTTGATTGATGGACAGTGAGAGCGTACCATTCAGGTACTGGAGGTCAAGTTAAGGGATAGTGTTCTTGATTTTTTGGATCATGGGAAAATCATTTAGAAAATTTTGATTTTTCTTAAAACAATATTTACCAGGATAAAATTCAGATGGAACTATACGAGGTGCTATATTGTAGACTATTTTGATCTCTATTATATAGGATGGATGTTGGAGAATCAGAGTTGTTAGGACCGAGTCTTGTGTTAGAGATATCATAACAAATTTATTTTATCTGTAAATGTATAGAAATTAATTATAGTGTGCATAAGTTTAATGTGGATTTAAATCATACAACTCTTGAGTTTTGGGTAGGTGATCGTGTGTTTCTTTGAGTGATACCATGGTTTGGTCACCATTGGATCCAGAAATAGGGGAAGCGGGCAACTAGGTAAGTGAGGTTATTTCAGATTGTGGAGTGGGTCGGGCCGGTGGAGTACCAATTGGTTCTTTAAAACAGGTATAGAGACCTTCACATAGTCTTTCATGTGTCTTATATTTGACAGTATCACACTGACCCTTCTCATGTTATCGATGTTTAGGATGTTGAGTTTGTGGTAGATGCGTCTTTTCAAGAGCATCTGGTTCATATCTTGGATCGCAGTGAGAATGACTTATGGGTAAATATTGTTCCTTTAATTTGAATTTTTTGGTAGAATACTAATATTTAGGAATAAACCAAGTAAATAAGGTTGGATATTTTGGATCAGTGGCCCAATCTCTTTACTTCGTAAGCTCAGTGATGCTTGGGATTGTTGCTCAAAGATGAGCCATTATAAGGTGGGGAGGTTGTAAGAACCTGGATTTCATGGAGGTATGTGATTATTTAATTTTGGTTTAAATATATTACTTTTGGTTATTGGGAATTTTGCCATGTGTTTGTGGAGTATTGAGGGTGTTACATGGGTTTGGAACATGAAAGAAAGGGGAATCGATCAATTCTGTACATGTTTCATTCTTAGCACAGAGTTAGTGAAAACCAAGCGAGGGGGAAACCAAACCGTGCAACTTTGGAAAGAGGCATTTCACATAGTTGGAACATGGGTTTTCAAACTATATGTAATACCTAGGAAAATATATGATTTGGACCCCTCTTGGATAGAGGTTGGTCTATAGTTTGTGCATGATTTGAAAAACTATGTGGCAAAGCTATGCGCCCCATTAAAAAGTGAGAATTTACCAAATTTCCCCCTTGGGAGTTTAAGTTCCTTGCCCAATTTTCTACACATTTATTTCTCCTCCATCCCTATTGATGAAACTAAACCCTAAATACCTCCCAAGGATCATTATACTTTAATTAAAGGTCATTTGGAGTGACATTGATTTTGGATTCAAGCTCTAGGTAAGTCTAACGCTTCTCTTGATTCTCTTTTTTAGATTAAGGATTATGGTTTCGTTCACCTTATTATAAATCCCTAAAACTATGTTTTTCCAGTAGATTATAGGTTTGGGATTCAAAGTTTTATTGAATATAGGTATAAGGATAAATTTAATGGTTCTTTCATCTATGGATTCATGGTAGGTAGTCTATAAGCTATATCCCATAGTTTTATTGGCGATTTTTGCATGCATGGTTTTGATATTTTCCCCCTTCGTTTACATTTTAGGACTAATAGAGATAATATTTTTCTCATTTTATATATGAATATAAATTATTTAAATCCTCTTAATTTATCAATTTGAGTTTATTTGAATCAATTTTGGATTTATGGGTTGTTTTGGGATAAAATGTGAAAAGTGATTAATTTGGAATTTTGATAGATTTTTATCAAAAGTCTATTTTGGGAACAACTTTTAAAATATCATTACAATTTAATTGATAATTATAAAATTATTTATTTTTATTTTTTTGAAAATTTTTCTCCAGGAAAAATAGTTTATTGGACCATCTTGTGGCTGAAAAAAAAAATCAATAAATTTGAAAAGTTGTTCAGGATGACAGCGTGGAACCCACCTCTTTAATGGAAGAATAAATCAGGCTACACCCCTCTAATTGAGGTAATTAATCCTATAATAGAATAAGGACACATATAAACGTTTCTCTAATGAATGTGATGGAGTTTCTCACTCATTAAATGGTCCATTATATTTTATACATTTAAAGATTAATTCTAAAATTCTCATCTACAAATAGTCTATCTCAGTATAAATTATATCACTACATATTCAGGTGGAAAATTAAGCTAAAATTTGGAGGGAAAATGCACAAGATATTGATCAAAAAATTTATAGAATGATGAAATGATTTAATTCTCAATTTATTGGGTATAAACATGACATGTTTTTTAGGATATATTCTGGACTATAAAAGGAGGAGAGCTCCTCCTTACCAAATCATTCCATCCCATTCTATCCCATTCCATTCCATTCCATTCCATTCTATTAAATCTGAAGAAATAGGGTGGAGATATACACAAATAGAGGTTGGTGGAAAGTATCCCCATTTTCTTCCTCATTTTTTTCATTTATTTTCGTTTTAATTTTCATTTGAAATTTAAATTTCTAATAAATGCATTTTTTTTTATTTTTGTGGTTTCTTCCACCCAATCACCCTCCTTTCTTCAACATATTTTATCATACTTTTCTTCTTTTCTTCTTCTCATCATATCCATCATGACCACTTAACCTAAAAAATGACGGGCTAACTCAAGGCTTGTCCTGAGGGAGGTATGTGGAAATTTCATTTATTATATGCTAAAATTATTAAGTTTTATTAAGTTTGTGATGGGGAAGAGTAGCGTGCATAGGTGGGGAGATAGTCTACCATGCCACTGAACTCAAAATCATTTCTATTCTTCTATTAACTATTTTACCTGCCTTATACTGACTGAAAGTTCTTCATATGATGGATTTTATCCATTTATCAAATGAAATGGAATACGATGGTGCCAAGTCTTTGAATATGTCACACTCTCAATTGAGGTGTGTCATCAACCTTGATTTTAGGAGAAGGTGAAGTTAAGATGTCTAAATTTATAAAATATTTCACATAGTTAATAACAAATAATATTAATTCATGAATGAGAACTCAAAATTGAATTATCAAACTTAATTTGAACACCAATAAGAAGAATGATAGAACCCAAAAACCAACCCATAAAGGACAAGTTATTTCTTCATTAATTTCATTTTTTCATTTCATGTTAGTTCTTTTCAATTAAACTTCATTACCTTACTAGATTAAATAAAACTCCAAAAATAAGTAGTTTAGGTGAATTAGATTAAGTGAATAAAAATATGAGAAATCTCCTCCAGTGAGATGACCCTGGTCAGCCACTATTTTGCACTAAGAAAAAATAGAAATTTTCTTTTGTCATGACCTACGACATGCGTATATGAGAACTAGCACTGTTTTTGAGGATATAATCAGTTTTTTACTTTAATTTTTCTATTTCCACATTTTAGATGATTTTTTTATTTTTTTTAAACAATAAAAAATATGTTTTCCATGATGTTTTCAAATGACTATTTTTTCAATTCATATAATTGTTTCCCATAGGTTTAAGAAGAAATTATTAACTCACACTTGTCCATAGTGGATGGTGTTTCTGTTAATGTTAGATAGGTGAGGTCATTTTGAAAATCAAATAATGGGGAGAAGGCATTTAAAGAATTCATAACTGGTTTGAGGGAGTACATGAACCAACAAATTTTTGAAGCGATGGCTCGGGAGATAACCGAGTTCTCACATTACATTCCCAAATTTTATCAAGTGTTGAAGTTCCATGAAGAGTCTCCTTTAGTCTTACCTAATTTTTTTGAGTATATCCATGAAATGGATGAGCCTGAATACCTACCTCCATCTGCTATTTCTCAACTCAAAGAGGTGATTTATACTAAAAAAGAGATTCAATACAAACCAACTCAGAAAGATGATATTCTATTTAACTCAAACTAATTTGATGTTATTATAAGTAATTTGAGTATCACTCCTAATAATATTCAATTTTCAAATTCAACAATCTTGTACGACATCTGGGAGGAATATTATAAAAATTAAAATACACCTATTAAAGAACATTGAGAGCTCTCTAAGCACAATGAACACTTACTCGAGGAAGTATAAGAATATATCCCAGTGGATATGCCTAAAGAACCAAATCTAGAATATTTAAACATTAATTCAAATCTTGAGATACAATTTTACATAGGAGAATAAGTTTCACAAGTAGAAACGAAGGAGGAGGAGGTTTCGTACTTCATCCTACCCCTACCATGCATGCTATACAATATTGAGAAGGGGGTGGATCTAGTGTACTATATCTAGTGAGTCATCCTCAATAATAACAAAGAAGTGGATACTTGGAAAATACAAATGTGGTGGTTCATGTCTAAGAATCCCTAACCACCATTAGACTTTGGATAATAGAAAATACTACCCTCTAGAGGTATTAACAATTTAAGGCCCATTTGGGGGATCGTACCAAGATTTATCTCTCCATTTATTCTAGTAATTTGGATTTAAATTTTATTTGTTAGTTTAGCATGAAATCCCCTCCCTCCTATCTTTTTGAGTATTAATGACATAATCCTTGTGCTTAATTGAGTCATTTTATTTTATAGGTTCATGATGGAAGAAGGAATCCTCAGATAGTGGAATAGAAGGACTAAGATTTATAGTAAAGGGAGTTCATTTTTATTTCTTAAAATTTTAAACTCCTTAAATTTTTGTTCAAATCATGTTTTTAGATTTAAAGTGAAAATTTTCATGCCCATGCTTGAATTCATGTTTCACATGACCTATCTTGGAAATACGAGTTTCATAGGATTCCAGTGATTCCATGTTTTATATTTCAATGTTAATTAGAATCAATCATTTAAATGGAGAATTGAATTTTTAAAAGTGAAGCATGGATATTTAAATGAGGACTCATGATTTAATGGAATTATTTGATTAATGTAAATGAAATTTACCAAGCATTTTTCATGATTTGAATTTCTAAAATTCATGTGAATTGATTTTTTATTATTAATAAAGTCTTGAGTGATTGTCTCAAATCATATTTCCCATTCATGAGACGAGTTTTAGACCAAAAAGTTCCTATTTTATCTAGATCATATTTATTGAGTGATCTTGGGACATTTCAAATTCCAGAACTTGTATTGAATCTTGTCAAAGATATGAATGCGTAAAAACACATTAAAAATGATTGAATCATATTTTAAAAATCCCTTATCCTTAAATACCACCTTTACATGAATCCTTATTTATCCCATAGAGAACATGAATGTTCTTTATGGGGATGATCCATGTTTCAAGCCATTTTTATCTATTCCTACACTACTATTGGTATTTTCATAATATTTTAATGTTGAAGTGTGGAAGTAAAAGAAATCATGGTGGAAGGGATGATATATGTTATAAGGAATAAGTGTGTGGTGATATATTGGGTAATGAGAAAGGTCGTTTAATTCATTAATTATAATCTTTATTTTTTCCCTCTATTTAATAAAAGAAACATGAAATAAAAAAATAAAAAGAATAAAATAAAAATGGATTGTGATTTGGTAAAAAACACCATTACTAGACATATTATTTTTATAAAATTTTGTTAGGTGATGTATGTGAGGTCTGTTTCAATCATAAATTTAGAAAAACGAAAAAAATGAAAAAAAATATTTGGGAAAAAATCAAGAGGGTGCACAAATAATTCATTATGTATAACTTTATCATGAACATACTTTAAGTTTGGGGGAAGTGGAATTTGCGACATTGAAGAGGACAATTTCATTAAATTTTTTGATATCATGTGTTTTACATAAAAGGAAAACCTCCTTCTGGACCCTTAATTTTTAAATCATCAAATTCTACCAACATTAACCAACTTAGTCATTTGAACCATTATTGAAATGTCCTCATGATTTTATGTTCCTTTGGCATTTACAAAATGGAGAAAGTAGTTCATTTACAAGACCATGGATAAGGACCATGTTCTCATGAGATGATAATCAATATACAAGAATTGTATCATGAGTTATGAGAGAAAATAATAAATAATGAGGTAATCCATTACTTGGCATGTTTAATAATAATGAATTTAGGAGCTTTAATGAATGAAAGGAGTTGTTCCACTATTTTTCAAAGTAAAAAAGTAAAATAAATGAATTTATTGTATCTTTAAAAAATGATAAATTAAATTGACATTTTATGTGGATTTTTTAAATTTTTATTATATTTTTTTTATTTTTTTACTTTGGAATTTGAATATTGGTAACATTGTTGTCCTCTAAATTTCATGTTGAGATTTTATGATTGAGTAAAAGCATAGATTAAGTGTAGGGGAATTGATAAATGTAAAGACCTAACCCCAGTTTCCCAGAGTTGGTGCATTATTTTATTACATTGGCATATAAAAAAGGAATATACATCTTGAAGGACCAAGTAGTTTAGTAGATTTGGAAACATGATACATACATAGGTTCAACATTACAACAAGAAATGAAATACAACATATATGTTTTGTTGGTAACATCCACAACTATAAGTTTATCTTTGCAGTTAAATCGTAATAAACTTATTCATGTCCTAAGAAAATTAAACATAAGAAAGGGGTGATCTCAAACTCTCAGTAAGGATAAGCAATAAAATGAAATATATCATAAAAATAAACATTAGGCACGGTGAATAACTAAAAACACATGCCTTTAAAAATAAACTTGGACACATTATGGAAGGAATGAGGATGAATAAATATTTCCATAATAAAAAATAATCATGTGTATTCTACTAGTCAAATAATCACATGAACAATAAATACTATTTTCATAATGAGGGAATGCATAATGCATGACGTCAAAATCATACCGTCAAGGCTTCATGCCCAGACCATAAATATCCATTTGGTCAATTCCTTGTGCCAAGACCATAGTTTGTCTCATGAGACCTACGAATGCACCAAGGGATATTGAGGGTCCTAAATTATACTTACTAAGTCCAATTCATTCATAATATGAATAGGTATAAACATAAACAACATATACATTCATATTGAAACTCATGTATGAAATGTAAATAACTTTCCACGAACATTAACCACAAACACTAACCATTAAAAGTAAATTGGTGAATTATTTTAAGAGAGAACATCCATAATCAAAACATAGTGGGTTATATCATACAAAAATAACCCAATTTAAACATAATAATATACAAGAGTGTTGCAATGGGTGAAAATACTATTTTAAAATCACTGAGTAATTCTTGTAATAAAAACCATTTTACTTGGAAGAGAAGAGTTCTTTTGGAAAAATATCTGTATAAAACCAGAAGTTATTTTAGATAGATTTATCATAATAAAAAGATTTATTTAATGAGAATAATTTTTGTTACAAAAATATTAAAGAGTGCACTTGAAAATAGGTAATAATTGAAAAATTCCCTTGAACCGGGCTTGTATTTTGGGAAGAATTTTTGAAACTTCATTTTAAAACGTGTAACTCACCATAAAATAAAGACATATTCTGACTAATAAACATATATATAACACTAATATATAATTTATTAGGGGTACATAATAATACATACCAATTTCATTCAGGTAAGAAGACAATAAAAGTAACCCGAATGAAAATGGAGGTTCGGGTCGAAAACCCTAACCTTAAGTCTGAATGTGTACCTCACATGATCTTAATGGCCTTAACAATCAAATTTATCTTCATATATTAATGATTCCAGAACCTACTCAGAATTTAATTTTTTTATAACCTTATTATATTCATTCGTGGCCTTTTGATAGGTCAAGAGATTAATTTTCATTGTTTCGGAGTGTTTTCTTCCTTAGTTTTCATGTTTGGATTACTTATATTGATGTTCAGACAAACAAGTAGAATGAGAATAGTTTTCCATAATTGAAGTAAAATTTTATTATTGAACATAAAAAATATTACATAGTTATAAAATTCATTTGGTTATTTGGATTGAAGATTAATCATTATATAAAACTTTAATGATAATTATTAGGGTTAATTTGTGGTTTTTGATCACAATGGCCTCATTTTGATTTATAAATTAATATCACATGCACTATAAAATTATAGAACCTTACAAAAGTTATAATATATATATATATATTATAGTTTGGTTCAACCATAAAAATGGTTTCATTATAATAATTAAAAATGATAACAGAAATTGAAAACATGTCGTCCTTGAATGCGATAAATTAACACATCTCGGATGGTGTTTTCATTTTTAGTATAAAATAATGGGAAATGAGGGATGATGATGAATTAATATATTATCAAAAAAAATTCTAGTACTTTTAAGGTACTATATTTATCATAAAATTTGGATGAAATGAGATGAGGAAATAAAAATAAAAGAAAGGAACTTGAAATAAAAAGAAAAGTTGAGAAATCACTTATGAATAGTCAGCAGCCTAACGACGTCGCTTAAAAATTCATTAAATATTTTAATGATATAAAATGGGAATATAATAATTCATAAAAAATATGGATAGTAATGGTGATATGTAATTACATATCCTAACATAATCCAAATTAAATTAAAAGAGAATAACATAAAAATGGTGCTTACAAAAGGAAAGGGTGGTAGATTCCCTTCTCTTGTAGAGTAACTCATAAAACATGAAGGTCAGGACCTTGGGGACTTGAGGACACCTTGGTAGAAATCCTAGTGAGGTAAAACTACTATAGATTCATGGATGATGAGTTTGGAATGAAATAAAACGAAGTAAGGAGTGGGTATTTATAGTAAATGAGAGGGAGTTTTTTATTAATTTAAAAGGACACCTCATTAGTGGTTTTTTAATAAACCATGGGCTTTCCCATGGTATTTTCCCATGGTATTGTCCAATTGGGACACCTCATATCGTATTTTATGATAAAAATTATACCATAATTTTATATTAATTATTAACTCATTAGGATGTCATTAAACATACCGAAAACTCAAAACTTTATTTTTATTATTCATGAAAAATTCAAGTATTTTGTAAAAATCACAAAAATTCACCCAAACCATTTTTCAACATGTAGAATTCAAAAATGAAATAAATTTTTTGGAAATATTTTTCTAAATATTTTTAATATTATTTTTAAATGAAATCATAATATATTCTAATACTTATGCTATGATCATTATTTCACTTATAAGATGTCTAAGTTGTATTTATACATTCATGGGTGAAGTTTCTTTTTTTTAGAAAAATTAATATTAATTACGATTTATAAGAGTAAAATTACTATTCATAAGGGTATGTGAATATTCATAAGGGTGCGTTACTATTAAAAAAAATTATGTTTACCTTATCATACTCTAAATATCTTACTGAACACAACCATGTATGTCGGTTTTTGAAATTCAAATTATAGAATTGGAAAAATTATGTTTATTGGATAGGTTATAATAAAGTGTTGTTTTGTAGAGAATCAATGTTTCATGCATTCTATATTAAATGTATTTTTAAATTATTGGGGTGTTAAATTATTCCCACTAAACAGAATTGCATCCATGTAATTCAAAACTGCACTTCAAAAGTTAAAGGTTGATGCCTGAAAATTTCCTCGTGGGAAACCCACATAAAAAATAGGGTTAATATAATATCATCCAAAAGAGTGTTTAAGGTAAGTGAGGTGGTCACCCCAAAAATTATTCTTTTTAATGGGGTGACATTATTTAGATGTAAAAACCTAGACATGAAAGAAAAATTTAACTATGATGTTCTCAAGGAATGTGACAGAGAACATGTTTATATGAAAGTTGATTACTACATAAATATAAACTAATGTAAGAAAATCATCGATATGATCAAATATTATGATAATTGGAAAAAAATTATTTAATACTTTTTTCCTTGAGTTGAGGAATTAGTACACTCTATAAGAGTATAAATATACATTTTTATTTAAAAATGCATCCTTTGATTTCACCTTGAACTATCTATACCTCATCACTTAACACAGGTTACACCATTTAGTGAAGTAATAAATTATCCTCTAAAATCTCATATAATGATAAACTTAAGCCATTTCATAAATGGTAAAAAATTCCAAAATATATTGATTCAATAATTTAGAATTAAGTTCTATGAATTTCAAAGATGAACTTATCATTAACCCTTAATCAACATTAAGCATATCTAAATTTTTAAATTCTAAACATGTGAATAAATTTATCATGTATCCTCTTGAAATTTGGAAATAACTTGAATTACCATAAAATCATATGGGAAACATGAATTATTCCATTTTTCTTAAGTAAGATACATGTTATAGGATATATTTCATAAATCCAGAAGTGTTGTAAGCTTCGTCAATGATATCATACAAAACATCATGACAAGTCAATAAAATGTTCTATACTTATCCGAATTAGTCATTTTATCATCATTATCTCAACATCAGATATATATTAAGGGTTTTATTTCCCTTAATCATGTTTTTTCTAAAAATTTTAACTTTCTACTAAATCACCTTTCCTTTATACCATTCAACATACAACCTAAAATACTTAATGAAATAGTACTATTGTACAATCATTTTATATCTCATAATTCTTATAACAAGAATATCATAACATAGTTCTTTAATACAAAAAAATAAATACATTATTTATTCTAATTAAATTTTAGTAACATCATAAGCTTGACCTTGATCCATTTTCTTTTTCAGAGCTATATTTCTATGATACTTGGGACATTCATTTGTGTAGTACCCCATGTCCTTACAGTTGAAGCATTGAATATAAGAAAATTCTTTCCTTCTTTTGTAATTTTGAGCATGGTGGAATTTTTCTCCACTCTTGAAGAAAATTCCTTTTTCTCTTTAGTATATACCAGTGTGTTTCCTTCCACAATTATAAAATGTGGGAAAATAAAATTTTCATTTAGTCTCTTTATTCATCTTTTTCCCTATTTTCTTCTTTTTCTCCTTCTTCTTTCCAAATAAAAACTACACAGAAACTATTTATCATTATTATTTGGACATGATATTATCTCCTCATATGATGATAATGTTTGAAATATTATTTCTTTCAAAATAATGGATTAAACCCATTGAATAAATGATCATTCCTACTCTTTGAATTATGTGGTTTTTTGTGGTTCACATTCCTTTCAAGAGCATCCATTTCTGAAAAATGGAATACACTAGATTTGATTATGAATCATAATGTATAATATCACAATAGAAAAAATACTTACCATGAATTGAAAAAATATACATAGATAAATATTTCATAATATCTTGAATGTAAATTTTGAATTATCCTAAACATATCTCCCATGAGTGTCAAAATAGGTGCACAGTAAGGCTCATTGTCGTGTACTAGGATACCCTGGGTCAAGACTGAAACACCTTTTTGGAGTTTTTACTCCGAGGTATATATGGTCCAGGACCATGTCAACCTATAGTATCTAGACAAGGATTTATTTCCTAGAATGATTTACATAGTTTATTCCTTACCAAAAATTCCAGGATCTTATTGTATGTTTTATCCTCATAGACTATCTTTGGGGTTTGTTCCAAAATATACCTTATCTAAATCTAGTTTCAAGTTTTAAACTAAAATTACTCTGATAACAACTGTAAGGACCTGACCCCCGTTGCCTAGAGCTGGTACCTTATTTTATTACATTGAAAAATAAAAAAGGAATATGCATCCTGAATGACTGGGTAGTTTTGTGTATTTGGAAATAATATACATACATAGGTTCAACATTAAAACTTGAAATGAAAAACAACATATAAGTTTTGTGGGGAATATCCACAACTATAATTTTATACATGCAGGTAAATCATAATAAAATTCTTCATGTCTTAAGAAAATGAAACATAAGAAGGGGGTGAGCTCAAACACTCAGTAAGGGTAAGCAATAAAATAGTAGATATCAAAAAAATAAACATTAGGAATGGTGAATAACTAAAAATGCATGCCTTTAAATATAAACTTGAACAAATTATGGTAGGAATAAGAGATGAATAAATAATTACATAATGAGACATAATCATAGGTATTCTAATAGTTTAATAACCACATGAACTATTAATACTATTTTCATAATTAGGGAATTCATAATATTGGAAATCATAACCATATCATCAAGGCCTCGTGCCAAGACCATAAATATCCATTTTGTCAAGGCCTCATTCCAAGACAATAGTTTGTATCATGAGACCTATCGATGCATCGAGGGTCTATAGAATTCCCCACCCAACACTTAGTAATTCTAATTAATTCCTCATCTGAATAGGGATAAACATATACAATATATACATTCATGTTAAAACTAATGTATGAAATTTAAATAACTTTCCACGAACATTAAGCATAAACACTAACAATTCAGAGTAAATTGGTGAATGGTTTTAAGATATCACAACCATATTCAAAAAAATAGTGGACTATATCATAAATAATTAACCACATTTAAACATAATATTAAACAAGTGTGTTAAAATGGTTTAAAATACTCTTTTAAAATCATCGAGTAATTATTGTTATAAAAACCCTTTTACTTGGAAAAGAAGAGTTCTTTTGAAAAAATATCTATATAAAGACAGAAGTGATTTGAGGTATATTCTCATAATAAAAAGCGTTATTTTATGAGAATAATTTTTGTTAAAAAAATATTATAGAGGACTCTTGAAAATAGGTAATAATTGAGAAATTCCCTTGAACCAGGAACATATTTCAGGAAGCATTTTTTAAATTTCCTTTTAAAATGTGTAACTAACCATAAAATAAAGATGGATTGTGGTTGGTAAAAATATATAGAAAAATCATATAGAATTTATTAGGGGTATATATTAATACTTAATAATTTCATTTAGGTAAGTAGATAATAAAAGTAACCTGAATGAAAGTGGAGGTTCGGGTGGAAAACCATTACCTTAAGTACATAGGTGTTCCTCACATGATCTTAATGACCTGAATAATCAAATTTTGATTCATAAATTAATATTTACATAACATCCTAAATATTTAATGGATTTGGTATTAAATTATTATGTTCATTAATGGACTTTTGATGGGTTAATAGATTAAATTTCATTGTTTGGGAGTGTTTTCTTCCTTGGTTTTTTTGATTGGAATACTTATATTTATGTTTAGATAAACATGTAGAATGATAATGGATATATGGAATTGAAGTTATATTTTATTAGTAAAAATCCATAAGATTAAATATTTATAAATTTTATTTTTTTATTGGTAGTGAAGATGAATCATTATAAAAAACATTAATGATAATTGTTTGGGTTAATTGGCTGTTTCTGATCACAACGAACACATTTTGATTTATAAATTAATATCACATGTAAAAAAAGATTAAATAACCTTAAATATGTTATAAAATATATATTATATTATGGTTAAGCCATAAAATGGTTTCATGAACATAATTGAAGATGTTAATATAAATTGAAAGCCCGTCATCCTTGAATGTGATAAATTAACACATCTCAAATGGTGTTTTCATTTTTAGTATAAAAGAATGGGAAGGGAGAGATGATGATGAATTATTATATTATAAAAAAATTCTGGTATATGTAAGGTTATGTAGTTATCATAACATATGTATTAAAGGAGGTGAGGAAATAAAAATAAAATAAAGGAACTTTAAATAAAAGAAAAGTTGAGAAATCCCTTACGATAATTCGGCAGCCTAACGACGTCACTTAAAAATTCATAAAATATTTTTATGAGAGAAAAGGGGTATCTAATAATTATTAAATAATATGGAAATTAAGGTGGATATGGAATGAAATATCCCAACATAATCCAAAATAAACTAAAGGAGAATAACATAAAAAAGGGTGCTTGAAAAGGAGAAGGGTGGTAGATTCCCTTACCTTGTAGAGTAACTCCTAAAACATGAAGGTTAGGACCATGAGGGCTTGAGGAAAACTTTTTAGTACTCATAGGGAGTTAATAATATAATATCATTGAGTATTATGAATTTTTAATGAAGGAATACGAAGGAATGAGTGGGTATTTATAATAAATGAGAGGGAGTTTTTTTATTAATTTCAAAGGACACCTCATTAGTGGTTTTTTGAAAAACCATGGGCTTTACCATGGTATTTGACCATGGTATTAGTCACTTGGGACATCTCATATAATATATTACAGTACACAAGTTGGCCATAATTTTATATTAATTATTACATCATTATGATTTTATTAAACATACTGAAAACTCAAAACTGTATTTTTACTATTCACGAAAAATTCAAGTATTTGAGAAAAATCCCAAAAATTCACTCCAACCATTTTTAGATGCTTAGAATTAAAAAATTCAATCCATTTTTTGAAAATAATTTTCTTAATATTTTGAAATTAATTTTTAAATAAAATCATAATTCATTCCAAAAAAACATTAAAACTATATCTCGTTTTATAACACCTTGAGAAATTAATCAAGGTCCCATAAGATTATCTTCTAACCATAAGAAAATATACTAACGATTTATGATTACATTTTATGATAATACATTTCCATTTATATTATTAAATTAATCATAAAATTTTAATTAAAATATTTATGACATACAAAAATACCAATACTTATAGTATGATCATTTTTTCACTTAAAAGACGTATGAATTGTATTTATACATTCATGGGTGAAGTTTCTTTTTTTGGCCAATTTAATATTCATTACTATTCATAAGAGTAACATTAATATTTAGAAGGGTATGTTACTATTCATAAGGGTATGTTAATATTCAATAAAATTTAATTTTGTCTTATTAGACTTCAAATATCTTACTGAACGCAACTATGTATGTCAGTTTTTTGAAATTCAAATTATAGAAGTGGAAAAATTATGTTTATTGGTTAGGTTATAATAAAGTGTTGTTTTTTAGAGAATCAGTGTGTCATGTATTCTATATTAAATCTATTTGTAAATTCTTGGGGTGTTACAATAGAGCTAATATTTTGTTCATTTAATATATGAATTTAAATTATTTAAATCCTTGTAATTTATCAATTTGTGATTATTTGAATCAATTTTGGATTTATGGGTTGTTTTGTGGTAAAATTTTAAAAGTGCTTAATTCTTGAATTTTGACAGATTTTTATCACAGAGGTATTTTGTGTATAACATTTAAAATATTACTCCAATTTTAGTTATTTTTTTAGGATTTATTTTTCTATTTTATAAAAAAATTTGTTTAAGGGTAATATTTTATGCAACCATCTTGAGGTCCAAAAAATAGTAAATTTAAAAAGTTGTTCGAGTTGACAATGTGGACCCCACCTTTGTAATAAAATCATAAATCAGGATAAACATGTAAATTTGATGTGATTACACGTGGAATAGAACTAGGACACATATCCATGTTTCAAAAATAAATTTTACGTAGTTTTACACTCATTAAGTGGGGCATTGGACATTATTCATTTAAAGAAGAATTGTGGAATTCTTGGACAGAAATAGTCTATTTTAGTATAGATTCCATAACTTCTTATTAAGGTGTAAAAATAATCTTAAATTTAGAGTGTGATGTTGAACAAATTTTATTAAGGATGGAATGCATGAATCATCAATTAATTGGTTCAAAAATGAAATAACATTCAGAGGACAAATTCTAGACTATAAAAGGAAGGGAGCTCCTCCTTCCGAAATCATTCAATCCCATTCTATCCTATTCCCTTCTATTCCATTAAATATGAGGAACCAATGAGAATATATCCACTGAGGAAGTTTTTATGTAAATATCCCACTTTTATTCTTCATTTATTTGTTTTTTTATTTTTGTTTTTGTTTACATTTTTTATTTAAATTTCTAATAAATTCATGCATGGTTTGTCTTTTTGTGTTTTCTTCCACCCAAAACCCTCCTTTCTTTTCAATATTTTATCCTTATTTTATTATTTTATTCTTCTCATAATATCCACCATTAACTATTACCCTAAAAAATGAGGGGCTAACTCGAGGCTTGGCCCAGGAGAGGTGTGTGGAAATTTCATTTATTATACACTAAACTTTTTATTTTTTATTAAGATTGTGATGAGAAAGAATGACATGGACCGGTGTGGTGATCTTCTACCATGAAACTGAAATCAAAATCATTCCTATTATTTTATTAAATCATTTATATACCTTATACTAAATACAATATCATCAAATAAATGGAGTTGATTCATTTAGTAGATGAAATGGAATAAGATAGAGCCAGGTCTAGGAATATGTCACACTCTCGATCGAGGTGTGACAAAAAAACTTAATTATTGGAGTAGGTGAATTTAATATTGAAAAATTCATTCAAGATTTCACACCATTAAATAAATGAACTGTAATTCGTGATTTCGATCTCGGAGTTTAATTATGAAACTTAATTTAAAAACCAATAAGAAGAATGATAGAACCCACACACCAAACCATAAAGGAAAAGTTCTTTCTTCATTAATAACATTTTTGAATTTCATGTTAGTTATTTTAAATTAAATTCCATTAACTTCATATATTATAAAAAAATAACCCAAAATATGTAATTTAGGTTAATTAGATTAAGTGACTAAAAAACTGAGAAATCTCCTCAAATGAGATGACCTTGGTTAGCCACTATGTTGTACTATGAAAACAAAGAAATTTTCTTTAGTCCCAACCTAAAATAGGATATCATAAATGAATCTAGTAATATTTGGTAAAATGGATGGATAAATTATGATTTAGACCCCTCATGAACCTTGATGGATGCATTGATATTTATTAGACTGATTTAGGGGGAACCATGGGGTGTGTCTTCGCCCCCAAACCTATTACATAATAATGTTAAGAATATGGTTTATTTTTTTATTGAAATAGATCCCATGATAAATATGTTGACATGAATATTTTGAATTAAAAAGAGGCACAATTAATAGTTGTGTCTAGTCACTGGAAATGGTCGAAGGGATTGTTTTGATAAATATAAATGGGTTGGGTGAAGTAGATTGATAGTGCTAAATGACTTATGAATTATACTTGAAATGTACAAGTGGATTAATGCATGTATAATTATCAAAATGTTAAATGGGTAAAATCTAAGGAAATTATTAATGTATTAAAAGGGTTAATAAATGGGAATTGATGAATATGTTAAATGGGATAAGATATAGGAATTATTGATAATGCTAATGGGTTAAGGTTTGAAAAATGGAAATGGGTCAAATGGGATATTAAATGGAATTGGTAAATGTAAAAATGAGTTAAGGATTGATGTTGATTCTCATGTTGAATAATTGTGAGAAGAAATTGGTATTTTTATTGATTTGTGTATGGTTATCATATGGTATATGTGGTAAATGGGTAAAGAATCATTTGAACATGGATTGGTGGTGTGGGATAAAGGATTGAGGATCCTTCCATAGGTCAGGTTGGATTGAGGCTCTAAACCCCACCCTAGAATGAATGAGTTAGGGAGTTGGGCTGATGCTTTAGGCCCCTAACGGTTTCATTGGGTGAGACTACCTGGGCTAAGGATCTAAGGTTTGTGTGTTATGATTATTTAGGAAATATTTATCCTTAGTGAGATACGGAACTCAACTTATACCCCTAAGAAAGATAATTGGATGGATTAGGTCATTGTTTAAATGATGTAAATGCCTTAACCATGAAATTATTGATGATTTGACTAAAGTGAATACTATCAACTAATGGAAACTGAGTTATTTTTTGTTTATCTTGTCATTTAATTTTTACTTTATTTCTATATATGTTTAGACATGATATCTTGTAAACACTATTGGGGGTGGATCACTGAATTGTACTCACACCCTGCTCAGGCTGTCATTGGGTACCCAAGCAAATTTCATGGTTGTAGGTTAGGATAAGGGAAAGGGACCAATGCCAGGGAGTTGATTTGAGATTGGGATGTGCATGGATGAGGATCCAAACATGGATTCAGGACCCATTTTGGGGATTAAAAAATTGTATTTCTTTTGGGATTCTTTCACTTTGTAACTATTATCATGAGATGACATTTTTATTATTTGGTTGTGGTTTGTACCATGTTTGCAAAGTGGTGGTAATTCATGTTTCTGGTTTATTGTTTTTTTCCTTTATCTGATGTGTTATCTATTATGGATTACTATGGTAAAGATTTTATAGTCTCCCCACATAATCTATTATACCCTCGCTGCAAGACATCAGCATCTATTGTACGAGGTGGTGCACTTGAGGTCATGCAACGACCCAACTCGGGGCACCAGTTTAGTGGATCCTGGGTCAGGGACATTACACTCAAATTTAGATATTTTTGGGACAACATGTATTTCATGACCCATATCGGAGGGGCCTGTGCCATGATTACCCCAATCCTGCCTCTTCTTGGCCAGGGGATAGTGACTAGCACTGAGTAGGCATATCCCTAAAATGGGAGGTATTTTACTAATAACCTATACACACATAAATATCCAAGGCCAAAATAATGAAATGTAGAAAAACTAAGTGAACAATGCATTCATACACTCAGATACCAACCACAGAGTATGACAGTATGAAACTGTAAAGTAAATTGGGCCAAAATTTAAACCCACCAAAAGATAGAGTCTGTCAAAGTGAATGATAAATTTCATGAAACTCATCTGCAGAAAACCTTACATGATGGGTAGGTGTAGGATAGGTGTTTGAATCCATAAGAGCACACCTCATCCATCAGTTCACTCTAAGCACCACATATTCCTGGTCCACCTAGGACTCCATCAAAGTATCAATCATCAGCACAAGACACAACATGTGTAGGAAAATCCCTTGCAGAGGTGAGTAAAAAAATACACAGTAAGAGACCCTGAAACTACAAAGGAATACCACTAAAAAATACATGAAGTATACCAAAAAGGAAACACACAAGGCATACCACAAAGAAAAAACACAAAGTATACCACAAAGGAAACACATAAAATATAGTCATCTCACATAGGTAAAATTCTATATATTGAAAAGAATGATTATCAATCTTAGTCCACAGAACACCCAGTATTCATAAGACATCAAGTTTTTATAACACACAAAATATCGATAACACACTGAGGGTTGATAACACATTGAGTGTCGATAATACATAGAGTGTCGGTAACACATGGATTTTAAATAACACAAGAAGTGTCGATAACACATGCAGTGTTGATAGGTCTTGAAGCCCCCATGTCACATAGTCACCAAGTCATGTAGTCAGTAAGTCACATAGTCACGAATTCAGATAGTCACCAAGTCACATAGTCACAGCTAGCCGTAGGATTCCACTCATAGTGAGATTGAATTAGGAGAGCCTACTCCTCAATCTATTAGGTTGTATGCCAAAATTCATAAAGACTCACTTAGAGTATCTAAAAATTACCATCCCATCTCAAGGATCCCAATGTTGCAAATAACTCATCAAATAGACACACCGTTTGAAAGTTACGATTATTTTTTAAAAAATTTCTGGCCGGGTCCGATCCGACCCACGGGACTTGAATCGACCCAACCCAGTATGGCCAACCCAACCCGACTCAGTCTGGACTGACCTGAACTGGCCCCATCTAGTTTGGTCCGAACCAACCCATCATGGTCCGGTTTGACTCGACCTGACACAGCCCGGTCTGGTCCGGTCCAACCCTGACCAGCCTAACATGCTAGGACACTGGTTCAAGGTCATGGGGCCACTATAGTAGCCCAGATCCCTCAGGTCCGTACCACCACATGAGGGATGGTTTGGAGGATAGCACATGGTCCACCCTGACCATGTGCCTAGCAGGTCAATGCAGCACCATGTCATGTTTCACATGGTCAACCCGCTTCCTCTGTATGCCCTGCGGCCTCGCCTCCATGGGTTCCTCTAACACGGCTCATACCCACATCCCATATCACTATTGTGCCCCACTGACATGGCCCTTGGTCACTACCCATGGCATCCACCACTATTATTTCCCATGTAGTCTCGCCTGGAATGCATTCTCGCACTCCACTGTCGACCGCCCTATTGGTGGCTCGTCCACCATGCACCCGACATGGAACTCGGCCTCCCGTCAGGCCTCATGCTGCCTCTGCCGCCACCCGCCATATCGGAAGCCCGCTTTCTACCTTTCGCTCCAAAAGAACCCATTTGAAGCCACTATTTCATGAGACACTATAAATTGCTGCCTTGGGTGATTCATGTCGCACCTTCGCTATTGCACCTCTGTGATATCGTTGTGGTGTTGGATCCCCAGTATGGAATCATTGCACCACGGAACGGAGGTGAAACAATCCTCGGTTTATATTTCACAAAGAACGAGGAACATTGAAATATTTGGCAAAAGAGATAAAGTAACCAGAATTCCTAAAGAATGGATCTTGGAATTTTTCACGTCGACCGTGATGCGTTAATGTTAGAAGGATCATGAAGAGAAAATCAACATATAGATCTAACCCCCATTCAAAACCCTACAAGTAGTTATCCATCCCACAAGAACAGACAAACCATGGATCAACCTATTTATGGGTTGATCTAAATTTATCATTTGAATCAAAGAGGTGAAATTAAATCACAAAGAGATCAAACACCTTACCTGGGATTTGGATTGATTGTTGAAGAAGGGAGAAGTTGTGTCATAGTCATCCATTGATCCGTCAAATCTGAGGTTCGTCAGTCATGATCCACCAATTTGTTAGTCTTCATTAGACGAATATCTATCTACTTTCCCAATAGGATTTATAGGGTTTTGTCATAACCCTGGATTCCTAAAAATATTCCATAATTTAAATAAACCAACACAACATCAAATAAAATATTTTTATCAAATAATTTAATGATGTTTACGTCTAAAAACTAACTTCCACCCTCTACCCATTCCGGTTGGGGTTAGGCCCCACCTAAGTTAAATTCTTTGTTCTGAATGAAATAGTACTATTAGATTTTTTATTTGAGCCACAGTTTAAGAGTTATTTAGTTTTAAATAAATATAGCTCACACGTTTTATTAAAAACTGACCATTTTTCGATTATTTCTCTTGGGCACTCCATGCCTCAAAATATCATGTAATCTCATCCCCTAGTATTTGAATTTTCGAAAATTAATTTATAAAAATAACACTAGAGAAAATAAAAGTCATTACATTCACCCCACATTACGAATTTATGTCCCCAAAACCCAAAACAATGGCTACACAAAAAAAGGTGAGGGTAATTAGCATGAATCTGAGCCTCCTACTCCCATGTGATCTCTTTGAGATTCCCGTGAATCCACTTGATACATGTTAGAGGAATCTACCATCCATAAAGGATCCTCTCTTGTCAATCCTCAATCTCCATCAGGTACTCCAAAAAATTCTCTCCATCATCAATGTCCAGCTCACCCCAGTCGATTATGTGCAATGGATCATGCAGGTACCTCCTCATCTATGACACATGGAAGACATTATGCACCTAGTTCAATTACGAGGGTATATGTGGGAGGTATTATACCTTTCCAACTCCACTCAGAATTTGAAAAGGGCCAATGAATCTCATAGAGAACATGCCACCCTGGTAAAATCTATGAAATCCCCATTGAGGTGAGACCTGAATCCACACATGGTATCCCTCCTCGAACTCCAAGGGTCTCTATCTCTTGTCACCATACGACTTCTTCTAGCTCTGTATAGTCCTCATCCACTCCTGGATGATTTTCACCATCTCAGTGATAACTTACACCAACTCTAGACCCATGAGTGTTGAATCTCCTAGGTTGTTCCAAAAATGAGGTGACATGCATGGTCGCCCGTAAAAGGCCCCAAAAGGTTCCATACCAATGGTGTAGTGGTAACTGTTTTCATACTCAAACTTCACTAGAGGTAGGTTATCCTCTAAACTATTTCCAAAGTCTAAGATTCAAGCTCGTAGCATATCCTCTAAAACCTGAATGGTCCTCTCTGTCTGGTAATTCATTTGAGGATGAAACACAGTGATCAAGTATAAATAAGTCCCAAATTCACCTCCAATACCTTCCACAATTGGGATGTGAAACCAGCATCATGATCCAAAATGATCGTCATTGGAACTCCATGGAACCAAAATATCTCATACACATAGAGGCATCCCAAGCTCTTTACTAGCCTTTACCCACAGATCGGTAGGAAGTGGGCCGACATGGTGATTTGGTCAATGATCACACAGATGTTATCATGTCCCAAGGACGTGTGTGGTAAAACCCTTAGAAAGTCCATTGATATCCCATCCCACTTCTAGTCTGGCACCTCAAGTGGTTGGTTCAAGCCCGCTGGAACCCAGTACTTAGCCTTCACTTACTGAAAAGTGAGGAATCAATAAATGAACTCTTCCATTACCTTATTCATCCCAAGCCACCAAAACTGACTTAATAGGTCCTGGTATATCTTCTTCAAACTCGGATGTACTACCAAAGGATATGTGTGGAACTCCCTCATAACATTCTCTCACAACTCCACTAGTACGATTGAGCATCTTCTGAAAATAATGATGCGCTCTTAACCTATCTAAAATCCATTAGGGCCATTCCCTATGGACAAATAAGCATGTCGGGTATCATAGTCGATATCCCTATGACGTGCCTCCCTAACTCGCTATAAGAGTGGAGGGGTAAAAATCATAAAGTAGAGGTGTGCTTCTCTATCTCCATCCATAAAGGATATCTTCAATTCAGACAACTACTCTAATGCCTCACTCAACAAATACAAGCTGGATCTCCTACTAAGAGCATCCTCCACTACATTCCCCTTCCCAAGAGTATAGAAAATCTCAAATTCATTGTCCCAGTTTAACTCTAACCATCATCTCTTTCTCATGGTTTGATCCATTAGAGAGAAGATATACTTGAGACTGTTGTGGTCAGAGTATGCAGTACACTGCTCTATCATCAGGTAGTGTTGTCACATCTTCAATGCGATGACTGCCGCAACTAGCTCAAGATCATGGGTCACGCAGTTCTGCTGATATTTTCACAACTTTAATGAACCATAGATAATCAATACTTTCCCCTACATTAGGATAAAACAAATACTAGTTCCTGATGAATCATATAACATTACATACCTGACACCCTCGTCTATTAATCTCATGATGGGAGCACTCTTCAACCTCTACCTAAGCTCATGAAAGCACTTCTAGTACTTTTCTATCCACAAAAAGGAATTCCCCTTCTGTGTTAAATCCATCTAGGGTGATACTACTCTATAAAGGTTGTGTAAAAACCTCAAATAGTACCCAACAAAACCCATGAAACTCCATAATTTGGTAACACTCTTGGGTGGCTCCCAAGCAAGAACCGCCTCAATATTCATCGGATCCACTATAACTCCAGATTCTTAAATGAAGTGTCCCAGAATGTGGAACTCCCAAATTGAAACTTTAAGAGATTCCCACATATGGTTTTATTAGATTGTGTCTAGGACCATCCTCATATGTATTTCATGCTCCTCCTTAGACGCTGAGTACACTAGGATTTCATCAATGAAGTCCACCAAAAACCGGTCTAAGATAAGCTAGAAGATCATGTTCCTGAGTCCCATGAACACTTCTGGGGTGTTTTTCATTCCAAATGGCGTCACCATGTACTCATAGTGGACATACCGTCATCTGAATTCTATCATTGATACATCCTCATCACCTACATGAAGCTGGTGTTAGCTAGACCTGAGGTGAATCTTTAAGAACCACATTTATCCCTTCAATGGATAGAAGAGGTCATTGATCCTCAGTAGTGGATACTTTTTCTTCATGGTTACCTAATTAAGGCACCATAAGTCCATAAATAACCTCAATCTCCCATATTCTTTCTTGGAAAACAAAACTGGGGCCGCCCATGGTGAAACACTAGGTCTCACAAATCCCTTTCTCTGCAAGTTCTTCGGTTGTAACCATAACTCATGAAGCTCTATGGGAGCCATCTGACATGTAGGTGTAGATATCAGTGATGTCTTAGGGTAAAAATAAATGCAAAAGTATACCTCCCTTTGGGGAGGTAATTTGGGGACATATTTGGGAAAGACGTCCTGATACACCACTACCACTGTAGGAAACTGAGGACTCCTATCATCCACTACATAGAGGATGAGGCTAGACAACTGATGGGTAATCATATGAACCCTCCTATGAGAAATTAAATCATACGATACATGTGTTTCCTTTTCCCCAACAACGGGAAAACTGGTCCCATTACCACAGACACACCACACTCTATGCCTAAAACAATCAATCTGAGCATGGACTATAGATAACAAGTCCATATTACGAATGAGATCATAAGTCCTCAACAATGCTACTAAGATATCCCAACAAAAAATCTCACCTCCAAGAGTAAGGTCACACTATCGGAACTAGTGTGTGATCATATAATCCCCTCCCATATAAGTCTCTAAGTGTAAGGGTCGAGTTAACGGTTCCACTAGAATCTCCAAGAACTGCACAAGATTTATGGCAGAAAAGGAATAGTTGGATCCTGTGTCTATAAAAAATACATCTATGGTGTAGAATACATATATAAAACCTCTAATAATCCGTAGATCATCAGATTCATAATCCTCCATTGCCTATAAATCACCTCATCCCTATCCACCAGCTCCATGAGCCCGTGGTGGACCACCTAGTGGTGGTGGTGGTAATATGTCGAACCTCCTCCCACATCCTATTTCCCTACATACTCCTCTTCCACATCTACTCTGTGTACCACCCTTATCAATAATCCTCCACTACCTCGTCAGTCCCTCTACCATCTCCAGAGTTTTTGTATGGCGGGTCAGGTAATCTCGTTTCAGATGCCCCCAACCGTCACACAAGTAACACAACCTGTCATTTAGGTGACTCACTCAAGCTAGGGAGACCCACACTACTTATCTAGGGTCCAGGGGTCATAACTTGGAGTGATTGACCCTCTTGGGTCCCTACGTCTATTTTTGGGTACCTACTACTAAAGACTCAGCTGCTTAGTGCCTGGTGATAGCTCACACTACAGGTGTCTGCTCCACCAGAAATCTCTCCACTAGTAGAGATCACTCCAGTACCATATAATATGTAGGTATAATAAGAGATATAATTGATGCCCAGATATCCCAGCGTAAGACCTTCTCAAATGTATAATCATTAAAGAATGGTTCTTATACCATACCTAGGGAGTAGTAAGAAAGATAAATAAAGCCCATTGAGCACTCTGCCATAGTCTGTCTACCCTACTACAGATGTAGGAGATCTTGTATGCGCACTGAGCATAACATAGCTGGTAATATCTCCTCTCAAAAGAGTTTCTTTAAGTCTTCCTAATATATAGTCACATCATCATGTTTCTGGGTCACTAAGCTCTACCAATGCCCCGCTAAGCCCTAAAGATGACTCACAACTAGGACTGCCATATGAGAAGCATGTGTCATCACAAGTTAAAAGACACAAGTCACTGCCTTCAGCCAATCCCCATCTATCTAGGGGTCTGGATCACCCCTAAACCTAGGAGGTTGCTACCTATGGAACCCATAAAACACACTCACCTACATGAATCCTCGTTCGGTAGTGCTGGTAGTAACTACTGCTTGATGGGTGGTGGTATCACTATTAAATCACATGAAGGTCCTATCTAAGGTGTAGGGAGTATCTATGTTACATGCCTTTATACTGAAGCCTCTTCTCTAGGTGGATCTTTTTTGTGATCATGCAACGGAATCCTGGATGGCTGTTAATATAGAGGCATGAAATATATTAATATGTTCCACAAACAATAGAGTATACCTGGTGAGCTAACTCAAGAAGGACACGAGGGCACACCCAAATCCTATATGATGCATGTACCATTATTTTCCCCTACAACCAGCATTTTTATGTACCGATTCAAAAACCAGAACTCAGTGTCCTAGTGTATGGATACGTCAAATGCCACAACAACACTAGATTCTCTAGCATGAAAGTCAAACTCAAAACACTTAACACAGTTTCCCTAAACCAATTTCATAGTCTCACAATACTTAAGTAGAACTGAACCACCTCTGATAGCAATCTATCATGAACCATCCCAGAGAGACCTGTTTTGTGACTACCCCAAACTCACCTCTAATAGGCCAAGGGTTGGAAACTAGCACTGATTAGGAATATCCCACAAATGGGAGGCATTTTTCTAAGTACCTATACACCTGCACATATCTCCAATAACCAAAATGCTAAAATCTAAAAACACTAAGTGAAAAATGAATGCATACACAACGATACCAACCATAGAGTGTGATAGTAGGAAAATAGAAAGAAAATAAGGCTAGAATAAAATCCCACCAAAAGAAATATTTTGTCAATGTGAATGTATAAGTTCCTAAAACTCATCTGCCGAAACCTCTACTTGAAGGGTAGGTGTAGGAAAACTGTCTGAATCCATAAGAGCACACCTCATCTATCTAATAACTCTAAGAACCATCTAGTCCTGGTCAACCAAGGACTCCATCAAAGTGTTGATCATCTGCACAAGACATGACACATACATGCAAAGCCCATACAGGGGTGAGTAAAACAATACTCAGTACGACACCCAAAACCACAAAGGAATACCACTAAGAAATACATGAAGTATACCACAAATGAAACACATGAAGAATACCATAAAGGAAACATGTTAAGTATACCATAAAAGAAAAAAACTATGTACTGTCATCTCACACAGGTATAAGAATGTAGAACTAAAAGAAGGATTATTAGATGTTGTCCATAGAATAACCAATATTGGTAAGACGTGAAGTTTCAATAACTCATGGAGTGTCGATAACACACAGAGTGTCTATAACACATAGAGTGTCGATAACACACGAAGTGTCATTAACACATAGAGTGTAGATAATTCATGCATCCCCCAAGTCACATAGTAACCAAGTCATGCAGTAACCAAGTCACATAGTCATAGTCAGCCACCAGATTCTGATCATAGCACACTTGTAATGTGAGAACCTACTCGTAAAGTGATTAGGTCATATTCAAACATTCACAAAAAATGATTATATTATCTCAAAAGGACCATCTTTTCATAAGGGTCACAATTCCGCAAACGACTCTTCAAATAGACACACACTTTCAAAGTTATAACTCTTTTTATAAAAAGATCTGACACGGGTTTGGTCTGGGTCAGATCCGACCTGCCGAAACCAACCTGAACTAGTTTGGCTAACCCAACCCATCCCAGCTTGCTAGGACACTAGGTCTAGCCGATTGGGCTGCTGGAGTGGCCTGACCCCATCAGATCTGGACCACCACATGTTGGATGGTTTGGAGCACCGAACATGGTCCAACCTTACTGCGTGCCTGGCCGTTCAACATGGATTTGTGCCACGTTTTATGTGGCTAGCCCACCTTCCACACATTCCCCATGGCCTCCCTACCAAGGGTTCCCCTGAAGTGGCTCTAAGCTGTGTCCCAGCTCGCCACCGTGACCTCCTTCCATGACCCCTGGTAACTACCCTTGGCCTTCGACACCGCAGCCTCCCACGTGGTCCCTTATGGACTCCATCCTTGCACTTAGCCATCAACCAACTGACTAGAGGCATGTCCTCCTTGCACCTTATTGGGTTGCATGCTTCCTCCGCCGCCATCTGCCCTGCCGGAATCCCACTGTTTGCCTCATGTTCCACCAGAACTCGGCTAGAGCCACTGCACCGAGAACCGCTGTAAACCACTATTTAGGGTGATCCCTTCGGCACATTCGCCATCACAACTCCATGATATCATCATAGTGTTGGATCCCTGGTCTTGGATCATTCCACCACAAATCAAAGGCACAATTATCCTCAATTCATATTTTTCAAATAAAGAGTACTATAGAATGATTTGGGGAATGTGATAAATGCATAGGAATTCCCAAAGATCATATCTTGGTATTTTTCATGTCAGCCTCGATCTGTTCATGTTATAAGGATCACGAAGAAAAAATCAACACACAGATCTAATCCCCATTCAAAACCCTGCAAGCAGTTATCCATCCCACAAGAATAGAATATCCATGGATAAACCTGTTCATGGGTTGATCTATATTCATCATTTGAATATATTATGGGAAATGAAATCAGAATGAGAACAAACACCCTACCTAGGTTTTGGATTAGTTTTTGAAAAAGGGTGAAGCTGTTCCGTGATCGTCCATCGATCCGTTGAATATGAGGTTCTTCATTCTTTGTTCACCATTTGATCAATGTTCATTGGAGGAGGCTATGTCTCCTTGCCTCAGAGGATTTTAGGGCTACGTCGTAACCCTAACTTCCAAACAAAAGGCCATACTTAAAAGAAACCAACCCAAAATAAAATAAATTTTTTTTATAAAATATTTTAATGATGTTTACATAAAAAACTAACTTCCACCATCAACCCACACTAGTCAAGGAGAATCCTTTCCTAAGGTAAATCCGTTGTTTTGAATGAAATAGTGCACTCCAATTTCTTTTTAGAGAACCGATTTACGAGTTATTCAGTTTTAAAGAAAAACTGCCTGCATATTTTATTAAAAATTTAACATTTTTCATCAATTTTTCTCAAGAACATTGAGCTTCATAATCTCACACCATGTCAGCGCCTGGTCTTATAATTTTTCCAATTAATTTTAAAAAATAAAACTAGGGAAAATCCAAGTCATTACAATGTAGTCCAAGATCTTATGATCTGAGTAGACTAAAAACTTCTACCAAAAAATATAACAACACCATGTCTTCAAGGAATGCATCACCACTGCTAACTCTAGAACATGGGTTGAGTCATTATTTTCATGTGGCCAGAGTTGACTAGAACCATATTTCTCCATATTGTCATCCTGCGTCAACAAACACCAATTTATCAATCCTTAAGAAATAGAGTAGAGCACATATCCCTTTCTAGATTCTGACATGATCAAAACATGGGTTGTGGTTAACCATCACTTAAGCTCTTTGAAGGACACCTGATATTCTGGCTCCATTCAAACATTACCCCTTTCCATGTGCACACTGTCATGGTAGAAGAAATATGAGATAAATATTAAAAAAACCACCTATACTACCCTACTTAAAAAAATGATTCTTATTTTGAAAACATTCTGTAGTTTCTCTGATGACATTACAGAATCTATTTTCTCAAGGTCCACAAAACCCCTATGTTTTGACATCATGTGACCCAGAATATTCACCTCCCCAATATAGAAGGTTCACTTGGAAATATTTGTATAAAGGTGATGATCTTGAAGAGTTCCCAAAATGATCCTTAAATGCCGCTCATGCTACTCTTTAGTCCCTAAGTATACCAGGATTTCATCCATAAACACCAAAAAAG
This sequence comes from Viscum album, assembly GCA_963277665.1. Taxonomy (NCBI): domain Eukaryota; kingdom Viridiplantae; phylum Streptophyta; class Magnoliopsida; order Santalales; family Viscaceae; genus Viscum; species Viscum album. Next base: position 627,657,177 of record OY728162.1, on the reverse strand, counting down.
AGATTCAAGGTACTGATGGAGCACCCGATTCATAAGATCTATGAGGAATGCTGGAGAATTCATCAATATGAAAGGCATGAAAATATACTCAATGTGGCCTTACCTACTTTGTAATTCTGTCTTAGGAACATCCAACTCTCTAGCTATGACTTGGTGATATCTGAAATGAATATTGATCTTAGATAATCGTCTTCCCTCTTGAGCTGATAGAAAGGTCATAAATCCAGGGAAATTTGTATTTTTCTTGATTGTCACCTTATTTAGGTTTCGGTAATCAATATACAATAGGAAAGATCTATCGGGTTTTTTTTTCAAACAAGACTAGGGTGACCCAAGGTGATATTATCAATCAAACGAAACATTTGGATTCCAAATCATCTACCTATATCTTTAATCCCCTCAACTCATTTGGGGACATACGGTATGAGGGAAGATATGTCAACTACATTTCGGGTTCCAAGTGAATGGTAAACTCCACATCCTTCTACGAAGGTAACCCTGAGAAGTCATCTAGAAATACCTCTGGGAACTCATCCTTCACTAGTGTTAAACCACTATTGTAACCACAACCATCATCCTCCAAAAATAGCGACAAGATCTAGAAAAAAGACTACCCAATTCTAGAAGTGGAGGTCTAGTACACCCCGAACGAGGATCACATTCACATTAGAGGACCTTCGCACTCCCATCAGGTGCTATAAATGTCACTCAAAAGTGGTATAAATTTATGTGTACCTAGAAATTCACCATCCAATCCATATTGAGGATCACATCGAAAAGGTTTATTTCCAAAACTAGGAAATAACATTCCATCTCAACCCCTAATAGTGTTAGTGAACAAGATGGGAACATAAAACCATATTCTTTCTTATTACTAAGAGGAACCACCAATTTCATTTCATATACCATAAGATAAGTTTCAAACTTAAAAAAATATACAAGACGGGAAGAAATAAAAAAGAATTTGAGGCACGAGTATCAAACAAGGCTACAATTATGGGTGATGTAATAAGGATCGTACCTCAGACTATGGAAGGTCTTGTATTTGATTCTGCTGGTGCATGATCCATAACCAGTAGGTACCAAATCTCTTCCTAATCCTAAGGATGGCCACTAACTAGTGACACATCCTTACACTTAATTTCCCCAGAATATGATCCATCCTTACTACCATGACCACTAGAACAAGATCCCACTATCTAGAATGGTTATGAATGGGAGGACATTCCCCTAGAGGCTGTGGAACCTGCACTGCTTTAATATCGGATTTCCACTTTGTAAACCCTTTTCATGTTCCCCATAGTTACACATCGATGAAAATGGTCTGGGTGAAATTGAACTTGTTCACCACATGTAGCATTTCATCCCATACTGATGGAATAGAATTAATCCAGCACCTGAAGCTGCATCCAATAGAGGTCCGAAAGGATGACCTGAGATACCACCTCCCCACTTTACCTACTCATATCTTTTCACCATATTTTTAGACAAACTATCACTACCTTGGCCGACTACTGAAACTAGTCTATAAAAATCGGACAATCTAGAGCGGTCAATCTCCACCATAAAAGCATGATCAACCACCTCAGCATATGTCTTTAATTTGAAAAATAATAAATGGGACCTTATTTCCATCTATAACCCCATTTCAAAACATTGAGCCTTAATCTTCTCATTAGAAACTACCTCGGGCATGAATCAAACAAACTCTATGAAACGGTTGGAGTAATCCAACAAATTTTGATCTCCTTAGTGGAGATCAAAAAACTCCCAAGTCTTAGAAAATGCCAAGGTATATGGGTAACACTTATCATAAAAGAAAACCTCGAAATCCTTTCAACCTATCTAATCATTCTTCCTGACCTAAACCACTAAATCCCACCAACTTTAAATGGGGCCTTTCGACAAAAATGAAACACACTTCACTGTAACTACCTCTAGAGTATCATGAAACCCAAACAACCTTTCAATTTTCTCAATAAAATCGTCTTCCTCCTTAGGATATGTGCTACCAAATAAGGAAGGAGGATTGTTCTTGAGGATCTCCCATGATTTGTCTATTACTAGAACAGGTTCGGCTTCCCAAGCCTGAGTAGGATTAGAGCCCATTCTCTGATCCAACACTTATACAACCTGAACCAGTACTTCCACTAGTCAGTGATCAACTGGTGAGGAAGAAATCTTTTAAGTCTCTTACCTTAGTTTCAAAGGATGTATTTAGTGAGGAATATTTCTACAACTGTTAAAAAACACTATGAAACCATCAATACACCATTTTAAAACTTTATAGAAACAAATAAAATTTAATATATCTTTAAAAATTTAAACCAAAACCAAAAAAATCATAATAACAAGTCTGAGCACTCAACCCTCACTCGGTGTCCATGCATTTTTTGAATCCTGTATGTCTCACCTGTAGGAGGAACAAAATCAATTCCCAACACCCCATAGAGACTTAAGTCACATTACAATGTGTGTTGGTTACACACCCCACTCACACCTAGAACCTCAATCCCCAATATTCCAAGTTCTTTTCTATATAGAATCTCCCAAATAACATGACCCAAAGAAAGGAATAAACCTCCTTTGATACCATTTTTTCATGAACTGCCTTGGGATACCTTCCAAAACGACACCTGAATCATCCTACGACATGGCCCAAAGGGCGTTCTCAAATCCCATGGGTTAGAAACCAGTTTGTAGGCATCAGAAAACACAATTTGGGAACAATTATTTCCATGTAAACATTCATAAACATATCAAAGGAATAAAGCATCAAAACAAGATAAATAACTATATCTAAAAGAGTACAAATATCACAAGTTAAACATTTTACAACTTTAAAAAAAACCCAAATACCAAGATGGGGAGAAAAACCAACTACACAACCCAACCTCCATGCAATAAGAGGGATATCATCCTCATGCCACCTCCACTAAGAATTATTAGAGAAGGATCCCCTAGCAACTATATCCACCATCACTACCACAAAACATATTTCCTATACCTAGGTCAAACATAATAAGATATACATACACTCAAGGGTGTATGTACGGTGTAATACAATAGCAAATAGGATACCACACAGAGAGAGAGAGAGAGATTCCATTCCAAAACATTAGAAGATAAATCACCATGAAAGTTTTAATGGAAAAGAGAGGAAACATTTTAATTAAAACATTCTATGAAAATTAATAAGAAAATAACATACAACCAAGATCCAAGACACAGGCATATAATCACAAGTTCACCATGGGTAATCCATAAGCACTAGTGTTAGTGGGACACTAGGAACATTGTACCTCATTGAAAATGGTATAGGAACCATAACCCACAACATACACATGAACATGCTATAAGAGGGGAATACATCCCAAGGTCTAGTGGTCTCCAATAATCATCAATGTTTACTTTGTGTTATAGAATAAATCCTACTAGAGGGAACCAGGCCTCGACCCCACCATTCTAACTAGCATACATTACCTAATACACCCATATAGTCACCTATGATTACATTTTTTGGTCAATTTACTCTTCTGATATTACAAGAACCCCCAATTCCACAAAAATACAACCAACATTCAAAACACCCAGTCCAATCAACCACTTTTGATAGGAAAACCATTTTCAAAACCCCTTAAACAAAAAAACATGTCCAAAATTATAGACCACCATGAAAACTAACTAATTTCATTTGGAAAATCATCTTTCAACCAATACACGCACAAAAATCCTTTTAAGACACGTTTTTTTCCAACCTCACATCTCGTAAAATGTAATTATAAAGCATAGCAGGAAAACCAAAATTATCTAATAATTCCAAATCATGAAATCACCGACCTCATTCTTGGAAACTTGCAGAAACTAATGGAAACCCACAACCACCCCAGTAGAAGACAATATAAAGGAATGATCATTCCATAACCATCAAAACACAACCAAAGAAATCAATATTTAACCATCATTAGGTCAACCCATGCGCTGGAAAAGAAGAACCCAAAGAAGAATGAAGAATCAAACAAGAAGAAGGAAAAATATGTGGAATAGAGGGGCTCACTTTAGGATTCCTTGAAGATATGCACCAAATACAACTAAGATTTGAGGGTCCAAGGGAACCAAGAGGAGAGAGAGAGAGAGAGTATCATAGGGATGGAAATATTGATTGGGGGAATAAATGGTTATATTTTGATTAAAATCAATTTGGGTAGAAAGGTAAAATCAAAATTTTTATGTTCTGTGCAGGCCGCATGCTATGGCCACATATTTTTCCAAACTGTGCGGAAACCATTTGTCCCTCTCTGTCTAAAGAGGAATATGGTATCATAGTTCCCAGGGGAAGGCCACATGATCATGAAATCATTCATGAACCATAAATAGAACCACTTTTTTTTGTGTAAAATTATCTACACACCTATGAGGTAGGTCGTGCGACCAGGACAGTCCTAATGTATACGGTGCATGGTCTCTCCTGGGTTGGAGCACATTTCTTACTAATTGTGCGCCAATCGTGTGACACCAACATCCAGCTCCAATAACATTATCTTCCACCAAAATCACTTTATGAAACTAATTAACAAATATAATGCCAAAATAAACCAAACAATACCTCATAATGAAACCACATATGTGACAGGCAGTGAGTGCTCTTTTATAGTGGAGGGGGAGTGACATTCCTATAAATACCAAAAGGTAAACATTATTGGGAGGTATCCCTTACATCATGTTCCTCAAATAATGAAAAATATTTTATTAAATAGGGTATAGGGTTAAATATGTCCCTATAATGGGTTTTTACATTTTTATATGTTATTTTCCACCGTAAGTTTAGAGTTAATCCGTTAGTAAACTCAATTTCCCTTAATCTCTGTGATTAATTTTAACTATTTTCACTAATATTTTTAGTTAAAAAAATTAATTTTAATTATTATAAATTATAAATTATTCTTATTAAACATATTTAATCTCTTTTTCCAAATTAAAATTGTAGAAGTGTTAGATGTTAATTGAAAATTAATCCTGCAGATGGGATAAAACAACGTGTTTTTAAAGTGAAATTGTTAAAAAGAGTGAAATTTTTTTATATCCAATTTCAATATTAAATTTATTAAAATGAAACAAATTGTATTAATATATGTATAATTTATATAAATATACTTTAAAAACAGATAAAAATATAATTTTTATATATAAATAAATTAAGTGAAAAATAAAATTTTAATTAAAATTCAGTATTTCCACTAATCATCAAAAAATTAGACTTCTATGTAAATACTAAAAAATTATCCTAAGTTAATTTTGATGTTTGTATTTCAAAAATAAATTTTGTTTTATAAAATATAATTTATAAAAGTGTAAAAATTTATGTTAAGTGATCTATTAAAAGAAACTAAAACCGCCTTTTAGAAAAATACATCTTTTTACATGTAAATTTTTATTTATTTTTATCTGTTTTCTATAAAACACATATTATGAATATTAAATAGTTTATTGAATATATTACACTGAAATAATTCATAAAAATTGGTTTTTTTAATTTATTTAGATAAAACACGTTTTCAATAGAAAAATAGTTTTTGAGAAAAAGAATTTAATTTTTTTCAAATAGTTCTTATTATCATTTCTTATTAACTTGCAATCAAAGAATTCATTTTATATAAATTTTTAATAAATATTTTCATATTTTAGTTAATATTACTCATAACTACCATTTTACTATCTGTGTAATAATTATAATAATATCTTAATAATAATATTAATAGTATATTGTAGTTTGGTAAAACACAGTCTTGCATGTAAGACGGTCTATCGAAGGGAATCAATATTGAATGTAACACAAGATAAACTCAGTGTTATGTCTACCATAATATTAAAATGGTAAAGAGTTCAATTCAATCCATCAAATTATTTTAATTTATTCAAAAATAATAATTCATAAAAACCTAGGTTGTAACATTCTACCCCCCATAAAATGAATTTCATCCTCAAATTTTGTCTGGGTCATCAAAGGATTAATACTTGAATGTTCCTTTGATAGAATCCCACATCATAAAAATTAATACTAGATCTTCCTTTAAAAATGTAAGTCTATAAAAATAATAATTACCCAAATTAACTCATAACTATGTTTCCACATAGGAGAACATAGGTGGAAAAGTGAAAACATCGGTGTAGAAGAGAAAAGGATCACCCAAAATATGATGGAGAGTGATAAAGAACATTAATAAAGAGAAGTGGGTGATTTATAGAAGGTTATTTATCATAACACCATAGAATAAAGAGGCATGGAAAAGGTTATTGATATCATAAAAAATGATGATAATTGGAAAATATTTTATTTCATGATCCTTTTCCTAAAGTTGATGAATTTTCATAAGAAGGTATACTTACTTGATTTCATTACATTCCATATGTTCTACATCACCCTTTGGTTATACCATGATTTATTTCCACTTCATCTCTTACCCTAAAGAATAAAAGTGAATTTTTCATTCTTAAATATCTAACCCATCATGATATTCATAAATAGAATGGTAATCCATTCCATATATCTTTAGTTAACATCACACAAAAATAGCTTGCACAGGTTATCCAATATTCATAAATCCTCATATGATAAGATAATAATTTAATACCTAAAACTTCATTCTAAATTTAACTTAATCCATTACATAAATGGTTAACCTTTTAACCCCTCCTAAAGAGAAAAAATCTAAAACATTAGAAAGAAGGTCACTGAATTTTTCAAAATCAAATTACCATTGATCCCCCAAATATCATAAAATATCTCTTGTTTGACACATTCAAAACATGTTAACACCTTCATTATGCATTCTCTTGAAACATGGTAATAACTTGAAGTACTATAAATCCATATTGAAAATATGAATTCGTCCTTATTCCAAATATTATTAGATATACTACTTCAATAAAAAAATTCTAGAAACTTCATCAATGATAACATAAACCACTTTTTAAATAAATCATTTAATAGTTATCATGTTATAAAAACTATCAAGTTAACTTTATCCATATCAAACATCTCTTTATACAAGAGGTTTTTTTATCAACATCAAGAACACATTAATTGTTACATTCCCTTGATCAAAATATAACCTTTATATTAATTCACTTTTCTAGGTCATAAATCATTCAATATATTTTTTGAAAATCTTTAATGAAAAACATATACTTCATGATTCATGTAATATAATTCTTGTATTCTAATACATATACACATGAATAATCCCACTTATTTCTTAAATCATTAACTATGATTCATCATCTTATTCCTTAATATCCCTTTATTAAAATTTAAAATATGAATGATTTCTGATCATTCATAAAAATCAATTTAATCATTCTTATAAACAATACTATTAAAATATAACATACCTTTGACTTTCCACTTGTGGTCTATTCATCATCATTATCAAAACCATTACTGTTATAAACATGAAAATCTATTAATGATATTTCACCCCTAAGACAATAATTTTCATAATTATCATACATTAAACATTTAAAAAATTCAATAGTCATTGATACCTTAGGGATTATATTATTCTCATTCATTGTGTTTACTAAACTTTTCATTTTGCCTTTACAGTTACTTCCTTTGTGTCCTTTTTTTTCTATAGTAAAATCATATTCATGTTCTTATAAGACATTCACTTGGGTGTTTCTTCCCACATTATTGACAAAAGGGAAAATGAATCTTCATTCCTTTTTGATTTACATTACAAAAATTCTCAACAAAATCTTTCATTATCTTCTTTGGTGAGCCTAAGAGTTTATTAAGGTACATATTGTTAATATTGTTCTATGAAAACCTATTAGGAATGATCACAATTCCCATCAATATATTAATAATCCTATTTAAATGATCATTAGAAAATTTTCAATCACATTCAACATTAACCTAGTTCTCTATGGATCCATCCATTGAATAAAACCAGAAGAATAGTGTGATAAATACTTATCATAGTAGAAAACCACATAATCGAGAAGAATTACTTATAGGATATCTAAATCGTGACACCTTCTTTTAAATATATGACATCTTAGGATTATCCTAGACCATACATAATCATCATTTATTTAAATACTTCATGATGGTTCATAAAGCGTTTTCTAATTTCTAGAGAATACCCCCAGGAGTGTCAATCTAGGTTCACAACAAGACCCATTGTCGTGCACCGGTTCCCGATTGAGTCTATCTCAATACATTGTTTTTGGGGTTCTCACCACAATATAAATCTGTTCCAGATGCACATACACTTGTAGTATCCATATAGGGATGTATTTCTATGAAACCAATTACTCTACCCTTTACAAAAAATCCAGGACATTTCCCTATACATTAACTCATCCTTAAACTTATCCTTAGAGACATCCCTAGACATATCCTTAGAAATATCCCTATGGACCTCACTAAAGATTTCTCATCCTTTTTTAAGGGTTTAATAAACCTTTTATTTGATACCAACTATAGTGAACCATGCTTAATAAACTTGGATATTACATCTTTTTAGATTAATATTTCTTACATTACACAAATAAATGTCCTAGAATCATAATAGTTTATGTCCATTAACAACTTATAACAAAATATTCTAGTCTGGTGAATGATATTAAATGTTTTATATATCGATATTGCTATTAAATACTCCTAATTAATAATTTTCTTAATAAAATTGGGAAAGGAAACATAAGAATTTGGTCATATCAGATGATCAATTAGGGTAAACAAGGGAGATACATATGCAAAACGCAAACATAAGGGTATGGGAACATGAGCTTAAAATTTTGAAACCATACCCTTCATATCATAGATCATAATCATGATTAATTAAATAAAGTTAATTATTTAATAAGACATGAATCATAATGAAATCAAAAGAATAATCAATTAGAAAATAGCATAGAAAAAAGACAAAAAAATATGGAATACACATAAACATAGAAAATATTATGTCAAGGATACCTACCAAGACCTTCATAACATGCTAGGATTGGGATAATCACGTGTGTACCTGCACCAGGATTAGGATACAACCTATGTACCCTCTTATTTTTGAGATTTGGATACAACACATGTACCCTCTTTTTTCGTAAGTTGGATACAACCCAAGTTCCCTCTTCTTTTCGTGATTGGGATACAACACATGTACCCTCTTGTTTTCGGGCATGGGCTACAACCCATGTACCCTCTTGTTTTCTGGATTGGGCTATATCTCGTGTAACCTATGAGTTCATAAACCATTTATCAATACTGAATTAATTGGAGGGATATATAGGTCCCAGCCATTACAAAATTAAATTATACATATGTTTTCTACAAGAAAATAAAACATTCATTATATAATTACCCATAAAAAGATACAGGTTTCATAAAAATCTTATCATAAACCATGAAATGAAATGATTATCATAAAATTTTAATTATATCATAACTTCTACAAAATAAATAGGTTTCATAACTATTTAATCATATAATAACCCACGAAAATGTGTGAGTTTCATAATCATTTTATCTTGGTATAACCCATGGATGTTAAATGGGTTTCATAAACAACTTGTCTTCTTAAAAATAAAAAATTCAAAGAAAAATTAAGAATTGTGTCCTTGGATCATACACAAAGTAAATAATAAACTATATCAACTTATGTTATATTATATGAAAAATAATTTTTAAATATCATTTAAAAACAAATCTTGATAAATATAACCTTTCCACTTAGAAAAATAATTTTCAAACAAAAAACATTTTTAGGACGTTTTTCTTTGATATGGACCTTGAAAATATATAAAAGAAGATTTCAGAACCATTTTAAACAATTTTAATATAGAAAATATTTTTTAAATCATTTTTACTGAAAATTAGCTTAATATATTTTTTAAAACATTTTTATGAAACATTATTCTGAAAGAAAACAGATTTTTGACCAAAGTAAGAAATAAAGTCGTGTTTTCTTAAAAAAATCATAATAGTATTAAGTACCAAATAGTGGATAAATGATACAATTACATGAATATATTTTGAATAAACATATTATAATATAAGTTATGAGAATTATTGGGATATGTATCATAATATTTCATCAATTCAAGCTTAATCATAAACAATCATGATGAATGATGAGATTATTGCAATAAACTCATACAACATTGGTAACATTGAATCATAAAACCCATGAAATAATAACATTACATGAAGATTAAAAATTTAATTAAATGAATTATATTAATGGTATAACTACTAAAAGGGGTAGTATATACACCTTGAAAAATATTATAGGTTCATTACATAACATGTGTATCAAACAAAGAAAGTTGATACAAAATTACCTTACCACTATGGTAATGTTTTAACTGTAAAAACCAATAAAGAGAGATCCTAAAATAAATATTTAAATAACAATAACATTTAGTAGAATCATTATAAAATAAATTCATGGGAATTGTAAACCATAGAGAACAATTAGGTGGTGAACATGGCTTTTTTCTCACAAAAAATAAAAGTGAGATGAAAATCCCTTACCACTGGAGTAACTTTTGAATCGTGAAATCTATGAAAGAATAAAATAAATTGAAACTTTGTATATCATGAAATAAATTATATTAATTATATAACATGTCATACATTTTTTTGTACACAACACAAAATAAATTAGTGTTGAATATGGCATGAGCCTTGTGGAAATAAAAGTGAGACTAGAAGTCCACTTACCTTAAGTCTTTACTTTATTCATACATGTTAAAACCTCATATATAATTATATAAGTTTATTATACATATAAAAAACCATATTGTTATATATAATTCCATATATTATTTTATTATGAATTTATATTACCTATTTATTAACAATTCGATGTTAAAGTTAAGTTTCGGGTAATAACTGCTTTGTTTTTCATATATGTTTTGAATTGTTATTTTGTTACAATTTATTTGATTATGATTTCCTCTTTTAAATAATGTAAACCATGATATAAATATTATATATATATATATTTTTATATGTATTTATAATAATATATAAAAGATATAAATTGGAAATGAAATACATTGTTTATTAAGACGGTGGGTCGTACGTACACATGAATGTTGTTTCCATTTTCTTATCGTATTTTAAAAGAAAGAAAAGTAAATGATATATATATATATATATAATCTATATAGTATAATTATTATGTCTTATATATCACATAATTCCTTTACACCTATCCTTAATATAATCCATGTAAAGCGTGAATGAATCACATTGCTTCGTGAGGCGGTTGTCCGCCATACACACAAACGACGTTATCATATTCTCAAAAATTGGAAAGTATGAAACTATGTGTTATATAATAATTAAATAAGAGTTAATACATGATAAATATCATATATTTAATATATAATCTATAAATAAATAATTATTCCTAACTTGCAAATGTTTTAATGGAAGAACGAACGATATCGGTTCATGAGGCGGTAGTCTGTCGTACACACAGACGATGATTGTGTATCCCATATAATGAAAGTGTGTAAAGATGTAGGTTTTAAATTTAAAATAACACAATATAAGTATATTTAGGATAATTATGATATTATATAATCCTGTTATAATTAGAATTTAAGGGGATGGATAAGGAAACAAAACAAAAATACATTTTGATGAATGCTACAACTTCATTGGGTAACTCCTTTTGGTTTGCACCAAAGGACTTACTTGGTCGGATTTATACCTAAATTTAGTATTATATATTTATATGATAAAGTAGTGAGATTATTTGTGTAGGTTTTTACTATCAAAAGGGCTTTAGAGGTGTGAATAAGTGAGGAGGTGAGTTCCCTTTTATAGTGGAGGAGTGACATTCTTGTATATACCAAAAGGTCAACACTATTGTGAGGTATCTCATAAATCATGTGACTGGAATAAAGAAATATTTTTGACAAAATATGGGATATGGTCGAAATAATTCTAGCCAATGGGTTTTGGAAATGTGTCTAGGTCATTATTTCTATTAAGATTAAATTTTATTCCCTTAGTAAACTAATTTTTTTCTTAATCGTTGGGATTAATTTTAACTTTTTCAGCATTTTTTTGTAAATTTTTTATATCCATATTAGAAATTATATATTATTTTGATTCAAAATATATAAATAATTTTTCAAAATTCCTATCATAGAAGAGGCAGAAATTAACTTACAATTAATCCAGCAGACAGAACGAAACAATGTGGTTTTAAAGTGAAAATGTTCAAAAGTTTGAAATGATTTTATATCCAATTTTAATGTGAAATTTATTTTAATGACATAAATTTAATTAATAGATGTACAATTTTTCCAAATATAATTTAAAACCAAATTTAAATTTAATTTATCTATGTAAATAAATTAAGAGAAAAAGTGGGTTTTAATTATAATTCAGTATTTGTCACTATTTATCCAACATGAAAATTCTTAGAAAAATTCTGAGAATTCATCCTAATATATTTTTGTCAATACAAATTCAAAAATAATGTTTATTTTATTAAATATAATTTATAAAAGTGAAAACATTTAGTTTTAAAATAAGTGCTCCATTAAAAGAAGGTAAAACTGCCTTTTAGAAAAATACATTTGTTATGTATAACATTATATTTATTTTTATATCTTTTATAGAAAACACATATGATGAATGTGAAATAGTATATTGAATATATTCCATTAAAATAACTCATCATAAGTGGTTTTTTAATATATTGAGATAAAATTTGTTCATTCATAGAAAAATATTTTTTTAGAAAAGAAATTTATTTATTTTCCAATAGTTATTATTCTCATTTTCAGTTAGTAGGTAACAAAGGAATTAATTTTATATACATGTGTAAAAAATATTTAATATTTTACTTAATATTATTAATCACTTCCATTCCAAAAGATAGGTGATAACTATAATAATGTCTTAATAATAATATTATTAGTATATTTTAGTTTAAAAAAACTCTATCTTTTGTGTAACACAAGCTATTGATGGGACTCAGTATTGAATGTACCACAAGATAAAATCAGAATTTCATGTACAAAAGTATTAACATGTTGTAGCATTAAATTAAATACATCAAGTATTTTTAATTAATTTGATGAAATTAATTCCTAAAAACATGGGGTTTTATATACAATCCCACAGAAAAAAGCTAAAAAAAGTCTGACCTTTGAAGTGCTAAAGGAATACTATGGATGAAAACACAATAATAGACCTCTATCTATCAAGGATCACTAAGGTATTCACTATTATAGTCCCTCTAGGACTCCATCAAAATGTTGGCCATCAACATAAGATGCAAAACTTGTGGGAAAATACCATGTAGGTGTGAGTATATAAATAACTAGCAGGACACCCTGAAATCACTAAGAATATAGAAAAAAGAATAATGGTCATATCATTTGGGGTATTTCATTAGAATACATAAAAATAATATCTACATATAATCATAATAGAAATATGATCTCAATGTAAGGTCATAATAGTAAATCCAACCTAGGATTCATGCTCGAAGGTTCTATATAACACTCATATGGGAGAACACACTCCATGAGTGAGACAACACTGATAGTATCTATCCAATATGTTATTATTATCAGGTCTCACCATAATATTTACATGTTGTATGTCTCAAGAAATCAATACACAAATGGGGATCACACCCAAGGCTATGGGTTATTCAGTAATCCAATTTGGATTAACCCACTAAGTAGGGGATCAACTAAAATATAGTGTTGGTTAAAAAGATACTAAGAGACCCACTATTGTAAACTATTGATGATGATAGAGGATCTCAATCTAGGACTCACAGAAGGATTCTAAGAAATCTATTTGAGACTGAAGTTCCTCCGAGGGGATTACCATGTAACTCGATACTAAACCATCAGGGAATGGATCAAGGGAACATAGCACAAAAAACAATTTCCAAGATGAATAATAAAAGAGATCCAATATATTTTTGAATAAGTACATGGTGTGTAATAGAATTACACGACATGTCCCTTCTAAACTGGTTCTAACCCATATAACTTGGCCCATGCCCATGTCATTGTCTGAGTACACGACATGTTTGACCCTATGTACCCTTAACCGTGTCGGTGTACGGCTGGACATGTCTGTGTATGGATAACTATATCAATGTATGGATATCTATGTATCCTCGACAATACATGATGATCCAGCAAGTTGAGCCACACACCATGTGATTAGAGTCACATTCCATGTGATACTTAACTCCAAATGGAACCCTAACATCGTAGCTAGGGAACCATAAACGGGTTGTGTTCCAAAATACATGTTTTGTAGTTCAAAAATTCATATAACCCACAAGTTCTTCACATGAATTCCATATCGTTCAGAAATTCTATAAATCTTCTACATATCCCACTTGTGGATTTTGGATCTAAGTTAACTGGGCTTGATCATCTCTGCAGATATGATTTTCTGTCATCTCGGTTGCTTGTGTATTTTTCCAATGCTTTGTCATCACCTTGCACAAAAAAATCTGTGACCATATGTCCATGATCTAGTCCTTATCCTTCATCAATATCATCACAACTTGATCCCTTCATTAATCTGAATGTGGATCTTTGATATCAATCCATTTCACTAAGAAATGGGTGAACAATGATTGTTTATTCGATATTTTCTAAACCACCAACCACAAAAATATCAATGATGATTGAATGAATAATGGTGGGAGAAAACTAAGAAATATAAGAGGCTAATGAACCTTCTACATGTTTGGGTTGGCCTTAATTCATTTCTGTTAGAATGATGAAATAAGATCCAAAACAAATAAACAATTTATACCAAATTCCTCCATATATAAACTCGTAGCTGCAATATGATCAATCCATGAATCAATCAACTGGTTGATTGATACTATTCATAATAGGATATGAAAATAGGGATAAATCAAGATAATAACATCATACTTTGAGGTGTATCCATCACTAACAAATAATGAATTCGTATTGTTTTTTCTAATGATATCCTTCAATCCCAATGGCGAAATGATCCTCTATCTCGATCTGATTCGATGTCATCCACCAAGAATTATCTCCCACAACGGTCCTCTAGTTTTCCAGGGTTATGTTTCCATATTTGATATCTAATCATAACTATGTATTCGTAGGAAAAAATAGGTTTCTATATCAAAATAATAATAATAAAAAATTATTTTATTATTTACTATTGTAACGTCTTTCAGCCAAACGTCTGATGCCAACAAAGATTATGTCATGCCTAGGGTAAAACCCATTATATAAACACAATGGTGGCCTCATATTTATGATTGAAGCATCAATTTAATAGTTATTTCACTTTTTTAGGAAAACTATACATGCATGATATTTAATATATTTTAAAAATTTACTATGGACTCATCAGGGCTCAGAATCTCATGTCGTCTCAGTGCCTAACTCTAGAAATAATCCATATAATATACACAAGTAATACATAGGGAAATCATATTTTTTACATTAAACATGATGTTGGAGACACTTAAACATCATGTTACATGTGTGTAATCACCTGGTTACACTTATATAGAGATTTTTGTAAGGGTAAACTCCTAGTCACCGTTATGTAGTAAAATTGTGTACGGGTAATATTTTGGATATCCTTAGACAGTTACACTCCTTAAAGGTGATCCCCCCCTCTAACACTACTACACCCATTCTCTACACCTGATGGCTTGAAAAATATATCCTTAAATAATAATATAATTTTCAAAATAAAACCATTAATATAATTCAACAAACCTAAATCATATATTTAACCAAAATACAACTAAAAATAACTTCAACCAAAAATATACCAAAACATGACATTTTCACCTAGAGCGAACACCCAATAACCCTTTGAATCTAAGAAACACCCAAAATTCAACATCTAACCTTTTTCAACATTTACAAAACCTCAATTTGGCCCCATTTTACAAGAACAAGCCAAGGTTTGACCCCAATTATGACTCCCAAAAACCCAACCACTCAAAGAAGCCCCCCCCCCAAAAAAAATTAATGTTTTAAAGTATAATTATAGACTTAACAAATAATTTAACTTTGAAACAAGTTCTATCAATTTTGATACCATCACCATAAATCACCACATATGAGATAACCCATAATCACACAAAGAACCATCCTCAGGTCAAAAATAACACTAGGAGTTCCCAAAATAATTAAAATAAAATCAAAATCAAAATTTCATATTTAAATTCATAATTTAGATTTTAACAAAAATTAATATGGATATTGTTTTTAGGAAAAATTTCAAACAAGGTTGTATATAATAGAAACTAGGTTATTAAAATCTCCCCACCACATATTAGCACATCCTTGAGATGAACTCCCACATATCACCAAGAATCAATGATAAAAAAATCCATCCATTTCTCTCACATGTCGGACTCTATGTCCCATGTTTTCTCATGGATATGGTCATGTTTCCATTACACCAATACCAATGGAACTGTCTTACAAGGAAGATATTTCTTAGTGTGATCTCTTATGTGAATTAGAAACTTTTTGAATGATTCATTGACCTTGAGCGCGACATCCTCAGTGTTGATCACATGATATGGATAAGAATAGTAATGGTGAAGCTAAAATAAATGAAATAAATCAAACATAGTATTAAACCACTAAGGGTGATCCAATCAGTATAGAAATTCACTAACCCTGTCCACTATCTTGAATGACCTTACATACCTTGGATCTATAATCCCTTACCTCTGAAAATAGAGATTTCCCATTAAGGTGACACCTATAAAAATAAAATTTCACTTACATAAAATTCATTTGGATATTGTTGTTGGTCTACATATGACATATTCCTACTCTTGGTAGTCTCCAACTACTACCTAATCAAATGAATATGTTCTAAGGTTTCTTAAATGATACCCAATGAAATAATCACAGACTCATTGACATATAGCCAACATAGAGGTTAATGACACAGTATACCATACTAGGTTTCAAATGGATCCATATAAATCAAAGCTTGATAAATATTTTTATAGCTGAAATTAATTAAATCCATTAGTTCTATCAGGAATCACCAAAGTGTGTGATGCATTCTCTTATCCTGTACTCTAAAATTTGAATCATAAACTTACACTGTCAGTTGGTTTATGGATGATAGAAAGTTCTAAGATTCCCTTTCATACCCTATTTCTTTTAGAATCCCTACAAAAATTTGATGTAAATAAGGCATAACTTTCTAAAACTATAATTTGAGGGATCCCATGAATGTGTACTATAACTTGAGCATAGTTATTTCCCAGCTCATCTAGTAAAATAGTCTTCAATATCGATAGGAAATGAATCATTTTATTTATTTGATCTATGATCACCCACAATGTGTTAGTACTATAGGCTGTAATTTGTAACCCAATTACAAAATATATTGTCATGTCATTCCATTTCCACTTGGTAATATGTAGTGGATATATAATACCAGCGGGATACTAGTGGTCATGTTTCACCAATTGATAGGTGGAGTACCATGTAACAACATATTATCCATCTCTATTCATCCCCAAACACTAGCATTGTCAGTGTATGTCATGATATATCTAAGTTAAACCTGGGTGTACCTCATATTTAAAGGCATGTGAGTCCTTAATAAACTCATCTTGTATGCTCATGGGAACCAAAAAACAACCTCATACATGAATACTCACATATATTTCAAGAGACTAATATAAAGGCAGTTCCCCCACCATATATATAGTCTCTCATAAGTAGAAAATCTAAATATGACAGCTGGGTTTTCATCACCCCACTAAGGAGTAAAGTCATGATAGATAAGGATGTATGTGTTTCTTGACCCTGGTACTCTTTAATTCAAAATTCATGTCAACAATGTGGGATATCACCCACCACTCACTTCTAGACTCATAGACTACCTGATGCAACATATTATGGATTAGTTTTTCTGTAACAGCATTACCCTATCCAATGGTATATTCCATCTTGAAATCCAAATACTATAAATATTCAACCCACCTCCTCTTCAAAAGGATCATGTCTCACCGTGAGAATATGTAACTCATGATCCTGTTTTTGATATACAATAGGAATTAGGTAATAGAACCAACATCTTAAAGATTGTTCCACTATTTCTACTCCAAGTAATATGTCAGATAGTTCCACTCAGACTCCCATTAATACCTATACCTATAAGCAACCACATGACTATCTGACATCAAGACTGCTCCCAAACCAACCCCTAATGCATCACGGTACAAGGTATACTCTTTACCTTGATTAGGTATGGTTAGGATCAACATTATATTAAATCAACAATTTAGATCTTGAAAATAATTCTAACAATTTTTATACCAAATAAAAATCACACATTTCTTTTATGGACTATTCATTTGTGTTTTCAAATGAGTTCAATCCCAAATAAAACATTGGTAATAACCAACAAACCCCAAAAATCTACGCATATAGAATTTTGTTGGTTAGCTCCTATGAAAAAATTTCCCTAAACTTTTTTAGGTATTCTAATACTCTAGCCTCAGGTATAATATACAAAATAATATCACCTGGTCAATCAAAAATTGGAACATTGATAGCATGACATATATCCAATGATCCAAAAGTGTAACAAAAATAAACTTTAGATGAAATGTGTGGTTTTCTTTAACATAGAGTGTAGAATAATTTCACAAAATAAACAATCACAATAGGATATAGATAATGATGGAAAAATTGATTCATCAGGGCCATAGATTCCTCCAACATGTTTTTCAGATCAAACTTTATAATAAATGTTTCATATACACCATACCTGCTCCTGAAGGTAGTGCAAGATATGTCTGAATGTATCAACCTCATTTAGTTATGATCTAGTCCCAAATAAATCATATAGAACACTTGACCCCCCCCCCAAGATGATCAAATAGGCGGTTAATATGTGGAAGTGGATATTGGTTTTTAACTGTCACTTTCTTTAGCTTCCACTAGTCCACACACATCCATAAAGATCCATCACCCTTATTGGTGAATATGACTAGAAAAACCTAGGGGGATATTCTCAGTCTTAGAAAACACTTTGTATCAAAGTCCTACTTTTGATCCTTTAATTCATGAATCTCTAAAAGTGCTATCAGATAAGGATAAATGGAAGTAGACTCTGTATTTGGCATAATATCAATAGTTAACTCTACCTCCCTATTAGATTGAAACTTTGAGAAAGACTCAAGGAAGAAACAACTAAACTGACCAACCATAACTGGAAAAAATACTTGATGCATTTCCCCCTCATCCAGTACAAGTCTAGAAACCTAATATGTAATCTTACCCACCTAATGAGGATCAAGTCCTTCATGATCCACCTGTAAGCCCCATTCTTCAATATGGTCACAACTACAACCCTCAAGAGATGTGAATGACACATGTTGATGGGCACAGTTAAAGTGGGATCAATATGGTACTAACCATTCCATTATGAGAATCAATATAAACTATCCATCTCTAGAACAAATATATCATAGATAAATTCTTAACAAAAAATCCACCTATCATGTAAGATAAAAAAATCCCACACACTATTTACATGGAAATTGAGTTCCCCATTCAACCTTGTATAGTGATGCTCAATAGCTCATGTTTCCAATCTAGAATACCCAAAAAACGTACATTCTAGTTTTAACCTACCATAATATCCTACTTGACTATCTCGGGTCACATCCCATCATGTCTAGGCTTACACAAGTAATAATTTTGATGACCATACCACCCACCTTAAAAAGCACTCAAATGTCTGGCTATCCCCACTCTTGAGTTACCCTCATACCTAAAAATGCATTTCTAGCAATAGTATAGAAACTTCATTCTACTCAGTCATAGAACGTGAACCCCCAATATCCTAACCAAACTATTATCATCACAAGGTAGCTCATAGACCAATACACCCCCTCGCGGGTTCTCATACACATATTTATAAAAAACCTCACACTAAATCTAAATACCCTAAAGAATCAAAAAAAATCAGGGAATAACATAGCTCATGATGTTAAAATAGAAAATAAATTTACAACAGGTATAATATCCTACTATTCATTACACCAAATATCCTAAAACCCTTATAACCTAATCTCTCTCTATAGACCTATCGACCAATAATCAGGGTCAACATCATATACATATAGGATCCATATTATATCGTTTTTTTGTTCACTTTGTGATAAGTTTCATTATAATGAATTTTATTTTTCCATGTATTCATTTAGAATTTTAAATTGGTTATTTTCATAGATATGAACTAATACTGTGTGAGATTACGAGGCTCGATGAACCTATAATTAATTTTTAAAATATATTAAAATATATTAAAGATCACGCATGCACATTTTTCCTTTAAAAATTGAATAAATATTAAATAGAGGATAAGATCAAAAATATTAGGGTATTGTTGAGTTCAGAGGATGGGTTTTACCCTAGGAATGAAATAATTTTGTCAACATCAGTCATTTTGATAAAGTTAAGTTTTAGGAGAATTAATAAAATAAAATAAAATAAAATATTTGTTTTATTTTTTTTTGACACAAAGACATGAAATCATCTATAAATATATTATTATGAGAAGATATCAGGGTTGGATGCTAATCCCTAGAGATATAGGGGGCCATTGGAGGATAGTGTTCTTAGAGGAGAATATCAGATCATATTGATATCAAGGATCATTTCACTATTGGGGTTTGGGGATCTCGCCAATGAAAATGACACAGAGTCAATATTCATTAGTGTTCGATTATTCTTAAGGTAAGATGTTTGTTTTATGTAAATTTACATTATTTTATTTTTCTTATGATGAATACAAATAAATGAACCCATCAAATGATTCACAAATAAGGTGCATTACAGTTATAGTTTAGACCATCCAAGATTGTGGGAATTTAATTATTAATTATATTATATCTCTTCGTTCTTCATTAAAACAGAAATGAATTGAGGAAAAATGAACATTGGTTGAGGTCTATTTCTCATGTTTTTATTTTGTGTATATCTTCCCCCATTCATCACATGTTCATCACAAGAAATTACTTTGGCCAATGTTTTAAAAAAATACCCGATAATTGATCGTTTCATGACCATTATTTGATGAAATGGATCAATACCATGAGTATGACATGAGTTCAAGGAATTTATTGAAATTCGATGATGATGGAGGATGATTAGAGAGGATTGAAATAAATCAAAAACTTTTCTTTTTTCTATATTGATAGTGAAACTATAGATGACACAAGCGAGCATTTACCAAGTGGGTTTGAATGTTGGATTTGGATATTAGTGATGAAAAGGATTGTCCAACATCTGATCCTGATATTCTGATGAGATTTGAGGTAGTGGTGATGTAGATGATAATGCAGAGAATAACCTGTGGGTTCTGTGAAATCAAGGGATACACAGTGTGTAATCCAGAATTACATGTCATGTTGGACCCCCTAAGTGGTGGCTAGGGATTACTAACACAGAATAGGATCACATGCCATGTGGTCCATACCACATTCAATGTGGTCCCTATATGACCATCTTGGCATGTAAAAGGTGTACACAATTAGGAATATGGATGGTGTTACACACCATGATAGACAATCCACACACCATGTAAACCCAGAAAGACAGCTTGGTGTGTACAAGCTGTACACACCCAAGAGGTCTAGAAGCATTACAAATGATTTGGACCATGCCACATATTATGTCCACCCTGGAAGGCAGTTCGATGTTTACAAGGGGTACACTCTCAAGAGATCATGTGGCCCCACAAGCCATGTGTGGTGGGCCGCACACAATTTACTTGAATACAAACTTGGAAACATGTTGTAATACACATAGAGAACTCAGTATTGGGGAGACACACTATGTACTCATAGCACACACTGTGTACTTTATCAAATAAGTCTAAGTTCCCTTATCCTCTTCATCCTGGAAAAGTTTTTTTAGGGTGTATTTCCTTAATCCATTCTTTGAGGGTTGTTAATGAATCACATCCTATGCATAAAATGGTAACCCCCTATGAGGAACATCAGTCTCATATAGTGTTTTTTGAATCCTTTAGTGAGGGTTAGAGAGAGATCATTTGGCATCATAAATTTCCATAGGTGGGGTCTCTATATCATCGTGACCAACACAACATGGGCATTGATCCCTTACATAGTGGGTTAATATAGATTGGGTTGTTGGTATACCCCATGTCCTTAGGTGTAATCCCTATCTATTTATATATCTCTTCATATTTCTAGCATGTACTTATTATGTTTAGGCCTGATGATCAGAACATCTTGGATGGATTCGATCAGTTCTCTCTACCTTGTGGAGTGTGTTCTTCTAGATGAGTGTTATATAGAACATTTGGAAAGGAATCCAGGGCCTGCATTATAGTTGTGATCATACGTGGTGATGTGTTTCTACTAATATTACATATGGATGTTCTTGTTATATATGTTTTGGACATATCCCTATGATGAGATAAATTTATTAGTGATGGTATATTCTTAGTGATTTTAAGGTATCCTACTAGGTTTTATTATACTCACCCCTATATAGGATTTTCCTGCACATGTTGTGTCTTATGTAGACCATTGACCTTTTAATGGATTCCAAGAGGGACTAGGACCAGGTGGAGCATATTGATCTAGATGGACCAAGGTATGTTTTGATGGTTTCATTGACAGAAGTCCTTTACTATATCACATGTTGTGCATGTTTTTAATTTATTTTTGGTTTATTGTATTTGAAATTTTCTTTATAGTACTTTTTTTCATACTCTGATGGTGGGATTCTATATGTATACATTCATGGTTATTGGTTGTTTTACATTTCTAAATTTTATGGGCTTTGATATGTGTGAGTGTGTACATGTACATGATTCTAAGGCCTCCCATGTGTGTGATATGATTACTCAACATTGGTCTCCAACCCCTAGCCTATTGGAGGCAGGATTTAGAAAGTTGTTGCTTGGGCCTCATTAGGTAGAGTCATGATAGATTGGAACAAGAGGAGTCAAATATAAAATAGGACTGAAGTCTATTAGCTTGTTTTGTGTTTTATGGAAATAATGTAAAGTGTTTTGAGTTTGGGTCTCATGATAAGAACTACAGTGTTGGTGTAGTGACCAATGCATCCATTCACTAGGAACATGACTCCCTACTTATCAAATCGTTACATGTAGGAACTGGTTGTGGGAAAAAACATTATTACATGCATCATATAGGAATGTTTTGTGGTTTTGATGTCTTATTGAGTCATATTTCTAGATATAATCATTGATTTTGTCATATCTTGTCTATTTATGGATACCTCCATAATGTTTTCCATCTAGAATTCAGTAGTAGGATCACAAGGATAATCCCCTCAATGATGAGGTTTTGATATAGGGGCCTATTCAGAAGGTGTTACTTATATTTGGTGCACCAGTCTTACCACCACATGTCATGTAGAATATGGTACCAACATTAATGGAAAATTAGGTGCACAAGATGAGTTCACTTCATAAGTTTCAGAGATAGTGACACCCCATCTTATGAGGTGAGATAGAATCCTTGGTGGTAGAGGATTTATTTGAGGTAGTGGAATGAGGCTTTTTCCGTTCCAAGGAACCGACATATTAGATTTTGGTATTGAAAGTGAGCCTTATTCATGGATTAATAGTAAAATGGAAGGGCATAGTGACCCAGTCATATGATAAGAAGAATCTTTCATGGTTAGAGTTTGAGCTCACTTTCAAAGAGTTTTCTATATCTATATTGAGGGATTTTTTCATCAAGAAGATTCTATAGAATTATCCTGGAAGTATGATTATGGATGAGTATTTATAGAGGTTCACCAACCTCTCTCAGTACTCAATAGATATGGTATGTGATTAATAATTTTTGGTTAGATCTTCATGTGAGGAATATGCAGATACATTCAAGATATTCTGTTACCATTATGTGTTCCTTATTATATTGGGGTGATGGAGTGTGATTTAGTTATTGAGAGTTTCTTAAACAAGAAAACATAGAAATTTGGTTCCATAAATGGGAACATCGGTGTAGAGACTTTGGAAAAAGAGATTCGATGACCGACACAGTGACCTAGTCATTTGAGAAATTTCTGGTGGTGCTCCTGGGACATGTGGTCTATAGTTTCTAGCACACATTATAGATCTAGTCAGCCTAGGGAGAGGTGGTTCTAATATTTTGATGTTTGGGGATATATTACATGAGATTACCTGACCTAAAATGTGGATGATTGAGATACAATGGATGAGACACCTTGCCAGAGGTAGCATCAGTAAAAGGTAGTTCCACTGGGTGGCTAACAATGCAGAGGGTATGGAAGAGAAGTTGGTGGTGGTAGGCATTATGACTTGTTACCACCACCACACCCAGGTGGTTCATGACTGTCTATGGGAGCTGGGGGACATAGCGAGGGTTTTTTGAAGTGGCTGAGGCTTATAACCCAGAGTCTCCAGGCATGATACGAGGTATGATTTGTGTCTTCTATACTTTAACTATAGTATTGATAGACATAAGTGAAATCTACTCATTTCTTTCCACTACTCCAGTTCAGGACATAAATATTTTAGTTGATCCCTTGGATTAACCCTTTTCTTGTAGACTCCTACTAGAGTCGAACTAGTGATCACACGCTTCTACTGATAGTGCGACCAGACTCTTAGATGTGATAGTTTCTTTTGGGATCTCTTTGTATCATTAATGAGGAATTATGAAGTCATCTTATGTATGGACTGGTTGTTTAAAGTTCATGCCAAGATATACTATTTTAGGTTGAGGATGTAGTGTGTCCATAGTGACAGGATAATTTTTTCCCTTATTGGTGAAAGAAAAACCTAGTTAGAGCAAGATGGACTCATGTATAGGAGGGTGAACCTATTTACACACTATTTGGTTAACATGACTCTTGTTATAGTGGATTCTAGGAGTTTTCAATGTCCTATAATGGTGGTGGAGTATAAGGATGTATTTATTGGGGGCATTAAAGGATTTACTCTCCATAGAGATATAGAATTTGACATTAATCTACACCTTGAGATGACGTAAATATATGTACTAGCATATCATATGGCTCTTGTAGAGCTTCATGAGGTGAGGGTGATGTTGGAGGACTTATAGAGGAAGATATTTGATAAACCTGGTGATTCACCCACGGAAGCCCCCATATTTCTCACCAATAATGAATATAGGATATTAAGGTTGTCTATGGATTATTGTCCCCTAAACTAGTTGACTGTGAAGAACAAGTATCCACTATCGAGGATCAATGTTCTCTTCGATCATTTGAGAAGGGCATTATGGTTCTCTAAGATTGACCTTATATCAGGCTGTCACCAGCTGTGAGTATGGGATGACAATATAATGAAGATAAATTTATGATGTTTTTGGAGTCACTATGAGTATTTTGGGACTCTATTTGGTGTAAAAAATTCCCCACTAGTGTTCATGAGACTCATGAACTAAATATTTCATCCTTTCTTAGACATGTTTTTGGTAGTATTTACTAATGATATCCTAGTGTACTCAGTGTCCGAGGAGGAGCACGTAGTACACTTGAGGATGGTCCTAATCATACTCTATGAGAAATAGATTTATGTTAATCTCTAGAAGTTTCTATTTTTTATTTAGTAGGTCCTCTTTCAAGGATATGTTACCTCAGCAGATGGTGTAACAGTGGACCTAGTGAAGGTTGAGGCATTGTTATCATGGGAGCCACCCCTGAACGTGATGGTGGTGTAGAAGTTCCATTATTTGGTAATATAATATCATATATTTATACCTAATTTATCTAATATTTCATCTCCCATGATAGATTTTTCCTAAAATGGGAAACCTTTTAGGTGGAAAAAGAGGTGCTAGAAGGATTTCTAGAAGTTGAGGATGAAATTGTCGAGCACTAACATCTTGAGGTTTCCGAAAGAGGGTGTCTAGTATGTAGTGTTATTAATTAAATTAGGGATTGGAATTTTTTATATTATAATGTATAGTAATGAGATGATTTCATATATTTCATATCATTGGAATTTACATAAGGATTACAATATGCCCAACTACAGACCAACTCACCAAGTTGTCCAACTACCTAACTA
The DNA here is from genome assembly GCA_963277665.1 of Viscum album. Classification (NCBI taxonomy): domain Eukaryota; kingdom Viridiplantae; phylum Streptophyta; class Magnoliopsida; order Santalales; family Viscaceae; genus Viscum; species Viscum album. The sequence continues at coordinate 627,631,061 of OY728162.1, read as the reverse complement.
TTCAAGAATAGAATCCAGTAGAAATATTTTGGATTATTCTATGTGAAATAGATAGTTTGGATCCTTATAGTTACTTCAATGATCATTTTAGACTATGATACTCACTTCATGTAGTAATTATGGATATGACTACAGGGGGCCTTTGATACTCAGTTGCATTTGAGAATGAAGTTTCACTCCTAGGCTAATGGCCATACTGAGTAGACCATTTAGGTCTTGGGGGAAATGATGCAGGATTTCATGTTATATTTTGGTTGTATCTATGAGGATCACCTAGAATTTGTAGAGTTAGTGTATGATAAGAACTACCATTCCACTATCAGTATGACATCATTTGAGAAATTGTATGGGAGACCCTATAGACCACCACTATGTTGGACCGACCTAGAAGAGTCATCACTTATGGTCCTAGAGATAGTGAGATCCACAACAGAGAAGGAGAAGATCATCCAGGAGAGGATTAGGACTGAAAAGGGCTATCCAAAATCCTATGAAGACCAATGATGCTGGCCGTTGAAGTTTTATGAGGGAGACTATGTGTTCATATGGGTCTCACGTCAACATGGGTTGTGAAGATTTTTTTATGGTGGTAAATGTTTTTAGAGAATAATTTGAACTTTAATGATACTTATTAGATTCAGTGAGGTGTAATACTTCTTGGATATACCCCCAAATTTCGTCCCGGTACATGACGTCTTCTACGTGCTGCAGTTGAGGAGGTGCATGAACGACCCCTCACATTTCATTGATTTGGGAGAGATAGATAGAGAGGAAGGGGATACATTTGATGAGTACCCAGTATATATTATAGATTATAAGGATAGGATCTTCAATGGGTGAGTGACGCCTTTAGTTCATGTTTTGTGGTCGAACAATAATCTTTAGGAGAGAACATTGGAGTAGGAGACCCAGATGCATGATTAGTACCCACTTCTCTTTGTGTAGCATTTTTCTTTGATTTATAGGATGAAAATCTTCAACGAGTGGGGAATTAAATGAAACTAATTTTTCATTTATTACTTTATATTTTTATATGGATTATTTTCAGAGATAGGTGTTGAGAAGGTGTGATCTTTCAAGGCCCGATAAGCCTAGAATTAATTTTTTGAAATATATTAAATTATATTAAAGATCATGCATGAAAAGTTTCCCTAAAAAGTTGAATAAATCTTTAAAGTATATAATTATAAATATGTGGGTGTTTTTGAGTTCATAGTGTGGGTTTTACCCTAGTTGTGACATAACTGCATCGGTGTTAGGCATTTTTATAAAGTGTAGTCGTAGGTGAATTAATTAAATAAACTAATTAGATTATTTATTTTATTTTTTTGACATAGAAAACTGAAATACTCTATAAATATATAGTTATGAGGATATATCAGGGTCAACTCTTAAGAAATGGAGATATATAGGACTATTGGAGGAGAGTTTTCTTGGTAGATGACATCAGATCGGATTGAGATTGAGGATCATTGGCCATTGGGGTTTGAGGATACCAACAATGACAACGATATGGATTGGTTTTTCATCAGTGATCAATCCATATCAAGGTAGGAAATTCTTATGTGGATTATTACTTTTCTTATTATTCCTATGATGAATGAAAATCAATCAACTAACGAAATGATTCACTGATTGAGCATATTTCTGGTACAATTAGGATTCTATGGGATTTGAGGATTTCGATTATAGATTATAATATATCTCTTCATTCATCATTAAAATGACAATGAATCAAGGAAAAAATAAATATTATCCATGTTATATTGCTAATTTTTTTTTATTTGGTATATTTCTTCCCTTTTTATTTGCATGTTCATCATGGGAAAGTCCTTTATCCCACAGTTTGATGAAATTCCCAGCAATCAATCATTGCATGACCATTCTTCGGTGAAACTGAACGATACTACGAGTATGGATCATGATCGAAGATGTGATTGAGATGTGGTAACAATGGAGGAAAATCATAGCTGTGTAAAAATAGATTAAAAACTTTCATTCTTCCTATATTGATATTAGAACTATGAGCGGTGCATACATGCATTTCCTGAGTGGTGTTAAATGACAGATCCTGGAGATCGGTGATGGGAACGGTCGACTAACCCCAGATCCTCAAATTCTGATGTGTTTTTTTTTATGGTGGAGGCATGGAGGATAATTCAGAGAATAACCTATTGGTTATGTAATATCCTGGGTTACACAATGCCTAATACGAAATTACACACTGTGTGGGACCCCTTGAGCATCGGCCATGGTTTATGTGCAGAGATAATAATCACACACCCTATGGTCCCTACCACACGTCGTGTGGTCCCTAGATAGCTAGCTTAGCATGTACATGGTGTAAACACCTTGGAATTCAGGTGGTGTTATAAGTTGTGTGGTTCATTATACAAGTCGTTTACACCATGATAAACATCTCTATGTGCATAGGTGGTACATGTCGTGGATGATGGGTGGCATTTCACACTATGTGTGTCAGGCCCCGTGTCTTGTACACATTTGAATGTGGCTCAGCGTGTATAGGTAGTATATGCCTATGAGAGCATGTGGAACCACACACCATGTGTGATCAGCCACATGCAGTGTACTCAGACATAAAAACTGACAAGGGTCATAATACATGGGTAGAACCTACTGCTGATGAGACATGTTATGTACTCATTGTACACACTGGGTACTTTCTTAAAGAAGTCTTGAATCCATTATCCTATTCATCTTGGACAAGATATGTTTGGTTATGTTCCCTTGATCATTTCCCTAAGGGTTGTTATGGAATCACGACTTATGTATAGAATGGTGATCCCCTATGTGGAATTTTAGTATCAGATATAGTTGTTAGAAACCTTCCATGAGGCCGAGAGTGAGATCCTATATCATCATCATTTTCCTTTGGTGGGGTTCTTGGTATTTTCGTGAACAAAACCACATGGGAATTGATCCCATACTTAGTGGGTTAATCCAAATTGGGTTGTTGGTATACTCCAGGTCCTTGGGTGTGATCCCTATATACGTATCGATCTCTTCAAACTTCCAGCATTTACTTCTTTAGGAGAGACCCTACGAGCATGGAATCTCTAATGGACAATATGAGTGATATATGACTCATGAAGTGTGTTCTCATAGGCGAGTGTTACATGGAACCCTTGGATAGGATTCCTAGGTCTGAATTATAGTTTTTATATTACTTGAGATTGTGTTTCTACTATGATTATATCTGGATGTTTTTATTATATATGCTATTGAGATATCTATGTGATGAGCTAACTTTTATTCTTGATTCCAAATTCTTGAAGAATTCCTGGTGTCCTACTAGGTATAATTATTCCCATGCCTACATGGGATTTTCCCAAACATGTCATGTCTAATGAAAACAACCAACCTTCTGAAATAATCTAAGTGGTACAAGGACCAGGAAGAGCTTAGTGATCTAGATAGACCGTGGTGTGTTCTAGTGGTTTCATTGACATCAGTCCTTTACTAATTCACTGGTTGGACTTGTTTTTAGTTACTTTTGGTGGGATTATATTTATCCCTTCCTTTCTAGTACTTATTCTTATAATTTGATGGTGGTATTTTAGATATATCTATACATTTTTATTAGTTTTTTTACATTTCATCATTATATAGGCTTGGATATGTGTGCATATATACCGGTACTTTAGGATAAGACCTACCATGTGTGTAATATGTATACTTAGTTATGGTATTCATCCCATTTCTTGTTAGAGGTGGGCTTGGGGTAGTTAGGGATTAGGCCCCAATGGGATGGGTCACGTCATTCATAGTTAAGGCTTAGTTAGATGAAATTTCCATTAAAAGTTATAGAGAAAAACAATTTATAAGTTACATTTGGTATTTTAATTTAAATGGAAACATACTATAACCAGAGTTAGTAGTCATGATTTAATGTTTTTAAAATCTAAAAAACCAATTAGATAAGATTTCACAATGAATTCATATGGTAAAACACCATATAAGTTGATATAGAAACTTTAAATAACTAATAATTATCTCATCATCAAGTAACAAATCATAAGTAATAAAGAAATTAAAGTTTGAATACTATGGGAGTCATATGATGCATGAACACATGTCCTCTTTCCATTTTGTACAAGATATAAAATCACATAAACCGTAATTTTAAAACGTGATATGTCACTCTAGGTGAAGTAACACAACTGTAAAAGCTAAAACCAAGAAAACAATCCAATCCCTTGTAACCCAGCCTTCCCTCATACAAGGATTATCCACTCACCAATAGATGTTATATACCATGTTTTGAAAACATCCAATAATATTTCTACCTTTCGAAAATAGAAATATTAAATGTGGATGCTCCAATACAACTTTGTAACATCACTAAACTAGTTCACTCTATATTAACCTGATCAGAGTGTTATCAGGAAACTTATGTTCACTTATCCAAATGTTAGAGGCTTCAAAATTGTAGCGAGGGTCTAAAATAGAACTGTAGGGTGCCTATAACTTCATATCATTGTACAATAACAATGAAAATAATACTAATACCATACATCTAATGAATATATAGAATATAACATACATACATCCCAATAAGAACCAATAATTAAAAAAACCATTGTTATATCAAAATAGAGCTATATAAATTTCAAGAAAAGTTATAAATAAAAAATAAAGGATTCCCCCATGGTAATACCATGTACATTTACATCCAAAAAAATTAACAAATAAACAAAACTGGGAACCTCTACAAAGTTGTTCTCAAGTCTAATCCTGATCAGATCCGTCATGATTCACTCCAACAATCATCAACTCCCATTCATAGAGAGTTTCATTTTTCTTTCCTTATAAACATGAATAATTTTTATATGCCAATATTATCATATATAGGTTCTGAGTATGATGTATTTAGAAACCACAAATTATTCCTATAACTATATGAACCTTATGTGCATGCTAATGCGTGAAAATAATTAAAGAAAACATAATGTATATTCCATCAATGATTCTAAAGTTTTAATGTGACACCCAAGATAAACCATATATGCTTTGACCTATTCCAGATATCTCTGATTACCGTGTAGTATAATTAGTCCCATAATAATAGATCCTAAGTGATAATCCTTGGAATCACACCATCATCAACATTACTGAATCCATGGGAGGTAATCCTGGACATACCAATGTCATTAAGAATCATTAGATATTTGAGAGGTAATCCTTGGAATACAATTATTATCAATCAGTATAAGATCTATAATTAGTAATCCATTTCATTCCATCATCCTCAAGTATTTATAGATTAATGGGATGTTATCCTTAACAGCCCATCAAAATCATGCATCTCTGAAACCTTGGGAGTTAAACCTTGGAATCCCAACATTATCAGTGATATCTAGGTACTAGGTAGGTAATAATTATCTTACCAAGTCAGTGAGATAAAATAAAAATCCAAGTATAATATCCAATGCATCGTTACATATGGCATCCCACCTTTTTATTACATAACTTTACATGACATTTTACTAACAGAGTATCTTTTAATGTTTAATGTCTTGGAGAAAAGTACATAATACATGAAAAAATAAAACATTATTATATTACACATTAAAGTAATCACCAAGGTTCATCCTATATAAATTTACTTTATCTCATAATTTAGGGAAATATATCCAAGGAAAGGGTGATCATAAGGCCCAGTAAGGGAAAACAAGTGAAATATTTTACATGTAAACATGATCAATATCAATAAGAAAATGAGGAAATAGTAAAGGAATGATGTAGAATAATTTCATAACAATAATATAATGAATCATTACTTTAAAATGTGGCTAAAACATTTAATTTATACATTCTTAATCATATAACTAAGGTTCATCCCTAAGGTTTCATAAAAATTACCAAGGTTATTCACCAAGGTATCATAAAACATGTCATCTCTAGAGATTAATTTATTTACATAATTCATTAGATAACTTTCAGGTAAAAACTTTAATATAAATTTATGTTCATTTTATCCACATATATCATAATCAAACATTTCATAAATACCCTAAAGAGAATAAAAGAAATGGGTTTCAGATCAAAATCATGGCATTCAAAAAAGTGCTTACAACATGACCATTATGTAATTTATAACCCATGGAAAGGGAATGTGGGGTTTATGTATTTCAATTATAGAATAAAATAAATAAATAATATTTATTTATTAATAAATATAGAAATAAAACAGATTTTGGTATTCCCTTAACATAAAGAGAAATAATTTTTTGAGAAAAACAGAGAGATTTTGAGTCAAAAATTCTGCAGCATAATGGGTATAAAACATGGTTTTATAAAACATTAAAAAGAGTGGGTAAATTTTTATCCCATTAATAAAATAATCATAATATAGTATAAGTAAATAATACAATGTAAATAAAAACATGTTATCGAAATTTTAATGGCATACCACATAAAAGAGAACTTGAAAGGAAAATAGAATTTGAGAATTCCCTTACATTGAAGAGAAACTTCTAAAACTCGATAATCAGGACCTTGGGGGATTAATGGAACCTTGGTAGGGCTAATAGGGAGATAATAATATAATAAATTCATGGATAATTATTTCTAAATTAATTTAAACAATGTAATGGGTGATTATTTATAGTAAAAGAGAGGGGGCTTTTTATTAATTTAAAACGACACCTCATTAGTGGTATTTTAAAAACCATGGGCTTACCCATGGTTTTTTCCCATGGTATTAGACACTTGGAACACCTCATATTATATTTTATTACTAAATATTCTACAATAATTATTACATCATGATTACATTATTAATGAATTCATTAAACATATTGAAAACTCAAAACATTGTTTTACTATTCACCGTAAAACAAAACATTTTACAAAAAATGTCATAAATTCACCATAACCTAATATTGATGTTATGAATTAAAAAATTAAATTAATTTTACCATAATTTATCATTACATACGAGATATTTAATTTTAATCTATAAAAATTCTTGATTATTAAAAAAAACTACGGGTAGAGAATGCATAGTGACATGTATAGTGAAATATTCAACACTTGAAAAAATAAAATTATTTTATCATATGTAATTAAAAATGAGTGTTATTAAAACACTATTTAATTATATTAAAATTCATTAATAAAACCATTTTTAATATAATTATTTATAACTTTCAAAATAATACAATTTTCACCCAAAAAATCAATTTATCAAATTCCATCTCAATATGCAAGAAAAAATATTATTAAAAAGGAAATGATGGTATACCAATTTTATTAAAACAAAGGGATTAAATTTTAAGTATTTGGGGACTCAAAACATAACCAATTCAAACAACTGCATATGACCTAAGAGTAAGGTGTGTGATGGTGATGTACTATTGGGGAGGCTCAGATAACATCGCCTGAATGGTAATCTCTACTAACTTGAACTTATCATGTAGGAAATTTAGTTCAAGCTTAACATGTTGAAGCTCGGCTTGAGATTGGTCAATGTAAAATCCCAATGATGCTACCTCCTTTCCAAGATCCAATAAATGGGCTTCGTATGGCCTGAGTATACTAGATGAAGCCATCGACTCTTCTTTCTGCATTAATTTCCCATTATCATTTCTATTTATAAACAATTATTATAATGTTAAAAATTATTATTGTTTACAATATTCATATTAAACAATTTTCATATAATATTCAAAATTTGAGTGTAAAAATTCATTTATACTTATATATTTTTATTTATTATGACATATTAAAACATATATTTTTTATAAATGATATATTATTCAAATTTTTGGGTCGATACATTCTCCTTCCACCTTAAGAAATTTTGTCCTAAAAATTTCAATGTGTACCCTTAAAAAAAGTGTCGGTACTTATACCTCATATCCTTCTCTTGTTCTCATGTGGATTTATTATATTAGTGGTTCCTCCACAACACTTTAACATGGTGGTTAGTCTTGTTTCATAGAACCTTGTCTCTAGGATCTATGATCTCCACCAGCTACTCTTCATAAGAGAGGTTGTGTTCCGCTTGTACCACCTATGGATTTAGTATATGTGAAGGGCCAGGTATGTACTTCCTCAAGAGATAAACATGGAATAAATCACGAACTTGATCTGGATTTGGAGGAGGTGAAATCAGATATTCCATTTCTCTTATGTGATCATGGATTTCATAGGGGACAATATACATGGGGTTGATCTTCCCTTTGTTTCCAAACCGCATGACTCTATTATATGGAGAAATTTAAAGGAAGATATTGTTACCCACATAAAACTACAAGTCCCTTCAACATTTCTCTGCATAAATCTTCTGCTAACTCTGAGCAGCCTTAATGTGTTGCTGGATATCTTGAACCTTTTATGTCATCTCTTGCACAAGATCAGGCCTAAGAAGCATTCTCTCACCAGATTCATCCCAACAAGTAGGAGTTCAACATCACTTCCCATATAGACCATCATAGGGATCCATTTTAATGCTTTAGTGGAATATAGTGTTCTAAGAGAACTCAACTAAATGGATATGTTGATACCATCCACCTTTAAATTTCATTAAACATGTTCTCAGCATGTCATCAAGTGTCTGGATAGTCCTTTTAGATTGGAAATCAATTTTAGGGAGATAGGATATACTGAAATTCAATTTAGTACATAGATCATATTGAATACTTCTCTAGAATTTTGATATAAACCTTGGATCATGATCAGATATGATAAAAAGTAGAACTCCATGTATCCTTACCACTTCCTTCACATAAATCATGGAAAGTTGATCAAGACTGAAATCCTCTTAAATAAAGATAAAATGGGTAGTCTTGGTGAGACAGTCCACTATAAACCACATCACACTATTTCTTTTGGAAGTTATTGGGAGACCAGTGACAATGTCCTCAGTGATATTGTCCCACTTCCATGCTGGTATAGGTAGTGGTTGTAATACACCTTTAGGAAGTTTTCACTCTCCCTTCAATTTCTGACATACCAGGCACCTTATATTGTAGTCAGTAATCTCCCTTTTAATATTATCCCACTAACAATGATCACAAAGGTCCTTATTCATTTTCTTACTTCCATGATGTATAGGGAATGTAGATCTATGATCTTCATTCATCAGTTCCATCTTTATTTCCTAAATAGATGAAAATCACTGTCTTGTATGAAATTTTAGTACACCTTCTTGATCAGTATTGAACTCAAGAAACTTCCCATCCTTCATATCCTCAAGATTATTCTATAATAAAGGATATTATTTTTGAGATTTTTTATCTTATCTAGTAATTATGGATTAGAAATCAGTTGAGATAGGGCTAATGATTTCCCTTACCTAATGATTCCCATGTCCAGTTTTACTAGGTATTTGATCAAATTATCTCTTTGAATCCTCATCATTTCCTGGATAGTAGGTTCTTTCCTACTTAATGCATTAGTGAATTTGTTTTTTCTTTCAGGATGATAATTAATTTAACAATCATGGTCTTTAAGAGGTTACAACCATCTCCTTTGTCTCATGTTCAATTCCTTTATCATGAAAATATACTTCAAACTTTTATGGTCTCTGTATATATCACACTTCTCCCCATAAAGATAGTACCTCCATAACTTCAAAGTAAAAACATTTGCATCTATCTCTAGATAATGTGTAGGATAGTCCAAATAATGAGGCTTCAACTGTCAAGATGCATAAGAAATCACCTTTTCATTTTTGATGAGGACACACCTAAGTGCTTTCAGATATGCATCGCTAAAAACAATGAATCCTTCTGTAATAGAGGGTAGAGTTAACACATGTAAAATAACCAATCTCTTATTCATCTCTTGGAAACATTATTCACAATACTTTGTCTAGAAAAAATGGATTCCATTTCAAGTTAACATGGTTAATGTATTATAAATTCATGAAAATTTCACAAACCTCCTATAATATCATACTAATATAAGGAAAATTCAGATCTCATTTACTTTTGGTGGATGAGGACACTCCTCCATAACATTTTTCTTTTTAAGGTCAACTGATATTCCTTCAATGGTCACAATGTTCCCTTTGAAATCAATTTTTCAAAACCAAAATTCACTATTTCTAAACTTTCCAAATAACATCTCCTTCCTCCGAGTTTTCAACATAACCCTAAGATGATCTTCATGATCCTCCCAAATTTTGGAATACATCATAATATCATCAATAAAAAGTACCGAAATGTTTTCAAGGTAGTCATTAAAGACTCTATTCATCAAAAACATAAATATAGTAGCTGCATTAGTCAATATGAAGGGTATAACTACAAACTCATAATGCCCATATTTTGTTCGAAAGGCGGTCATTGGAATATCTTATTTTATCACCCTTAATTTATGATAACAATATCAAAGATCAATCTTGGACAGAAATTGAGCCCCACAAAGCTAGTCAAATAAATCATCAATTATAGGAAGAGGGTATTTTTTCTTCAATGTGATCATGTTCAGTTCTCTATAATCAATCCATAATCTCATTGATCCATCCTTCTTTCTCATAAATAGAATGGGTTCTTTCCAAGGAGACACACTTGGACAGATAATCCCATTCTCCAAAATATCTTCTAGTTCCTTATTTAATTCCTCCACCTCCACATTTGAAATTCTATAAAGGTTTTTTGAAATGGTATTGGAACTATGCATGAATTAAATGGAGAAATCTACCTCAATTTATGGTGGATTTCTAGGTAACTCCTTAGGAAATATGTCAATGTATTCCTGAACGATGTGTACATTCCCTATCCTTATACACTCATTTACTTCTTTTTCTTCACCAATCAACTCCGTAAATATGGATATAGGAGGTGATTCTAGGAAACGATGAGGTCTAGATATCCCTCCTTGGAGGATAACTATAGGTTTTCCATTCAAGACTACTGAGATTTCCTTTCTTTTTTATTTGATCTTAGCATTATAATTTGAGATCCAATCCATCCCTAGTATAATGTAGACTTCCAACATGGGAATTACTTTTAGATTTGTGATAATATTTTGTTCGCTAAAGTAAATAATAGAGCTTCCAAACACTGTTGATTCTTGGATAATCCCTCAAGGAGTATTGACTGATAACTCTAATTTTACTAGTTCTGAAATTGATTCTATATTCTTTGAAAACTTGGATGAAATAATGGAATTTGTAGATATATGATCAAATAGAGTACTTTCTATCCTTGAGATAACTACAATAGTACCTTCCACGACATCATTTGAAGCTTCTACTTCAGCCTTCATGATATAAAATTCACAACATTGCTCTCATGGCCTATGTTCGGGATGGTGGTGATTCCCCTCCACTACCCTTGGATTCAGATAGTGATTGGAAAAGTGACCAAGTTGTCCACACTTGAATCACTGGACTTCAGGTAGCTAATTCACCATATTCCCTTTATCGTTAATGTTGGGAAGTTGAGTCTTCACATCACTACAACAATTCCGAGTGATTTGGTCAGCTCATACAAACTTTTAACACTTCTCGCTCCTGATTATGTAGTTCCTCGAATGCTTTTTCCCACATTTATTACACATGGGAAGTTACACATACTCTTCTCCTATTCTATGATCAATGGTCCTCCCCAATCATAGCTCCATTGATATCTTATTTTAACTTGATTTATGGGATCACTGCATCTCACTGAACTCTAGGTAGACTTTCATAACACTTCATATGATTTCCTCATAGCTTTCATAATCTCGATTGGATAAATTCTTCTACGTATGAGGTCTTAGTCCAACTTAGAATCTATCATCCTTAACATTATAATGCATGAAAAAGCTAGAGGTGTAACATGAAAGACTTGTGAATTTCATCTCATAGATTCCCATAGATTCATTATCCTTCTGCTTCAACTTGAGAAATTATTTCTCGATTTTTGATCTTATCGAATGAGGGAAATACTTATCAAAGAAGATACCTATGGAATCTTCCCACTCCATATCTTCAATCTCCCCTCTCAGCCTCATGTTTTTAATTAGTTCCCACCACTGATCAACTTCTCCCTCTAAGAGGTAAATAGCCAGGGTGAATTTCTCTTGTATAGAACTATGAGTTACAAAAAATATATTTTCTAAAGATATTATCCAATATTCTACAATCAATGGATCAGTAGATCCATTAAATGTTGGTGGTCGTTGAATCATAAAGGAATAAATGGATATTTGTTCCCTTCTTGGTGATATCAATCTCTCATCTTGATTCATGTTATGTCGCATAACTTGATTCATTTGATTCATCATTCTATAAAAGTTTTCATTCTATATTCCATCGGAGGACCGTCGACACATGGTCCATTGTGGCCACTATTTACATGGTTGCTCCTATTTCCCCCCATTTTCTAATATAAGAAAAACATAGTGAGAAACTTTTTTCATTTAAGAATATTATAACTCTAAAGGATTTTTATGTCTTTAAACATCATTCTTAAACACATTATTTATTATCAATAATTACATATTCTATAAATCATTCATAAAGGTTCACAAAAATCTTGTGATTAACCAAAAATATCCCCTAGGAGTGTCAAAACCGGACTGCCTAAATCCCCATTTTCATGCACTAGTTCCCATTTGAGTCTAGATCAAAGATATGTTTTTTGTTTTTACCCTTAGATATATCTATTCCAGATCCATATCCACTTGTTCATATCTAGATGGGGATTCATTTTTTTTGGAAACCACTTACTTTATATTTCACCAAATACTAGGAAGTTTCCTATATTTAAAATTTTCTATAGGGTTATTACTAAAGTTATCATATACTAATTTCCAAAAATAAATAAACTATCCTCCGATACCAACTATGGTATCCCACCTTTTTATTATGTTACTTTACATGAAATTTTACAAATATGGGATCTTTTAAAGTTTATTGTCCTGTAAAAAAGATTTTAATACATGAAAACATAAAACAATATTCTATTACACAAGAAATACTTATTCAAGGTTCATCCTAAGTAACTTTATTGCATCTCATAACCTGGGTAGATACATCAAAGGAAAGGGTGAGGAGAAGGCCCAGTAAGGGAAAACAAGTGAAACAATTTACATGTGAACTTGAAGAATATCAATAAGAACATGAGGAATAGCTTAAAGGAATGATAAAGGTGCATTTAATAATAATAATAATATCTTGAATCATAAATTGAAAATGTGGCTAAAACACTTAATTGATACATTTATAAGCATATCAACAAGGTACATCCCTAATGTGTTATCAAAATTACAAAGGTAATTCACCAATGTATCGTATACCATGTCATCTATAGAGAATTATTTATTTACCAAATGAATTGGAGAAATATCAGGTAACTCCATTAATATTTTTCTATTTTAATGTGATCCACATACATGATAATAAAACATTTCATAAATAACCCAAATAGAATAAACAAAATGGGTTTTAGATCAAAATAATGGCATTTTAAAAAGTGTTTCAAAATATGAACATTATGTCATTTATAACCCGCGAAAAGGGAATTAGAGTTTTATGTATGTAAATTAAATAATAAAAGAAATAATTTTTATGTATTGAGGAATACCCCTTGAAATGAAAGTGTTTTGGGTATTCACATAAAAAAAGGAAAAATAATTTCTTGAGAAAAAGAGTGATTTTGAGACAAAACTTCTGCAATATAATGGGTATGAAACATGGTTTTATAAAACATTAAAAAGAGAGGGGATATGGGTATCCCATTAATAAAATACTCATAATAAATTATAGGGATAGAATAAAATTTAAATTCGAACAAGTTATGGAAATTTCAATGACATACCACCTAAAAGATAACATGAAAGGAAAAGAGAAGTTGAGAATTCCCTTAGCTTGAATAATAACTTCTAAAACTCCAAGATCAAGACCTTGTGGGATTAAGGGAACCTTGGTACGACTCCATGGAAGTTAATAATAACATAAATTCATGGATAATTATTTTGGAATGTAATTAAATGAATGAATGGGTGGTTATTTATAGTAAAAGAGAGGGAGTTTTTTATTAATTTCAAAGGACACCTCATTGGTGGTATTTGAAAAACCATGGGCTTGCCCGTGGTATTGGACACTTGAGACACCTAATATCTTTTTTATTACTCAAGAGTCCACTATAATTATTAAATCTCAGTTAAATCATTAATAATTTTGTTAAACATATCAGAAACTCAAAACTGTATTTTTACTATTCACAAAAAACTAAAACATTTTATAAAAATCTCATAAATTCACTATAACCTAATATTGACGTTCTGAATTAAAAAGTGAAATTTATTTTACCTTAATAAATCCCTACATATAATAAATTTAATTTTTAACTATAAAAATACATGATTTTTAAAAATAATAGTCGATAAAAAATACATAGTGACATGCATAGTAAAATCTTTGACACTTGAAAAAAATAAAATTATTTTATCATTTGTAATTAAAAAGTAGTGTTTTAAAAAAAAACATTTAATTATAATAATTATATATTTATAAAAAATTCAATTTTTACCTGAAAAAAATCAATTTATCGAATTCCATCTCAATTTGTAAGAAAAACTATTCTGAAAAAGGAAATGATGGACTACCAATTTTATTAAAAGAAAGGGTTTAAATTTTTAGTATCTAGGGAATCAAAACATAACCAATTTAAACACATGAATACGACCTAAGGTTAAGGTGTTTGATGGTGATGGACTTTATGGGAGGCTTGGATAAAATTGCTTGAGTCGTAATCTCCACTAAATTGAACTTCTCCCATAGGTAATTTTGTTCAAGCTTCACATGTTAAAGCTCAACTTGGGATTGGTCAAGAGCGAAGCCCAATGGTGTTACCTCCTTCCCAAGATCCAATAAATGGGGTTTATATGTCCGGGGTATACTGGATAAAGCCATCATCTCTTCTTTTTTGCATTAATTATCCATTATCATTTCAATTTATAAATAATAATTATAACGTTAAAAATTATTATTGTTTTCAACGGTCATATTAAAAAATGGTCATATAATGGTAAAAACCCAAAGGTCACATTTTATTTATACTTATATATTTTTATTTATTGTTACTTAGTAAAACATATACTTTTAGGAAACAACATGTTATTCAAAAAATCGGGTTGTTACATTCTTCCCCCCTTAATAAATTTCTTCCCTAAAATTTAAACTCGTACCCTCAGAAGAGAAAAGGTAAGGTACTTCTGCCTCATAATCTCCTCTAGTTCCCATGTGGCTTCTTCATATTTTTGGTCCCTCCACAACACTTTAACAAGGTGGGTAGTCTTGTTTCATAAAACCTTGTCTCTACGATCCAAGTTCTCCACTGGCTGGTTCTCATAAGGGAGGTTGTGTTCTAGTTGTACCACCTCTAGATTTAAAACATGTTAAGGGTTAGATATGTACTTCATCAAGAGGGATATATGGAATACATCATGAAATTGAGATATATTTGAATGATGTGCAAGATGATAGGCCATTAATCCCACACGATCAAGGATTTCAAAGGGTCCAATGTACTTTGAGTTGAGCTTCTCATTCTTTCCAAACCGCATGACTCTCTTCAATAGAGAAATTTGAAGGAAAAACTTTTCACTAACATCAAACTCCATGAACCTTTGGCAGTTTTCGGTATAGATCTTATACCAACTCTGAGCATCCTTAATGTGTTTTTATATGGTACAAACCTATGTTATCATCTCTTGCACAAGATCTAGTTCAAGAATCCTTCTCTCACAGTCTTCATCCCAACAAGTAGGAGTTCTACATCACTTCCCATAAATAGCTTCATAGGTTTCCATTTGAATGATTTATTGGAAGCTCTTTTATAAGATAACTCAACTAATGGGATATGTTGTTCCCATCCACCTTTAAATTCCATTGAGTTTGTTCTCAACATGTCCTTGAGTGTCTGAATGGTCCTTTCAGATTGTCCATCAGTTTGAGGGTGATAGGCCATACTAAAATTCAATTCAGTATACAGATCATGTTGAATACTTATCCAGAATTTTTATGTAATCATTGGATCATGATTAGATACGATAGAAAGTGGAACCCCATACAACCTTACCACTTCCTTCATGTAAAATCATGGCAAGTTGATTAAGAGAGAAATCTTCATGAATGGAGACAAAATGGGCAGTCTTGGTGAGATGGTCCACTATAAAACATATCTGATTGTTTCCATTGGAAGATCTAGGGAGACCAATGACAAAGTCTATAGTGATATTGTCCCACTTCCATGCTGGTATAGGTTGTGATTGTAAAAACCCTTTAGGAATGTGTTGCACTTCCTTCACTTGCTGACATAACAGACACCTTATAGTGTAGTACGAAATATCACTTTTTATATTATCCCCCAATAAAGATCACAAAGTCCCCTATACATTTTCATGCTTTGAGGATGTATAGAGAATTTAGAGTTGTGATCTTTATCCATCAACCCCTTCTTTATTTCCAAAATAGATGGAACACATATTCTTGTACAAAATTTTAGTACACCTTCTTGATAAATATTGAACTTAGGAAACTTATCATTTTTCGCATCATCAAACAACTTTTATAGCAAAGGATCTTATTTCTAAGATTTATTTATCTTCTCTATTAGTGATGGTTGAGAAAACAGTTGAGATAGGGTTGTTGATATCCCTTCCCTTATTATTACCATGTCCATTTTTACTAGTTCATTGATCAATCGATCTCTTTGAATCCTCATCATTGCCAGAACAACCAGGTCTATCCTTCTTAATGGATTAGTGACTTTGAGGGATATTTTGGTATAATAATGAATTGAACAATCATAGTCATTAAGAAGTTCCAACCATATTATTTGTTTCATGTTGAATTCCATTTTCCTGAAAATATACTTCAAAAATTTATGGTCTATGTGTATATCACACTTTACCCCATAAGGATAGTGCCTCCACATTTTCAGAGTGAAAACAATGAAAACTATCTCCAGATCATGGGTATAATATATCTACTCATGAGGTTCAACTATTTAGATTCATAAGAAATCACCTTATAATTTTTCATGGGGATTCACACAAGTCCTTTTAGGGATGCATCACTAAAAAATAATGAATCCTTCTCTAATAGAGGTTAGAATTAATATGGGTGAAATAATCAATCTCTTCTTTATCTCTTAGAAATTTTCTTCAAAAAACAATCTAGATGAACTTGACACCTTTTCGAGTTAACTTTGTTAATGGATTATAAATTCATGAATTGTTTTTCAAAAAACTCCTATAATATCCTGCTAATCCATTGAAACTTCACATATCGGTTACTATTGTAGGATGAGGCCACTCCCCCAAAACCATTTTATTTGTGAGGTCAAGTGATATTACTTCATTGGTTACAATGTTCCCCAAGAAGGAAACTTGTTATAACAAAAATTCACACTTGATAAACATTAAAAATAACCTATCCTTACCTAGTGTTTTCAATACAACCCTTATATGATCTTCATTCTCCTATAGACTTTTGGAATATATCATAATACCATCAATTAAAACTACCACAAAGTTTTCAAGGTAGTCGTTAAAGACTCTATTAATCAAATCCATAAAAATAGAAGTTTCATTAGCCAATCTAAAGGGAATAGAAACAAACTCATAATGACCATATATTGATTGGAATTCAGTATTTGGAATATCTTCTTTATTCACCCTCAATTGATGATAACAAGATCAAGGAAGAATCTTGGAGAAGAACTGATCCCCATGAAGCTGGACAAATAAATCGTCAATTCATGGAAGAGGGTATTTTTTTCAGTATGATCCTAATCTATTCCCTATAGTCAATGCATAATCACATTGATCAATCCTTATTCTTAACAAAGAGAATAGGTTCTCCCCAAGGAGACACACTTTTCTGGATAAACCCCTTCTCCAAAAAGATCTTGGAGTTTCTTATTTAATTCCTCTAACTCCACATTCTCCAATATATAAGGGGTTTTTGAAATCAGTTTGGAACCATGAATGATTTAAATGGATAAATCTACCCCTCTTTTTGGGGTAGTTCTAAGTAACTCCTTTGAAAATACATCAATGTAATCCAAAAGAATGGAGACATTCCCTATCCTTACACTCTCACTTATTTCTTCTTTATCACTGATAAACTCCATAAAGAAGGCTATTGGAGGTTCTTTTAAACAAATATCAGGTTTAGATATCTCTCCTTGGAAGATAAGAATTGGTTTTCCATTCATGAATTTTGATATTTCCTTGCTTTTTTATTTGATCTTATCATTATACTATGAGAGCCAGTCCATCCCTAGTATAATGTCAAATTCCAATATAGGAATGACTATTATATTTATGATAATATTTTTATTATTAAAGTAAATACTAGAGTTTATAAACACTATTGATTCTTGGAAAATCCCTCCAGGTGTCTTGAATAATAACTCTACTTTTAGTAGTTCAGGAATTGATATGATATTCTTTACAAACATAGAGGAAATAAAGGATTGCATAGAACTAGAATAAAAGTAGTGTACTTGCTAGTTTTTAGAGAACAACAAGAGTACCTGCCACCACATCATTTAGAGATGGAACTTCAGCCTTTATGATAGAAAAAGTGTGACCTTTCTCCCCTATACTATGTTGAGGATGATGGTGATTCCCCTCCACTAACCGCATATTTGGACAGTGATTGGAAAAGTTCCCAAGATTTCCAAACTTAAAGCAATGGACTTCAGGTTGGGCATGAACCATCTTCCCATGGTCGTTAGTGTTGGGAAGTTGATGCTTCACCTCAATATGATAATTCTAAGTGATATGACCACATCTTCCACACATGTAACACTTCCCTCTCCAGAGCAGGGAATTCACTAAATGATTCTTCCCACATTTATTATATGTGGGAAGATGTACTTGTTTTCCTCATCTTTCCTGATCAAAGATCCTCCCCATGCTTATCCATTGATCTCTTCTTTTCATTGTATTTATAGGACCACTAGGTCTCACCGAACTCCAGTTCGACTTTCATTTAACTTCGTACGATTTCTTCATATCATTCGTAGTCTCGGTTGGCTAAATTCTTCCATAGATGAGGTCTTATTCCACCAAAGAATCTATCAAACATACCATTAGGATACATTAAAAATCTATAGTTATAACATGAAAGCCTTCTGAATTTAATCTCATAGCTTCCCATAGATTCATTCTCCTTATGCTTCATCTCGATCAATTACTTCTCCATTTTTGTTCTCATCGAATAAGGGAAATACTTTTTGAAGAATATCACTATAAACACTTTCCACTCCATAGCTTCAATCTCCCCTATTGTCCCCATATTTTTAATCAGTTTCCATCACTGATCTACTTCTCCTTATAAATTATAAACCTCCAGGGTGACTTTATCTTGTTAAAAACAATAAAGTACAAAAAGATATTTTCTATAGAACTTATCCATTATTCTGCAATCAATGGGTCGATAGATCCATTGAACATTGGTGATCATTGACACATAAAGGACTCAATGGAAAGTTCTTCTCTTATTAGTGAAATTAGTCTCTTATCTTGATTCATGTTATTTTCTATAACTTGAGTAATTTAATTCATCATTCTCATGAAATTTTCCATTCTGGATTTCATTGGAGGACTGTCAGGGCGTGGTTCATTATGGTCACCATTTGCACGGTTCCTCCTATTTCATACCATTTTCTAAAATAATAAAAACTTAGTGAGAAAATTGTTTCATTTAATAATATTATAACTCTAAACTATTTTTATGTCTTAAAACATCATGCTTAAACACATTATTCATTATCAACAATTACATTTTCTATAAATCCTTCATAATGGTTCATAAAAAGATTGTGATTAACCAAACTTATCCACTATGAGTGTCAAAGTAGTAGTGTAGCATGGCCTATTGTCATTCACCAGTTCCCTTCTAAGTATAGATCAAAGTGTTGTTTTTAGGTCTTACCCCTAGATACATATGTGTCGGTGCCACATCCACTTGTTCGTATCTAGACATGGATTTATTTGTTCAGACTCCACATACTTAATATTTCACCAAAAAACTAGGAATTTCTCCTATATTTAAAATTTTATATAAGGTTCTTCCTAAATTTTTCATAACCCAATTACCACAATTAACTAAACTATCCTCTAGTACCAACTATGGTTTCCCGCCTTTTTATTACATAACATTACATGACATTTTACAAATAGGGGATATTTTAAAGTTTAGGGTCTTGGAAAAAAGTACGATGTACATGAAAAATTAAAACATTATTATATTCAGCATGAAAGGATTATTCAAGGTTAATCCTAAGTATATTTATTTCATCTCATAACCTGTGGACATTCATAAAAGGAAAGGGTGAGAAGAAGTCCCAATAAGGGAAAACAAGTGAATCAATTTACATGTGAACTTGAGCAATATCAATAAGAACATGAAAAATATCGTAAAGGCATGATAAAGAGTCATATAATAATAATAATATCTTTAATAATAACTTCAAAATGCGTATAAAACATTTAATTTAGATATTTATAAGCATATCACCAAGGTCTATCCCTAAGGTGTCATAAAATCTGCCAAGATCATTCACCAAGGTATCATAAAACTTGTCATCTCTAGAGACTAATTTCTTTACCCAATGAATTGGAGAACTATAAAGGTGTAACCTTAATATTTATATATTTTCATGTGGTAAAAATATATCATAATCTAACATTTCTTAAATAACCCAAATAGAATAAAAGAAATGGGTTTCAGATCAAAATCATGGCGTTTTAAAGAGTTTAAAAACATGATCGTTATGTCATTTATAACCCAAAAAAAGGGAAATGAGGGTTTCATGTATATAAATTACATAATAAAATAAATCATTCTTATCTATTTATGAATTCCTCTAGAAAATAAATTGTTTTGGGCATTCACATAATGAAAAGAAATAAAATCTCTTGAGAAAAAGAGAGAGCTCTTGAGAAGAAAATTCTATAGCATAACAGGTTTGAAAAGTTATAAAACATTAAAAAGAGAAGGGAAATGGGTATCCCATTCATAAAATAATCAAAAAATAGTCTATGTAAAAAATAAAATGGAAATTATAACATGGTTTTCAAATTTTAATGACATGCCACATAAAATAGAGCTTAAAAGGAAAAGAGAAGTTGAGAATTCCCTTACCTTGATAAGAAAATCTAATACATGATGATCGGGACCTTGGGGGATTAGTGGAACCTTGATGACTCATTTGGAGTTTATAATAACAAAAATTCGTGGATAATGAATTTTTAATGAAAGGGAATGAAGTAATGGGTGTGTATTTATAGTAAAAGAGATAGAGTTTTTTTATTAATTTCAAAGGAAACCTCATTAGAGGTATTTGCAAAACAATGGGATTTCACAAGGTATTTGACTATGGTATTGGCCACCTGGGACACCTCATATCATATTTTTTTATTAAAGAGTCTTCTATCTAGATTACATCATTAATTATGTCCTTAAACATACCAGAAACCCAAAACTTTGTTTTTTTTCTATTTATTATAAAAGAAAACATTTTATAAAAATCTCATAAATTCACCATAACCTAATATTGATGTTATGAATTAAAAAATTAAATTTATTTTAACTTAATAAATCTCTAAATATGGCAAATTTAATTTGAAACTATAAAAATACTTGATTATTAAAAATAACAGTGGACATAAAATGCATAGTTACATGCATAGTAAAATTTTTGACAAATGAAATAAATAAAATTATTTGATCATTTATAATTAAAAATGAGTGTTTTTAAAACACTATTTCATTATAATAAACAATATTAATACAAATTTAGTTTAATATAATAATTTATCTTTATGAAAAAAAAATTTACATAAAAAAATAAATTTATCAAATTCCATCCGAATTTATAAGAAAAACTTATCTTAAAAAGGAAATGATGGAATGAAAACTTTATTAAAACAAAGGGATTAAATTTTATGTATCTAGGGTATCAACACATAACACTATTAAACAAATGCATATGACATAAGGTTAAGGTGTGAGATGGTGATGGAATCTTGGGGTGGCTCAGATAACATCTCCCAAGTGGTAATATCTACTAACTTGAACTTCTCTAGTAGGAAATTTCGCTCCAAATGAACATATTAATGCTCGGCTTGGGATTGGTCAAGAGAAAATCCCAGTGATTCTACCTCCCTCACAAGCTTTGATCAATGATCTTTGTATGGATCAAGTCTTCTGGATGAGGCCATCAACTCTTCGTTCTTTATTAATTATCCATTATCATTTATATTAGAAACCAATAATTATAACGTTAGAATTTATTGTTGTTTCCAATGGTGATATATACCAACATCCATATAACAATCAAAACCATATGGTCATATTTTTTTATACTTATATATTTTTCTTTATTATGACATAGTATCATATATATTTTCAGGAAACAACATATCATTCAAAATTTCAGTTCATTACATTACATCAACTGTTAATTAATTTACCACACATATTGTGTTTTACTAGTTGATACTAGGAACATCCTAAGTATCTCCACTCAGTTATTAAATAATTAATTTATTTAGGGAACCACTTGGAGTCACTTCTTAAATTCTAATTTTTATATATAATCAGAATCACCTCACATGGAAGATACATGTCAAATCATAACATCTACAAAGGGTTACTCTCATTCCAAAAAGGAATTTATTACAAGGAGATAAACATTTAAAACATTTTTTAGAATTTTAGTTGAGGCATAGTACGTCAGTGGGACTACAGATCACATGAACCATGTAAAATTGTATCACATTAAGAGATATTTTAAATACAATATACCTTATGATCTTAGAAGTCAGGTCATTCAATATCGACTACTAACCCAATATCAAATGAGAGAAATCTATAATTTTGATAAAGACCCAAAAATTGGGCATAAAAGTTTGTGTTGGGCGTAAGACACTAAAACTATGAGATAAACTGAGAAATAATGAATGTGGGGTGATATATTTACCTTTATCTATCACATTAATTAAACAATGCTTGAATCCATTGAAAATGAGAGATATATCTCTTTGATATGGTGAGAAGAAAAATATAGTATTTTAGGCTACATAGACTATATTTAGGTTTACTTATCTTTAAAACTCTCTTCATTGACGTTTTACCATCAAAATAATGATTTAATTTATTTTAAAAAAATAACAGGATGAATTTTTTAGGAAAATTTGAAAAATCATTTACCCATATATGCGAGGAATTTGTGTATAAGGGTAACATACAATTAAACTTAAAAACTGTGCTAGAAACTTTTATCCAGAGTACTATATAAGGGTAGTCACCTAGTTACTCATATTAACAACACTATATAAGGGTGAAATCCTGCTTACCCTTATGTAGTGATTCTCTATAAGGGAAATATCTTAGTTAATCTTATGTAAATGCGCATGGATGATCCATCTCCCTCTAGAAATACAGAACCCATCCTAGAAAAATACTAGTTTCAAAAATATATCCACCAAAAAAACCCATTAAAAGAACAATAATAATATAATTCAACAAAATTGAACCTTTTATTTTTCCAAAATTCCACTAAAACCACTGTAACAAAAATAACCTAAAATACAACTCTAAAACCCATAAAAAATCTCCAACACCATTTAAGACATAAAAAACCCCTAAAATTAAAATTCCAACCTATTTTACCAATTCCATCACCTCAACCAGGCCACATTTCACATGGGAGAGCCAAATTTTGATGTTAATTTTCACTCTCAGATGAAGAACCAACGAAAACATCCCCAGAACTAAAAATTAGAGATTTTAATTAAGATTTTAGACATAAAAAGGAAAACAAATAAGTAATAAATTCTAACACTTATTATAATACCACGGCACCTGCCACATTTAGGTGATCACAAGATTACCCCAAGAACTATAATAGATTCCTTTGTCCAATACAGGCACCCCAATTTTTTTTAAAAAAAAATTTAAAAGTGAAATTACATATTCAAATTAATAATTCATAATTGAACAAAAAATTAATATGGTTTGGATTTCTAGTGAAAAAATCAAATAGGATTTTATATAATAAAAACCAGGTCATTAACTTAGTGGACTCCACTACTGTATAATTTCAGTGCATTCATCGTTAAACTTTTTTTATCCTTTATATTTTAATTATTACATTATTAAGATTTAAATGATATGTTTTCTCCCCATTTTCTCATTTAGTTTTTTTGTATTTAATTTAATGAAACACCAAATAAAATGATTCCTGGTTTTTATAGAAAAAAAATGCTCATGTGTAGTTGCTCAATCCATTGAGTTAAATGTGGCCATATAAGTCCTTGTGTGTTGAGAAAAATGAATTTCTAACATTTTGAATCAGAGAATGGTTGTCTTGATCCAAGATATCATACTTGGATCCCAAATTTCCACGATTCTCCCAAACATCATATTATTATCTCAAGACTATCATTGATAGAAGAGACAACCTTGTAGTAGTGCATAGGGTGGTGAAGGATGTTAGGGGATCAACAGTGCATCCAAACCACAGAAAGATGAACTACATAGATTTAGAATTTATGTTTTAGGTTATTACCATGGTGTGTGGTATTTGAGATTTCATTGATACTAGTGGTATTTAACTCCATAAAAAAGGATGGAACTGGAGAAAATCTTACACACTCTCCCAGTAGATATGATCTTTATTGTCATAATCAAGGAAAGGGACATAGTGTCATGGGAAACTATTAAGACCATGCACATAAATATTCATCATGTATGCGAGGATAATGAATAGAATATGTTAAAGTGGAATGAATGAATTTCCTTCCACAATGGAGAATTAAGGGATGAATTTGTGGTGTAGCTCATTAGGATTTTCAACAAAATCAGAATCCTCGATGATCGTGAGCCTATGAACATGGTCATTGAGATATATGTATTCATAACCCCATTTATATTCTTACAATTGCCTCTTTTAATTGATATGTTAATGGATCTATCAAAAATATCTCTGGATGAGGTAACATGGAGAGTAAAAGTGGTAGAGGACCACTTTGATTCAACCCCCTCCAATAACGTTATAGGGAAGTTACTCCTATTTGAGGAGGAGTGTGTTGCAAGGATGAAGTAGTGGCAGTTTTGAGTGGGATCCAACAATGAATAAAAGTCGGTTAATCCACATAACAAAGAACTATAATGAAAGGATGATGGTGGAGGTATTGGGAATATAAATTATTGCTCAATATCTGGTGGAAATCATGATGTTTAAAGAGAATATTTATGCAACTATGACACAATGGGTAGTTAGGATAGAGTTTTTCACATCATGATCAAATTATAAAATACATATATAACATGTTTTGATTATTATGACTCCATGTTTCTTATGTAAAGGATAGACACCACAAAGCTTGATCCCCTGCCATCAAGATCTACCACCCCCAATTCACCACCACTATGATGCATCACTCTCCAACTGGTTATAGAAAAGGCCTTCACTCAGCTGTAATTATAGGAGGTTCATGATGAATGCCTATGGTACCCCCAACATTGGTGTGATAAAGAACATGACTAGATCCATCATTTTATTCTCTCATCTCAAATCAGTGATTTTTGGGATCATTATGTTTGGTGATGGCTCTATTAAAAACATCAAATGGTGTGCGATGATCATGTTCACCTAAAAGACTGGTGGGCACCATGTTCTTAACGTGGCGTAATTCATCCCAAGTCTCATAACCAATATCATCAGTACTAGTTAGCTTTAAAATAGTGGCTTATAGGTACTAATCAAAAGATGAATCTAGAGGATCCATAACTAGCATAAATGCATGATACATAGGGGAGGTGCTTCCCAAGTCAGTTGTTCAAGCTCAGGATTTGTGTAAGATTACAAAATGTCATATGGTACAAGGTTTTTAGTGATTTGATCAACCCTAAACAAAAAATTATTTGACAAAAATTTTTTTCTGGTGGTTTATGAATCCAACACTAAAGAAATTAAAATATTTTAGCATTGGGTTTTTATAAGTCGCCAAATTTTTTTTCACTGATATGAAAAAAGTTATAATTTTTCCCTTCCCACAAATTCACCACTCCTCGACCAACCAATATCCCCTAATCCCTCACCATTGCTCCCATTTTCCCCTAACCACTTCTCCCAAATACCTCACTGACCCTCCAAAAGTGGTTGTTCCCCAAGCTTATACCACTCCATGACCCCTTGTTGAGCCCTCCCCAAGACCTCAATGTCACTCCATGATCCCCCGCCACCCCTCACCAAGCCATCTCCACCACAATAATTTCCCCTTTCCTCTATTACTCTGATTCAAAAATCTCTCACTATGACCCATCTCTCCATCACCCTTATAGTATTTATTATTCCCCTTTATCCCTTTAAGCCCCTATCCCCTATTTTCTAGCCATCATCAACCTAATCCCTCACTATCAATCAATCTCCACTAAGCCAATAAGACTTATCCACCAATATCGATCCCTCACCCTAGACCTTGTGGTCTCCATGTCTTCCCTTTTCCCCCCTTCAACCCCATCCCCTAGGGTCGTACCGCTTCATCATCCCATTTCTCACTGATGATGGGTGATTTTTATAATATCTCTATTTCAGTGAAATATATTTTACATTCGATATGTTTTGAAAATATTTTTTCTCTAATTTAAAATCCCCATTTAAAAAAAATAATGATGTGTTATTCTGGTCATTTCATTTTTTTATAATAATGTATAAAAATTAAAGTTTGTTTTTTTTCAAAACTTTCTTGATTTTATAATTTAATTGAGTGTAGATTGTAAGGTTATTCAATTATTTGACATTTTTTTAATGTGATACTATTATTTCCATTATAAATTTACAACTCATTAAACATAATTAAAGAAAATACGCAATTTTCTGACGGATTAGATATATTCAAATTAAAATCTAATAAAAATGATGTTGTTTAAAAACATAATCAAATTAATCCACAAAAATAATATTTTTTAATTTTTATTTTCAATACATAATGACATACAATTTCATATGTGTTATAATATTATCTGATTATGTGTAGGAACATTGTGATATGTTGATAAAAGATGGATCACATTATCGAGGAACAACCCTTAGTATGAAAAGGGTTCAGAGGAGTTTTTAGATTCCTCAATTTTGAGTTGATCCGTTTTTGGGACAAGAAGATGTCCATTCCCTAAATTTAAATTTATGATATGGATGAAGAGTCATAAATTATATGAATAGTTGATACTAAATAAATTCGTAGATAAATATTTGTTTTGGATTTGGTAGGGAAAATTGAACATTACATAAATTTTGGGCACCAATATCAGTTAATAGAATGATATCCTAACATATTCAACAATGGAGAATGAAATAAAAAACGATATAAATGATTCTTTC
The DNA here is from genome assembly GCA_963277665.1 of Viscum album. Classification (NCBI taxonomy): domain Eukaryota; kingdom Viridiplantae; phylum Streptophyta; class Magnoliopsida; order Santalales; family Viscaceae; genus Viscum; species Viscum album. Next base: position 627,603,690 of record OY728162.1, on the reverse strand, counting down.
ATAATTTCAAGGAAAAATATCACCATCAAAACATATCAGAACAACATGTTGTTGGTGTTACAAATAGTAACTAGAAATGATGTTTTGTGACTATAGTAAAATCACATCCACATCATAACATATCATTAGAGCTTCCTCTTGATGCTGTAGAGACTAATGTAAGATATAGATTCACCAATAAGACAAATGTGTTTCATTATTTTTTGATGATAGAAGTCAAGAGTTGTATAGTAGATGTATGAAATATCCAAATCATTCTTTTCTACTAAAGTTTTACCAGATCAATTTCCTATGAGGAATTACAAATAATGCGATTTCCATGATATTAGAATTTTTCTGTGACACATTCATTGAAGCTAAGATCCCTGATTCTTTTTATTATATAACAATACTTCATCACAATTTTTTTCTTAAGAATAAAAAAACATATTCTTGTTCTAATGATTGTATGATTTATTGGGGATAAGATTGAAGTATACATGAATGAAAAAAATGTTCATCTTTTAAATGGAAGTCAATGGGTGATGTTGGAAGCCTAAATCAACATACTATATAAATAATATAAAAATGAACAATTATATAAAGTTTTGGGGGGGTACATACCTTTAAAACAAATTGACTACAAATATTATTCATGTCATTAAAAACCACAAAAATCATGAATTTTCATTATATAGATAATAATAACAATGTGTTAATGTGACATCCAAGAGATTAAAAATAATGGAATAAATTTTATTAATTACATCAATATTTATCATCTGATCCTAGGTATGTCTGATTGGGATTGTTTGTGGATGGATTCAACCCATTTTTGGACTTTGAGTATCAGTTGTTGAATTTGGATGGTTGTTTTGATACCTTACAATATACCAATGTGGATGTTTATGCAATAAGCATCTTTTATCTTTTCAATGATTATTCCTAGAAAATAAATACCTGTAAATGATATTAATGTATACGTGAAGCATATAATTGAATAATTGTAGGTCTTATAGAGGAACAATATTAAGATTTATGAAGCATCTTCTAGAATGACGTTCAATATGCATGGTTCACTAATGTGAGCCATTAGTGACTTCCCAATATATGGGAATATATTTGGTCAAAACACTTACCAAGGTTGGATTGTCATATTTGCAAAATTGATTTTGGGAATTAATAACTATATTGTAGTAAAATATGGTGCTTCTTTTTTCATCATATATATCATGACGCATCTCATAGATTTTAGTTGAACAAGCCAAAATTAAATGTGTTTATTGATTATAGAACACCTCCAAAGTTTTTGAAAGGATTTGAAGCATTGGAACAACTAGTAAATTTTGAAATAGAATTTGGGATGGTACATTATTTGAATGATAGTAGGAAATGAGTTCAAAGTGCATCATCAGTTTAAATCAAAACACAACAAGTGATGAAAAATGTATATTCTTCAAACTTCTATATTGGAAATTTAATTGGTTTCATAATAATATAAATGTTATGAATATTTAAAATAATTTATGTGATAATTTTATCTTCACATTATTTAATGATAATGGAAAATGGAAGGATGATCTCAATGCTTAGAAGAACTTACAAACAATGAATATAAAGAATTATCTGTGGCTAGATGAAAGTGGAAAGTTTTATTCATAAATTTTTATGATAAAAAGTAGAGATAATGCTATATTCCATCAAATTTTAAAACATGTGAAAGTATCTCATTGGTATTCTAGTAACATATCACAGTGTGTCAACCTAATGCATCATATGTTACATATATTACAAAGTCATGATTCATATATTATATTACATCATTTACTACCATTATAATTGAGTAAATTGGTACCTAAAAATGTCACTAGGGTTGTACTCCAATTATATAGATTCTTCAGAAAACAATTTTAGAAAACTCTACAACCAGCTGATCTTGAGAATTATCAAGATAGATTTGTACTGTCACTTTTTTCAATGGATATTCTCTTTCCCCCAACATTTTTTACTATCATGATTCATTTGGTTGAGGAAAATAAATTAGGACGTCTTTTACATTATCAATAGATGTATCCAATTGATAGGCACTTTATTTATTGGTTTTTCGTATTAAGAAAACCATTCTCGAAACTTAATTAAATATGTAATAATGTTTCATACTTTTTTATTTCAAAAATACCATGGTCATTTGAAATCATATATTAAAAATGAATCTCAAACTAAAGGATCAATTTTTTAAGTTAATTTTGAAGAGGAGTGTCTTGTTGTTTGTTCTAGATACATGGATCATATTGAGACAGAATTCAATCGAGTTGGAAGTGTTGATGACACATCGACTCAATCTCAACTACACAAGAAATAAAAAATATTTCCTAATATTGGTTGATTAGTTATGAGGGTATCAGATATTACACTGACAAAAATGGAGTTATTATAAGTACATAGTTATGTGATACTGAATAGAAAAATTTTAGATCCATTTAGTGAAGATATGAGGATAAAAATAAAGATATTCTTGAGAAGTTGAACATGAATTGATAAATCTATAACAAAATTTGTTAAAAAAGATATTGTATAATGGTTTTTACATCTTATATGTTCATAAATATTTCAATAAACATTTATATTACATTGAAACACATATTTTTTATATCTAATAATGTATATTAATTTTTTTATAGCATGAATACTGATACATGGAATTGCTTATAAATAGATTTTATGATTTTTTTAAGGTCCTCTAAAACAAGATAGAAGGTTCGATATAAGGCCCCAGCCTTAAAACTTACTTAATCTTGAGTTATTACACGATTACACATTGAGGATCTTTTCAGGTTTAGAGTTTTAGAGAATTAGATCATAAAACTTGCATTACATTCCAAATATAAACAAAGTGGTTGCATAAAGATAGTATTACTCATTCCCATCAATGGAAACACATTTAAAATAAAACATGGATTATTTCTTGACACTTCCTTGACACTATCATCATATCATGTACCTTTCCCTTGACCTGTGAAAAACATTTCAAAAAAACTTGGTATGTGCATAAAAAGCTCAGTATGGGTTATAAAAACATGGAAAGGAAACATGAGTTCATATATACATAAGAATGAAATCATACTTTACCCATAAAACATAGGCACTTTAACATACCTCATAAAATCATGAATAAATCATAGAAATCATAAGACATAAAGGTAACTTGAGGCATCCATAACATTCTTACGTAGGGAGTAACCCTCTTGGTTACGTTTGGAATACCCATCACAGTATATTCCCTAAATCTCTTCGGAGAAACCTTAACGTTTCACTCCTTCACGTTTCCCAATGCATTGGAGAGCTATATCGGGCTCACCCTCCATTAGTTTATCACGGAACCACCCGTCTTCATAATAATGCCCAAGAACCTCAACATAATCGTATCACATAAAACATGCATAAAGGAAACATAACATTTCCACCTTTCAATCACAAGATATCAATACAACACATTGATATAAAATCATTATGAAAACTATTTTCAATACAAAAATAAAAGAAAAGTAAAACATGGTATTTATTTTTCTTTTAAAAAGAAGGTATGGCTTGTAGAGGAAACCGAAACTCGAATAACGATCACGACGGCGGAGAAGTCGTTGTCGCCGCATACGTACGACAAAAACATTCCCTTTTGTCGTTTAGTAAACGCTTCGTATAAAAAATATTCCTTTTGAATAAACGGAAAAGTCAAAGGGGTTTATACACCGTATAAAAGAAAGTTGTGTATAAAATAAAATATGCCTCAACGAAAGGAGATTGAGACGAAGTCCCATACCTCGTATCCGACTTGACCCGACCGTTCTTTAATCTCCTAAATAATAAACTTGAGTTAATCTCTACTTGCTTATGAACCTTTTTCAAGTTCATTATTCCTTTTATACCATGTTATGAACATCATGTAATCATTTAAGTTAATAATGTTCATTTTGTCGGTATTTGGTTCTTAAGTCAAAAATAGACTTCTTACACTTACATGTTGTTAATTTGGTCAAAGGTTCGTTATATCCAGAATGATATTAATGATTTGGATAACATATATATCATATATATTCAGCATATACATGTATTTATAATATTACATCACATTTAGAGGTAAGAAATGAAATGCATCATTTATGGAGACGGTAAGCCGTACGTACGCATGAACGCTACTTCCATTTCTATTTCGTATTTTCTGGAATGGAATCATAATGATATGAGATTATATTATAATTCCATTATAATAACATATATAATATAATTAACTTTATCCTTTACACATCCCACATATGGTATTAACGAATCAAATCACTTTCAGGGGGCGGTAGTCCGCACTTCCTAAAATGAAGATATCGTGTTCACCCATAATGGAAACAATAAAGGTATGCCCAAAATTAAAAAAACAGAAGCTTAAGGAAAACATAAACATATTATATATCATATATAAAAATAGTGACATCATAATGTCCACCTTTTAAGGTGTTAAATGAGTATTGAACAATCATCGTTTCGGGAGGCAGAATTTCGGCATCCACGGAAACCGTATGTTCTTTAACCATTTGATGTAGTTGTGTGAGAGTGTAGCTCAAATAAATCTTATAAAAACATCCTAGTATATTTAAGATACTGGTGTTGTTACAAAATAAGTAAATAAAAATAGTTTGGGGGGTTGGAGAAACAAATTAAAACAAATGAACATGAGAGATTGAATTACCTTTAAAAGTGTAACTCCTTTTGATTTGAGCCTAAAGGCTTCCTTTGAAAGGATTCTTCCCAAAGTGAATCCTCTAGGATGAGGAGAGGGATGTGGAGAGAGTAAATTGGCAGGGTTTGGCCGAGACAAAGGCTTGAGGAGTGTGTGAAATGAGGTAGAGGTGGGGGCCTTTTATAAGAGGAGAGGAGGGGCACTTTTGGAAAGTAAAGAAATATTACTTTATTTGAAAATGTGTTTCGGTTTTAAAAGGTCCCACATTGATATAAGTCGTGGATAAGGTGATAAGGGTTATAAATCCACTCATCCAATTGGTTTTGGACATGTGTAGTTCATAGATTTTACATTATCTTTCCATTTTATTTAAATCGTTAAATAATGAGGTCATCGCTGCATCATCATTATGTCATAAATAATTTAAGTTATTTAATGTCTAAAAATTATAAAAAAAATACTATCATGTAGGAAATATATTTATCTTTCCAATGACTATTTATAATAAAAAATATGATCTTTATAACCCCATGTAAAAATTCTTTTCGTAAGACATATTATGTTTGTGTCATTTTTACTTTAACATTTAATAAAAAGTTATTTATGTCATTTCCCAACCAAAGTGTCTCCATGGGGTCCCCAAGTTGACCCATGGATTTTCTTGGTCGGCCATGACACAACCAATAAGGTTGGGACATGTTTCTAGGTCATTTCATATTATTAAAGCATTATTTATACCTTAAACTACACTAATTACCACTAATCGCGATTAAGAACTTAATAAGTTATTATTCACCAAAAAATTATTTTAATCTCATTGAACCACATTTTACTTATTAATGAAAACCATGTATGTCGGATTTTTAAAATTCAAAACACAATGATGGAAAAAATTCATTTAAACGGAAAATCAGTTTTTATAAGTACCACTTAGTGGTTTCACTATTCATCAAAAATTGAAGTTTTTTAGAAAATTACCAAAAATTCACCCTAAGCTATATTTGATATTCCGAATTCAAAAATGAATTCTATTTTACAAAATAAAAAATATATAATTCACATTAATTAATTTAATAATTAATTCCCGCTGTCAGAGTAAATAGCGTGTTTTTATGAAACAATAAGTATTAAAAGATTGACACTAGTTTGAGTCCAATTTCAAAGTGAAATTGATTCCAATGACCACCATTGGATTAAATGGTAAAAATATATTCATATTACACATTAAGACCAATTCAAAATATAATCTAATCATATAAATAAATTAGATTAAAAAGCAGTTTTGATGTAAAATGCAGTATTTTTCACTATTCATTAAAAAATGAACATTGTCAGAAAAATATCAAAAATTCACACAAAGTAAATTTTGATGTCCCAATCATAAAGAATAAGTTTATTTTGACAAACATTGTTTATAAAATTTTCAAAAGATAGATTTAAAAAGGGTTTTCCATCATAAGGCAGTAAAACAATCTTTTAAGAATATTAGTGTATTCCATGCTTAAGATTGGATTTATTTTCATTTTAAGCCTCTAAAACATTATCTTAATCATTAATAGACATAGATAAAAATATCTATTATTCATTACTTACTTGGGATGTTACATCCTTCCCCCTTTAGAAAATTGCGTCCCCGTAATTTATTTACTTATCAAATAAATGGGGGTACTTATCCCTCATTGCATTTTCAGATTCCCATGTTGCCTCTTCAATCATGTGGTTTTTCCACAAAACCTTTACCTGTTGAATCACTTTATTTTGTAACACTTGCTCCCTGTGGCAAGAATCTGGACCGGTTGTTCCTCATAAGATAGGTTCTCCTCCAGCTGAACTACCTCTGGACTCAAAACATGAGATGGATCTGGCATATACTTTCTCAACATCGAAACGTGAAAAAAATTGTGTACCTGAGATAAACTCGGAGGTAAAGCCACTCGGTATGCAACTGATCCAACTCTCTCCAGAATTTCGTATGGTCCAATGAACCTTGGACTCAACTTTCCTTTCTTACCAAATCTCATCACACTTTTCCAAGGAGAAACCTTGAGAAAAACATGATTGTAACACCCCAGGTAAATAAAGAATATGACATTTTCATATTTATCCATATTTGTGAATAAAATATTAATATGACTTTAAAGGGGACGCTATGCTCGATGGTGTACCCAACACGCAACAACGAGTTTCTTGGGAATCTTACGTTGCACTCTAATAATAAAATAATATTATTTTAAATGGAAGTTAACATGTAGCCGTTGTAATGGCGGGAATGGATAGAAACAACTAAAATATGATTATATATGTTTTTAAATTTTTTTACATTTATCCAATAAAGGATAGAGGCTTAAAATACGGAAAGAATTCAATTTTAGTCATATATGCCCTAGTTTTCACTAAAGGTTCACTTATCGCCTTTTGATGGCGAACCGTCATTAAATATAGTTTTGTTCACTCTTATGAATTCTATTGGACCAAATAGAACTCTTCTTAATAATTGGAAATTCAAAATTTACTTTGTGTAAATTTTTGGTACCTTTCCGATAAAGTTCATTTTTTAATGAATAGTGTAAAATGTTGTATTTTAATTCAAAACCTCTTTTTAATCTAATTTATTTATATGATTAGATTATCTTTTGAATTGTTTTTAAAGTTAAATTAGAAAATATTTTTACCATTAAATCCAATAGTGGTCGTTGTAATTAATTTCACTTTGAAATCGGACTTAAACTAGTGTCAATCTTTTGATACTTATTGTTTCATAAAAACACGCTATTTGCTCGGACAGCGGGAATTAATTATTAAATTAATTAATGTGCCTTATATATTTTGAATTTTGTAAAATAGACTTCATTTTTGAATTCGTAATATCAAATATATCTTAGGGTGAATTTTTGGTAATTTTCTGAAAAACTTCAATTTTTGATGAATAGTGAAACCACTAAGTGGTACTTATAAAAACTGATTTTTCCATTTAAATGAAAATTTTCCATCTTTGTGTTTTGATTTTAAAAATTCCGACATACATGGTTGTCATTAAGAAGTAAAATGTGGTTCAATGGGATAAAAATAATTTTTTGGTGAATAGTAACTTATTAAGTTTTTAATCGCGATTAGTGGTAATTAGTGTAGTTTAAGGTAAAAATAATGCTTTAATAAAATGAGATGAGCTTGACACATGTCCTAACCTCATTGGTTGTGTCATGGCCGACCAAGAAAAGCCATGGGTCAACTTGGGGACCCCATGGAGCCACTTTGGTTGGAAAATGACATAAATTCCTTTTATTTAATGTTAATGTAAAAAATGGCACAAACATGATATGTTTTACTAAAACAATTTGTAAATGGGGTTATACAAGTCAGATTTTTGATTATAAATAGTAATTGGAAAGATAAAAAGATTTACTACGTCATAGTATTTTTTTATAATTTTTAGACATTAAATAAATTAAATTATTTATGACATAATAATGATACAGCGATGACATCATTATTTGACGATTTAAATAAAATGGAAAGATAATGTAAAATATATGAACTAAACATGTCCAAAACTTATTGTATGGGTGTATTTAGAACCCTTATCACCATAGCCACGAATTATATCAATGTGGGACCTTTTAAAACCGAAACACATTTTCAAATAAAGTAATATTTCTTACTTTCCAAAAGTGCCCCTCCTCTCCTCTTATAAAAGGCCCCCACCTCTACCTCATTTCACACACTCCTCAAGCCTTTGGCTTGGCCAACCCCTGCCCATTTACTCTCTCCACATCCCTCTCCTCATCCTAGAGGATTCCCTTTGGGAATAATCCTTTCAAAGGAATCCTTTAGGCTCAAATCAAAAGGAGTTACACTTTTAAAGGTAATTCATTCTCTCGTGTTCATTTGTTTTATTTTGCTTCTCCAACCCCCTAAACTCTTTTTATTTACTTTTTTTTAACAAAAACTGTATCTTCAATATAATAGGATGTTGTTATAAGATTTATTCGAGCTACACTCTCACACAACTACATCAAATGGTTAAATAACATACGGTTTCCGTGGATGGCGAAATTCTGCCTCCCGAAACGATGATTGTTCAATACTCATTTAACACCTTCAAAGGTGGCCATTATGATGTCACTATTTTTATATATGATATATAATATGTTTATGTTTTCCTTAATCTTATGTTTTTTTCATTTTGGGAATACCTTTATGGTTTCCATTATGGGTAAACGCGATATCTTCATTTAAGGAAGTGCGGACTACCGCCCCCTCAAAGTGATTTGATTCGTTAAATATCATATGTGGGACGTATGAAGGATGTAACTATGATATTATATATGATATTATACTGGAATCATAATATACCTTTATATCATTATTATTCCATTCTATAAAATACGAAATAGAAATGAAAGTAGCGTTCATGCGTACGTACGGCTTACCGTCTCCATGAACGGTGCATTTCATTGCTTACCTCTAAATGATTATGTAATGTTATAAATGAATGAATGTAATGGATATTTATGAAATATATGATATCTACATCATGAATACAATTCTGGATATAATAAACATTTGTCCACGCGAACAACATGTAATTGTAAGAAGTCCACTTTCGACTTAAGAACCAAATATCGGCAAAACAAATATTGTTAACTTAAATGATTACATAATGTTTATGACATGGTAATGAGTGATATAAAAGGAATAATGAACTTGAAAAAGGTTCATAAGTAAGTAGAAATTAACTCATGTTTATTATTCAGGAGATTAAAGAACGATCGAGTCAAGTTGGACCCGAGGTAAGGGATCCTACTCCTCTCTTTCTTTTTAAGTACACACTTTTATGTCATTCCTTTTAAAGCTCATCTTTCTTGTTATTGGGATGATATTTTATATTAAACTTACTGTAATTTTTATGTTCATGTGATGAGAGACCCTATTCTCTCTCATCAATCCATTTTGGAAGTTTTGAGTGGCGCCGTTAGGCTGCCGAACTTTCGTAAGAGATCTAACCTCTCTCTTTCTTTTTAAGTACTCTCCTTTATGTCACTTCTTTTAAGCTCCTCTTTGTAATGTTGGGGGATGTTCTTTTATATTCCTATTGCTGTAAATTTTATTGTAATGTGATTAGATACCCTATTTGATCTCATCAATCCATATTCAGAAGTTTTATGTGGCGTCGTTAGGCTGCCGAGTTTTCGTAAGGGGTTTTTCATCTCACTTTTATTCCCGTGAGATTTATGCTACATTTGCCACAAATTCCATTGAGTGGTGTATGTACTTCCAATTATTCTACTATTTGTGTAATATAATTTTGTTTATGAGTATTTACATCAGTGATCTATTTTCCTTCTTTCATGGGGTGTATGTTTTGAAAGATACCCAAGTCGGTAAGGGAACCTTTCACCCTCCTCTTTTTTAAAAGACTTCTTTTGATTCTTTTAATTTACATATTGTTATGTTGGGATATGTTCTCATATATCCTTATTGATGTAAATTTTATGTCCAAGTGATGAGATACACTTTTTATCTCTCATCAACTCATTTTGATGTGATGTCGTTAGGCTGTCAAGGGAACTTTTTAACCCAATTTCGATTTCTTTGGGTTCAACATGTAGTCATTGAATATGTCATCCATTGAATATGTGTGAATGACCTTTTATTGTTTTACACTTAATATCCACTTATATTGGGTGTATTTATATTTGTCACACATATTTTTGAGATTGATTTGTCCTTAATTTAAGGATACCTTCTTTATAAGGGATTTCATCACATTTGACATTTCTATTGAGGGTTCATTGTTGTTATGCACCAATTCACTCTTATATGGTGTATATACTATCCTTTGGAGTATTATATCATGAATCCATTTATTCTCATGATATTATAAAGTTCTGACTAAATGTTATTCCTCAATTATTGTATTCAAGTGTCTCTAATTTTGGTAAAACCCCTTTAACCAAAATATCATTTTAAATGTTTTAATTATTTGTTCTTATTAATATCCATGTTTTCAAAATGGTTTTAAGGATGTATTTATATGGATATTAATGGTTTAAAATTTTAAGCTTCAAGGTGTTATGGGACACTTTGATTCAAAAATCTCTTTATTAAATGTTTTAAATGGTTTTGGAAATGGTTTCTTTTTGAATGGATTCATTATTTCAATATACTAAAATGTTATATTGTGATTGAAATGTGGAAATGTTATGTTTCCTTTATGAATTTTTTATGTGATACATTTATGTTATGGTTCTTGGGCATTGTTATGAAAACGGGTGGTTCCGTGATAAACTAAGGGCGGGTGAGCCCGATATAGCTCTCCAATGCATTGGGTAACGCAAAGGAGTGAAACGTTAAGGTTTCTCTGAAGAGATTTTAGGGAATATACTGTGATGGGTATTCCAAACGTAACCAAGAGGGTTACTCCCTACGTAATAATGTTATGAATGCCTCAAGTTACCTTTATGTCTTATTTTTTCTATGATTTATTCATGATTTGATATGCCTATGTTTTATGGGTAAAGTGTGATTTCATTCTAATGTATATATGAACTCATGTTTCCTTTCCATATTTTTATAACTCTTACTGAGATTTTTATGCTCATCCCAAGTTTTTGAAATGTTTTTCACAGGTCAAGGGAAAGGTACATGATGTGATGATAATGTCAAGGATATGTCAAGAAAGAATCCGTGTTATATTTTAAATATGTTTCCGCTGATGGGAATAATGAATACTGTCTTTTATGTAACCACTTTGTTTAAATGTGGAATGTAATGCAAGTTTCATGATCTAATTCTATAAAACTCTAAACCTAAAAAGATCCTCAATGTGTAATCTTTTAATAACTCAAGATTAAGTAAGGTTTAAGGCTGGGGCCTTATAGTTGGTATCAAAGTTCGGTTTAGATAACTTTAGAGGTTAGGGTATTCTTTAAGCATAAGTGACATTACCATAATGGTTAGGATTTCAGAAAGAGTCCTAGTTTTAGATAAAGTGAATGAGTAAGTATATCTTAGTGTTTATCTTACTCATTAGTACATGATGGTTTTGTTGATATACTCACACTGACCTTTTTGGTTTTAGTAAATGGTTGGATCTAGCAGGCACCAAAGTAACAGTGGATGTGAAGGAAACTGTGACAGTTTTTTGAGCAAGCAACTGAATGATATGGGAGCTGCAATGAGAACTCTTGTGATTATCCTCAACCAACTATCTGGAGTCATGATTGACCACCTAAACCATGGAGATTTCTCTAAGGCATCATATATGCAAGAAACAAATCCCTACGGATGTACAGGTAATAATCATAAAGGTAAGTTTGTTCAAAAACCTATGTGTCAAAGATGTGGAAAGAAACACCTAGGAAAATGTTTCAAAGTGACAGAAATATGCTATAGATGTGGAAATGAAGGTCATAAAGAAAGAACCTGCCATTGAAAAAGGAAGCTTCCAGTTGACTCAAGGAAAGGGAAAGAAGTTCTTTCTGAGGGATCAATTGAATGTTTTAAATGTGGTGTGCATGGTCATTATGCAAACACATGTCCTATGAAGAAGTTTCGTGAATGGGGTCACCAAGAGCGTACCAATATTCGTTTACCAATACCTAATGCCATTTCGATTGAGGATGAAGAAACTGGCAATGACCAATCAATGGTATGTACTATTTCATGACTATTGTTTTCCTATTTTGGAATCTTAGGATATGATTCATGATTTTGTTTGTAGGAAAGAGGTATTTCGGAATAAGTTGGAAAGGAATGGATAATGGATCATGAAGAATGTTGAATGAGTAAGATGTCAATATATAAGGGCTTCAAGAGTTATGGTGAAATTCTTAAGAGTATTATGTCTCTTTTGATGATGGGGTTACATTAGAAGATGTTTTATATTATGTGTAACCCTGATGTTTAATATAGGGAAATTTTATTCAAGTAATAGTTATCTTTTATTTTGTGGACATAGTTATAAAGAACCATTTGGGTTTATATGATCCTTACTTTTGAGGTAATTATGGGTTACTATATGTTATGATTGAAGTGAAAGGCATGAGATAAAATTGAGGTTAAATTATGTTATGGTTATTTTTGATGATTTTATCCATTTTTGGGGAATGATTTGAGAATTATATAGTTTTGGAAAAAGGACAACACGTAGACCGTGTGACTACCCGTCGCGTCGGACAAAGCTGCGGGAATCGAACCCACAATCAAAGTGCAACTGGTATTTATCGCCTACCACTGGACTACGTGAAGTCCCTGGTTAGTTTGACGAATTCCTTTTTTTAAGAGTAAGTTGATTTTGGGTTATTTATGAAAATTATTAACCTATCATAGAGGATATGTGATTAGGTTAATTACTTTTCAATACGAGACTTTAGGAGCAACTGATGTTGTTTGGAGATAAATGTTACGATTTAACTTGGAAGACTACGTGACTAAATGATTCAAATATTTGGGTTTCAATCTTATTTTGTTTTACTTTGAAGAATTTTATGGACAAATTGTTTATCGGATGGTCCTCGTTGAACTTTGGGTTTTGTTGGACAAATTTTGGAGATTAAGAATAGATTTTCTTTTTATAAAGTGTTATCCTTTTCTGGATTATCTGATCTTGTACAAACCTTTTGGGTTTTGGTTTTGGTTAAAGTCTAAAGACATGGGAAGTATATAGTTCTCTTTTTTTGGGTTAGGTGATTCTCTTGAAGTTGATTATAGTACTCTTAATGCGAACAAGTCTCCCTAAATACTCATCTTTTGGAAAAAATATGAGTTTGATTAAGGAATATAGTAAAAGTTGAAAGTCAACATTATAAGTGATTATGTTTCCTTATAAATAAATTCCTCAATAAAAAGTAACTTAAAACAAAAATGTTGTCTATTAACTTTTCCTACTGGGGAATCGAATACCGTTTAACCCATCACAAGTTTGTGATTTTCTCATGGTTAACTTTCTCCTAAACATGTTTTTTATCACTCTCCATCAGAACATGACCCTTTGATTTTTCTTCCATGTCCATGTTTTCCTACACGGAATCCTATTATGGGTTAACTCGGGTGACCTTTGTACTTATCTTTCTTTATTTTAAAGTGATTGTTTTACTGACTCTTCTTCCGATGTGGGACTTTCAAGGATGTTTCCAAGCGCAATTTTAAAATTGCGAGGACGCAATTACCAAAAGGGGGGAAGGATGTAACACCTCAGGTAAATAAAGAGTATGACATTTTAATATTTATCCATATTTGTGAATAAAATATTAATATGACTTTAAAGGGGACTCTATGCTCGATGGTGTACCCAACACGCAACAACGAGTTTCTTGGGAATCTTACGTTGCACTCTAATAATAAAATAATATTATTTTAAATGGTAGTTAACATGTAGTTGTTGTAATGGCGGGAATGGATAGAAATAACTAAAATATGATTATATATGTTTTTAAATGTTTTTACATTTATCCAATGAAGGATAGAGGATTAAAATACGGAAAGAATTCAATTTTAGGCATATATGCCCTAGTTTTCACTAAAGGTTCACTTATCGCCTTTTGATGGTGAACCGTCATTAAATATAGTTTTTTTTACTCTTATAAATTATATTGGACCAAATAGAACTCTTCTTAAGAATTGGGACATCAAAATTTACTTTGTGTAAATTTTTGGTACCTTTCCGATAAAGTTCATTTTTTTAATGAATAGTGTAAAATGTTGTATTTTAATTCAAAACCTCTTTTTAATCTAATTTATTTATATGATTAGATTATCTTTTTAATTGGTTTTAAAGTGAAATTAGAAAATATTTTTACCATTAAATCCAATAGTGGTCGTTGGAATTAATTTCACTTTGAAATCGGACTTAAACTAGTGTCAATCTTTTGATACTTATTGTTTCATAAAAACACGCTATTTGCTCTGACAGCGGGAATTAATTATTAAATTAATTAATGTGCCTTATATATTTTGAATTTTTTAAAATAGGCTTCATTTTTTAATTCGTAATATCAAATATAGCTTAGGGTGAATTTTTGGTAATTTTCTGAAAAACTTCAATTTTTGATGAATAGTGAAACCACTAAGTGGTACTTATAAAAACTGATTTTTCCATTTAAATGAAATTTTTCCATCTTTGTGTTTTGAATTTAAAAAATCCGACATACATGGTTGTCATTAAGAAGTAAAATATGGTTCAATGGGATAAAAATAATTTTTTGGTGAATAGTAACTTATTAAGTTTTTAATCGTGATTAGTGGTAATTAGTGTAGTTTAAGGTAAAAATAATGCTTTAATAAAATGAGATGAGCTTGAAACATGTCCTATCCTCATTGGTTGTGTCATGGACGACCAAGAAAAGTCATGGGTCAACTTGGGGACCCCATGGAGCCACTTTGGTTGGAAAATGACATAAATACCTTTTATTTAATGTTAATGTAAAAAATGGCACAAACATGATATGTTTTACTAAAACAATTTGTAAATGGGGTTATACAAGTCAGATTTTTGATTATAAATAGTAATTGGAAAGATAAAAATATTTCCTACATCATAGTATTTTTTTTATAATTTTTAGACATTAAATAAATTAAATAATTTATGACATAATAATGATGCAGCGATGACATCATTATTTGACGATTTAAATAAAATGGAAAGAAAATGTAAACTCTATGAACTAAACATGTCCAAAACATATTGGATGGGTGGATTTCGAACCCTTATCACCTTATCCACGAATTATATCAATGTGGGACCTTTTAAAACCGAAACACATTTTCAAATAAAGTAATATTTCTTACTTTCCAAAAGTGCCCCTCCTCTCCTCTTATAAAAGGCCCCCACCTCTACCTCATTTCACACACTCCTCAAGCCTTTGGCTCGGCCAACCCCTACCCATTTACTCTCTACACATCCCTCTCCTCATCCTAGAGGATTCCCTTTGGGCATAATCCTTTCAAAGGAAGCCTTTAGGCTCAAATCAAAAGGAGTTACACTTTTAAAGGTAATTCATTCTCTCATGTTCATTTGTTTTATTTTGCTTCTCCAACCCCCTAAACGCTTTTTATTTACTTCTTTTTTAACAGAAAAAGTATCTTCAATATACTAGGATGTTGTTATAAGATTTATTGGAGCTACACTCTCACACAACTACATCAAATGGTTAAAGAACATACGGTTTCCGTGGATGGAGAAATTCTGCCTCCTGAAACGATGATTGTTCAATACAAATTTAACACCTTCAAAGGTGGCCATTATGATGTCACTATTTTTATATATGATATATAATATGTTTATTTTTTCCTTAAGCTTATGTTTTTTTCATTTTGGGCATACCTTTATGGTTTCCATTATGGGTAAACGCGATATCTTCATTTAAGGAAGTGCGGACTACCGCCCCCTCAAAGTGATTTGATTCGTTAAATACCATATGTGGGACGTATAAAGGATGGAACTATGATATTATATATGATATTATACTGGAATTATAATATACCTTTATATCATTATTATTCCATTCTATAAAATACGAAATAGAAATGAAAGTAGCGTTCATGCGTACGTACGGCTTACCGTCTCCATGAACGGTGCATTTCATTTCTTACCTCTAAATGATTATGTAATGTTATAAATGCATGCATGTACTAGATATTTATGACATATATGATATCTACATCATGAATAAAATTCTGGATATAATAAACATTTGGCCACGCGAACAACATGTAATTGTAAGAAGTCCACTTTCGACTTAAGAACCAAATATCGGCAAAACAAATATTATTAACTTAAATGATTACATAATGTTTATGACATGGTAATGAGTGATATAAAAGGAATAATGAACTTGAAAAAGGTTCCTAAGGAAGTATAAATTAACTCATGTTTATTATTCATGAGATTAAAGAACGATCGAGTCAAGTCGGACCCGAGGTAAGGGATCCTACTCCTCTCTTTCTTTTTAAGTACACACTTTTATGTCATTCCTTTTAAAGATCATCTTTCTTGTTATTGGGATGATATTTTATATTACACTTACTGTAATTTTTATGTTCATGTGATGAGAGACCCTATTCTCTCTCATCAATCCATTTTGGAAGTTTTGAGTGGCGCCGTTAGGCTGCCGAACTTTCGTAAGAGATCTAACCTCTCTCTTTCTTTTTAAGTACTCTCCTTTATGTCACTTATTTTAAGATCCTCTTTGTAATGTTTGGGGATGTTATTTTATATTCCTATTGCTTTACATTTTATTCTAATGTGATGAGATACCCTATTTGATCTCATCAATCCATATTCGGAAGTTTTATGTGGCGCCGTTAGGCTGCCGAGTTTTCGTAAGGGATTTTTCATCTCACTTTTATTCCCGTGAGATTTATGCTACATTTGCCACAAATTCCATTGAGTGGTGTATGTACTGACAATTATTCTACTCTTTGTGTAATATACTTTCTTTATGAGTATTTACATCAATGATCTATTTTCCTTCTTTCCTGGGGTGTATGTTTTGAAAGATACCCAAGTCGGTAAGGGAACCTTTCACCCTCCTCTTTTTTAAAAGACTTCTTTTGATTCTTTTAATTTACATATTGTTATGTTGGGATATGTTATCATATATCCTTATTGATGTAAATTTTATGTCCAAGTGATGAGATACACTTTTTATCTCTCATCAACTCATTTTGATGTGATGTCGTTAGGCTGTCAAGGGAACTTTTTAACCCAATTTTGATTTCTTTGGGTTCAACATGTAGTCATTGAATATGTCATCCATTGAATATGTGTGAATGACCTTTTATTGTTTTACAATTAATATCCACTTATATTGGGTGTATTTATATTTTTCACACGTATTTTTGAGATTGATTTGTCCTTAATTTAAGGATACCTTCTTTATAAGGGATTTCATCACATTTGACATTTCTATTGAGGGTTCATTGTTGTTATGCACCAATTCACTCTTATATAGTGTATATACTATCCTTTGGAGTATTATATCATGAATCCATTTATTCTCATGATATTATAAAGTTCTGACTAAATGTTATTCCTCAATTATTGTATTCAAGTGTCTCTAATTTTGGTAAAACCCCTTTAACCAAAATATCGTTTTAAATGTTTTAATTATTTGTTCTTATTAATATCCATGTTTTCAAAATGGTTTTAAGGATTTATTTATATGGATATTAATGGTTTAAAATTTTAAGCTTCAAGGTGGTATGGGACACTTTGATTCAAAAATCTCTTTATTAAATGTTTTAAATGGTTTTGGAAATGGTTTCTTTTTGAATGGATTCATTATTTCAATATACTAAAATGTCATATTGTGATTGAAATGTGGAAATGTTATGTTTCCTTTATGCATGTTTTATGTGATAAATTTATGTTATGGTTCTTGGTCATTGTTATGAAAACGGGTGGTTCCGTTATAAACTAAGGGCGGGTGAGCCCGATATAGCTCTCCAATGCATTGGGTAACACGAAGGAGTGAAACGTTAAGGTTTCTCCGAAGAGATTTTAGGGAATATACTGTGATGGGTATTCCAAACGTAACCAAGAGGGTTACTCCCTACGTAAGAATGTTATGAATGCTTCAAGTTACTTTTATGTCTTATGTTTTCTATGATTTATTCATGATTTGATATGCCTATGTTTTATGGGTAAAGTGTGATTTCATTCTAATGTATATATGAACTCATATTTCCTTTCCATATTTTTATAACTCTTACTGAGCTTTTTATGCTCATCCCAAGTTTTTGAAATGTTTTTCACAGGTCAAGGGAAAGGTAAATGATGTGATGATAGTGTCGAGGATGTGTCAAGAAAGAATTTGTGTTATATTTTAAATATGTTTCCTTTGATGAGAAGAATGAATACTGTCTTTTATGTAACCACTTTGTTTAAATGTGGAATGTAATGCAAGTTTCATGATCTAATTCTCTAAAACTCTAAACCTGAAAAGATCCTCAATGTGTAATCTTGTAATAACTCAAGATTAAGTAAGGTTTAAGGCTGGGTCCTTATAATGATCACCTACCTCGAAAGATAGATCCTTCCTCCGGTTATCCGCATAACTCTTCTACCTGCTCTGAGATATTCTCATGTGTTTCTAAATCAGCTGAACTTTTTCTGCCATCTCTTCTACCAATTCTGGTCCCATCAACTTCCTTTCACCCACTTCATCCCAGAAAGCTGGAGTTCGACACCGCTTCCCATATAATGCCTGAAATGGTGCCATCTGTATACTGTAATGAAAACTGTTATTATATGAAAATTCAACCAAAGAAAGATGTTGGTCCCAACTTCCCTGATAATCCATAGAATAAGCTCGTAGCATATCCTCCAATGTCTGAATTGTTCGTTCTGACTGCCCATCTGATTGAGGATGAAAAGCTGTACTAAAATTTAATTCAGTACCCAACGACTTCTGAAGGCCTTTCCAAAAGTTAGAAGTAAACCTAGGATCACGATCCGATACAATGGAGAGAGGAACTCCATGTAACCTGAATATCTCTTTAAGATACAAAAGGGAAAGTTGATCAAGAGAGAAAGTATCTCGTATAGCAAGGAAATGAGCAGATTTGGTCAAGCGATCAACAATAACTCAGATTGCATTATTACCTCGAGATGTCTTCAGTAATCCAACAACAAAGTCCATGGATATCTTCTCCCATTTCCACTCTGGCACTGGTAAAGGCTGAAGCATCCCTTTCGGTAACTGCCGCTCTGCTTTAACCTGTTGACATGTCAAACACTTCATAGTAAAATCAGCAATATCTCTTTTCATTCCATCCCACCAGTAATACTCCCGCAGATCTCTATACATCTTAGTACTGCCAGGATGAACTGAAAACGGAGAACTATGAGCTTCACATAACAACTCTCTCTTCAACTGTGAATCACAAGGCACACACAATCTCTTCCCAAATCTCAAAACGCAATCATTATCAATGTTGAATTCAGGAAACTTACCTTTCTGAACCAGCTCTACCTTTTTCTGCAACTCACTGTCTTGCTTCTGTGCTTGCTTGATTCTATCTGATAGAGATGATCTCACTGATACCTGAAACAAAACAGAAGGACTTCCTGCACCAACAACTTTTATGCCAAAGTTCATCAAATCCTTAACCAAAGTATCACGTTCCAAACGCAACATTGTTAATGAAGCATTACTTTTTCGACTCAAAGCATCAACCACTTTATTTGCTTCTCCCGGATGGTAATGAATTGTACAATCATAATCCTTGATTAATTCTAGCCATCTACTTTGTCTCATGTTCAATTCTTTATGATTGAATATATACTTTAAACTTTTGTGATCGGTATATATTTCACACTTTACTCCATACAAATGATGCCTCCAAATTTTTAAAGCAAAAACAATAGCAGCTAATTCCAAATCATGTGTAGGGTAATTTACCTCATCAGTTTTCAACTGTCATAAAGCATAAGTAATTACCTGATCATTCTGCATTAGGACGCAACCAAGTCCTTTCAATGAAGCATCACTGTATATAACAAACTCACCATTCCTGGAAGGTAGTGCCAAAACTGGATCATTCACCAATCTTCTTTTCAATTCCTGAAAACAATCATCACATTCTTTTGTCCAGATAAACTTAACACCCTTTCGAGTTAGCTTAGTCATTGGACTAGATAATTGTGAAAAATTTCTAACAAACCTTCGGTAATATCCTGCCAAACCAAGAAAACTACGAATCTCGGTTACACTTGTGGGTCTTGGCCATTCTTCCACAACTTTTGTTTTTGCAGGATCAACAGTTATTCCATATTTAGAAACAATGTGACCAAGGAAAGAAATTTGTTGCAACCAAAACTCACACTTGCTGAATTTTCCATACAGTTTCTTTTCTTTTAAGGTTTGCAAGATAACCCTTAAATGTCTTTCATGCTCCTCTTTACTTTTAGAAAACACCAAAATATCATCAATGAAAACCACCACAAACTTATCCAAGAACTCATGGAAAATTCTATTCATTAAGTCCATGAATACAACAGGTTCATTGGTTAGCCCAAAAGGAATTACTAAAAATTCATAATGGCCATATCTCGTACGGAACATGGTCTTCGGAATATCTGCCTCCTTTACCTTCAGCTGATGGTACCCCGATCTCAAGTCAATCTTTGAAAAAAAACTGAGCTCCCTGGAGCTGATCAAACAAACAAAGTACCTGATACAACTTCATTTGACGGCCCGACATCTGCTGAAGTAGTTGCAAAGGATTTCACCACCCCTTTCTACTTATAGTCTAACTGCTTCCAATCACTCAAGCTCTTTGTTGGACACTCATTTTCATAGTGACCAATCTCATTGCACTTAAAACATTTCACTAACTGTAAATCAAATTTGTTCTTACCTTCACCTTGATCCTTTTCAGTGCAATCACGATCCTTATATCCCATCTTACCACATCGGTAGCACTTTCCAGAATTCAGAAGACATTCCCCAGCATGCCTTTTGCCACATTTATCACAAACTGGAAACGTAGTTCTCTTACCATCAGACTTTTTTGAAGAATTCTTACCTTTCTCCTGCCACCTCGGTCTCTTCTTCTGCTGGTTGTTATAGAACACTTGGTCATCGGCAAACTCCATTTCCACCTTCTCAGCACATCGAACAAGCTTTTCATAACTTTTAAATTCATGAGAAGCTAATGTCCTTCGATATTTTGGCTTTAATCCTGAGTAAAAATGATTGATTTTACTATCAAGTTCTCAGATAAAATTTGGAGCATACCTTGCCAATCGAGTGAACCTTTCTTCATAGGCAGCCACTGAGTCTTCCTCTTTCCTCAATTCCAAGAATTGTTTTTCCATCCTAAGTCGAACAGCCTTAGGAAAATACTTCTCAAGAAACATACCTTTGAATTCATCACAGTCAAGAGCATCAATCTCATCGGCGTCCCTGATATTTTTAACCATAGACCACCACTGATCTGCTTCACCCTCCAAACGGTAAATAGAAAGACTAACCTTTTGATTGTCCGAACACCCCATGACATCAAAAATATTCTCCAGTGCTTTAATCCACCCTTCAGATAGCACAGGGTCAGATGATCCTCTGAATGATGGTGGATGTTGCCTCATGAAATGTTCCACCACTGACATGTTCCTCTGCGGTTGATCTGGCTGATCTTGTGCATGGATACCACCACCATTTATAGCCTGAGTCAACTGCGCCATTACTGCAACAAACTGTTCAGGTCCAATTCTGACCATCTCAGGATGCTAATTCGGAAGGTTATTTCCTTCTATATTCCTTCCTAGCACTGCTTCCCTGTTTCCTCTGCAGAAAACCATTCTGAACAAACATGTCTTAGATGAAGCAACATGGTAATCTTCAAATGCTATATCATTTCAAAAAAAAATATTTTTGGATAATCATTTAATAGAATTATAACTCCTAAAGTTATCTAAACCGACCTCTGATACCAACTATAAGGCCCCAGCCTTAAACCTTACTTAATCTTGAGTTATTACAAGATTACACATTGAGGATCTTTTCGGGTTTAGAGTTTTAGAGAATTAGATCATAAAACTTGAATTAAATTCCACATATAAACAAAGTGGTTACATAAAGATAGTATTATTCATTCCCATCAATGGAAACACATTTAAAATAAAACATGGATTATTTCTTGACACTTCCTTGACACTATCATCATATCATGTACCTTTCCCTTGACCTGTGAAAAACATTTCAAAAAAACTTGGGATGAGCATAAAAAGCTCAGTATGGGTTATAAAAACATGGAAAGGAAACATGAGTTCATATATACATAAGAATGAAATCATACTTTACCCATAAAACATAGGCACTTTAACGTACCTCATAAAATCATGAATAAATAATAGAAATCATAAGACATAAAGGTAACTTGAGGCATCCACAACATTCTTATGTAGGGAGTAACCCTCTTGGTTACATTTGGAATACCCATCACAGTATATTACCTAAATCTCTTCGGAGAAACCTTAACGTTTCACTCCTTCGCGTTACCCAACGCATTGGAGAGCAATATCGGGCTCACCCACCCTTAGTTTACCACGAAACCACCCGTCTTCATAATAATTCCCAAGAACCTCAACATAATCATATCACATAAAACATGCATAAAGGAAACATATCATTTCCACCTTTCAATCACAAGATATCAATACAACACATTGATATAAAATCATTATGAAAACCATTTTCAATACAAAAATAAAAGAAAAGTAAAACATGGTATTTATTTTTCTTTTAAAAAGAAGGTATGGCTTGTAGAGGAAACCGAAACTTGAATAACGGTCACGACGACGGAGAAGTCGTTGTCGCCGCATACGTACGACAAAAACATTCCCTTTTGTCGTTTAGTAAACGCTTCGTATAAAAAATATTCCTTTTGAATAAAGGTAAAAGTCAAAGGGGTTTATACACCGTATAAAAGAAAGTTGTGTATAAAATAAAATATGCCTCAACGAAAGGAGATTGAGACGAAGTCCCATACCTCGTATCCGACTTGACCCGACCGTTCTTTAATCTCCTGAATAATAAACTTGAGTTAATCTCTACTTTCTTATGAACCTTTTTCAAGTTCATTATTCCTTTTATACCATGTTATGAACATCATGTAATCATTTAAGTTAATAATGTTCATTTTGTCGGTATTTGGTTCTTAAGTCAAAAATAGACTTCTTACACTTACATGTTGTTAATTTGGTCAAAGGTTCGTTATATCCAGAATGATATTAATGATTTGGATAACATATATATCATATATATTCAGAATATACATGTATTTATAATATTACATCACATTTAGAGGTAAGAAATGAAATGCACCGTTCATGGAGATGGTAAGCCGTACGTACGCATGAACGCTACTTCCATTTCTATTTCGTATTTTCTGGAATGGAATCATAATGATATAAGAGTATATTATAATTCCAGTATAATAACATATATAATATCATTAACTTTATCCTTTACACATCCCACATATGGTATTAACGAATCAAATCACTTTCAGGGGGCGGTAGTCCGCACTTCCTAAAATGAAGATATCGTGTTTACCCATAATGGAAACAATAAAGGTATTCCCAAAATGAAAAAAAACAGAAGCTTAAGGAAAACATAAAAATATTATATATCATATATAAAAATAGTGACATCATAATGGCCACCTTTGAAGGTGTTAAATGAGTATTGAACAATCATCGTTTCGGGAGGCATAATTTTTCCATCCACGAAAACCGTATGTTCTTTAACCATTTGATGTATTTGTGTGAGAGTGTAGCTCAAATAAATCTTATAACAACATCCTAGTATATTGAATATACTTTTGTTGTTACAAAATAAGTAAATAAAAAGAGTTTATGGGGTTGGAGAAACAAATTAAAACAAATGAACATGAGAGAATGAATTACCTTTAAAAGTGTAATTCCTTTTGATTTGAGCCTAAAGGCTTCCTTTGAATGGATTCTGCCCAAAGGGAATCCTCTAAGATGAGGAGAGGGATGTGGAGAGAGTAAATTGGCAGGGGTTGGCCGATCCAAAGTCTTGAGGAGTGTGTGAAATGAGGTAGAGATGGGGGCCTTTTATAAGAGGAGAGGAGGGGCACTTTTGGAAAGTAAAGAAATATTACTTTATTTGAAAATGTGTTTCAGTTTTAAAAGGTCCCACGTTGATATAAGTCGTGGATAAGGTGATAAGGGTTTGAAATACACTCATCCAATTGGTTTTGGACATGTGTAGTTCATATATTTTACATTATCTTTCCATTTTATTTAAATCGTTAAATAATGAGGTCATCGCTGCATCATCATGATGTCATAAATAATTTAATTTATTTAATGTCTAAAAATTATAAAAAAAATAATATGATGTAGGAAATATTTTTAACTTTACAATGACTATTTATAATTAAAAATCTGATCTTTATACCCCCATGTAAAAATTCTTTTCGTAAGACATATTATGTTTGTGTCATTTTTACTTTAACATTTAATAAAAAGTTATTTATGTCATTTCCCAACCAAAGTGTCTCCATGGGGTCCCCAAGTTGACCCATGGATTTTCTTGGTCGTCCATGACACAACCAATAAGGTTGGAACATGTTTCTAGGTCATTTCATATTATTAAAGCATTATTTATACCTTAAACTACCCTAATTACCACTAATCGCGATTAAGAACTTAATAAGTTACTATTCACCAAAAAATTATTTTAATCTCATTGAACCACATTTTACTTCTTAATGACAACCATGTATGTTGGATTTTTGAAATTCAAAACACAATGATGGCAAAATTTCATTTAAACGGAAAATCAGTTTTTATAAGTACCACTTAGTGGTTTCACTATTCATCAAAAATTGAAGTTTTTCAGAAAATTACCAAAAATTCACCCTAAGCTATATTTGATATTCCGAATTCAAAAATGAAGTATATTTTAAAAAATTCAAAAAATATAAGTCACATTAATTAATTTAATAATTAATTCCTGCTGTCAGAGCAAATAGCATGTTTTTATGAAACAATAAGTATCAAAAGATTGACACTAGTTTGAGTCCAATTTCAAAGTGAAATTGATTCCAATGACCACCATTGGATTAAATGGTAAAAATATATTCATATTACACATTAAGACCAATTCAAAAGATAATCTAATCATATAAATAAATTAGATTAAAAATTAGTTTTGATGTAAAATGCAGTATTTTTCACTATTCATTAAAAAATGAACATTGTCAGAAAAATATCAAAAATTCACACAAAGTAAATTTTGATGTCCCAATAATAAAGAATAAGTTTATTTTTACAAACATAGTTTATAAAATTGTCAAAAGATAGATTTAAAAAGGTTTTTCCATCATAAGGCAGTAAAATAATCTTTTAAGAATATTAGTGTATTCCATGCTTAAGATTGGATTTATTTTAATTTTAAGCCTCTAAAACACTATCTTAATCATTAATAGACATAGATAAAAATATATATTATTCATTACTTAATTGGGATGTTACATTCGATGCTTATAATATTAATGGATTCAATTTTCTTATAGTAGACCAGGAAGAGGGTTTAATACATCGAATATTAGTATATTTACAATTTTTGAATTGGGATACTACATAAATTTTTCTCATATTATCGAATTAAACATCTAGTGTCATTTTTCAGTTTTTTTATTCAAATTCAAGTGGGCCTATATTACTAGGTTTGTTAAAATAGATTACTTTCAATTTACATATGTGAAATTAACTTACATGATGGATATCAGTGATCCTGAATTACATGATCCTTATATCTCTCAATTGAAATAAAAAATTTTATATTATGTGGAAGATTTCAGGGATGAAGTGTAGAGTGTAGTTGTTCACATAAAACAAACTGACTTGTTTGATATGGGTGATGAAGTGGAATATTTTACCAATAATGTTGAATACCATTATTAGTAAGAAACTAACTTATATTTCTGTCATTATATAGTAAATATGAGTCTTTCAAGTGTGGATGAATTAAATTATGTGATGATGGAGTAGGATAATGAAAATATTGATGGAAAAATGATTTTATGTGCATTCATATATTAACTTATCACCCACTTATGTTATATTTCATTAATTTCTAATACAGAGATCTTTTAAAATATTAAAATTGATATTT
Source organism: Viscum album (assembly GCA_963277665.1). Lineage (NCBI taxonomy): Eukaryota > Viridiplantae > Streptophyta > Magnoliopsida > Santalales > Viscaceae > Viscum > Viscum album. The sequence goes on along the minus strand of OY728162.1, from coordinate 627,577,332 downwards.
ATACATGATTTTGTTAATTTTAAAAAGGTAAATGTTATATTTGTTTGTATGCAAAGTAATTCATTTTCATACATATTTGTATTATGTTTTTCAGTACAATAAATTCATTATAATTTATAAATTTCATTTTCTACATGAATTTTTTGAAATATATGTTCTAATATTTTTTTACTTATTAAAATGACAGGAATTATAAGAAAAAATCATTTCACTGGTCCTAGTCGACTCTTAGTTGACATTCCCCCAGCTATAGAGATGTCATCAGTGTTACTGGATAATCCCTTGGGATCCCTACATATATCATATGGGATTCCCTGTAACTTCCCCCATCAATTTCTTCATCACCCTCCATCTTCATCTTGTTAGAATCTAGCACACCATCATTCTTCCTCTCATCTACATCTGCTGCATTACCTACTGATTTAACAAGTTCAAAATGAGGTTACTCTACTATGAGGGAATAGGTGGTCACTACTATTTCATCACGAGGATATTAGAGAGTGACAGTTATAGGTTCAAATTTTAATGGTTATAAATTCATTATAATTTTTTTATACAAATAATTTTTTTTCCCATAAAATATGGAAATAATGTTACTACCGAGGAAAATATTAACAGCTCATATGTGTGTAATCTAAATGGATTAAAAATAGTTTCCCCTACTAATTTTTATTAGGTCCCCGTATACTATAAGATTACTAGATTCTAGGCCAGTTAGAGGCTAATATAGTTACCATTTCAATTACATATTCTTATTGGAGAAAGATGCCTCAATATTGGAATAATTAACTATTTGATTCCTAGATAAATGTAATTTTAATAAATTATTGCTTAATTAAATTACATTATTTAATTAAATTCTAATATTTTGAAAATTAATCACTTTGTACATATGTTATTACACTTTACCATGGTTAAACTTATCATATGAAAGTGTATGTAGAAACATTTGGGAAAGAAATGGAATGATTTTAAATAGATATTATGAAATGTATTGAATAATTCATCATTGGCCACTCCATAATAGTATGAAAAATTACTTGAAGGGGTTCCTAGAGAGCAGTGTAAGGTGTTTTCTGATTTCCATCTCACTAAGAATCATAGGTTATTGAAAAATATATTATAATATTAATTCAATTTTACATATATACATGAATATGACAAGGATATGAATTCCATAAATTAAAATTAAATCAAATATTATTTATATCAATAAATTTTAAGAAATAATGTATCATGTCAAGAAAAAAAATCATCCCCCACACTACCAGTTAGAATAGTTTTTTAAGAAATAGATCAATATTGATAATATTTCAATTTGTTTAAATTTTGTATGATAATATTACCTATTTCAAATATTAAAATTTTATTTTATATTTGTTTAATTTAGAAAAATAAATTAAAACAAAAAGTTCCACAGATAGAACTATGGTTGGATGTTCATAAGAAATTCAACGGGAGTTATATAAATGATCCTTCTAAAGAATTTGGGATATGAATTCTATTGTAATTGTATTAAATTATTAGAAGTTATCAAACTGTTAATATAAATTTCAGTAAATTTTAGTGATATTTTTTTATAAGTAAAAATAAAATAACTATGGGTTTTCAATCCAATATAGTCCTTCTTGGTCTCCCAGAATAATTCATTTGGTCTGGTCCTTGAGAATAAGCATCATGTTCATGTCTGCATGATGAGTTCGAGACTATTACCATATGCGGTTTTTGGTAGGTCATAGGGATTGAAGAAACATCTATCAATGGTTATAGTTACTCCCTTCTTTGAGATGATAAGGGGTAGTTTATTGTACATAAAAACAAAATTTCGAAGAAGGGGAACCCAATCCAGCACCAAGAGATCATATATAGATACAATTTCTAAAGGAAATTTATCTAAAAAAGGAATTAATTGAATTATATCATAATAAAACTGGACGTCTCCCTATTGAGATTGCATCGATTGATGGTTTGATTGAACATGTAACTCAAACTATTTAAAAATTATTTAGTACACAAACTCTTATTGGTATTAAGTCAAAATTTAAATACATATCACTATTTAATTTTGAATCAAATTTTACTATCGGTGCCTATATAAGGGAGTGGATATGGTGTAAAATAAAGTGTCAATCTTAGTTTGTCGGGTAGTGATGAGGCATAAATTTGGGTTCAATAGTGGTGTTGTGTTACTTAACTCATGATATACTAACACAATGATATCGTGATTGAGAAACTATATTGTGGATTGAGGAACATGTATTTTTATTTTTCTTATAGTTCATGAAATCTATATTCTTGGTTTATTTTCTATTTTTTCTTCTGATGTTTCCCTTGTAATCATCATTCTTAGGATCTTTTTGGATTTATTTATTTAAATGATTCAATGTAGTGTCCTCCTTTATTGTTTGATGATTTTTTTCTTTTTCTTGATTGTTATATTAGAGTTGGGATGTATAGTGTATGATTACTATGATTAAATTAAGTATATTAATAGTTTCATTTTTTGAGGGAGATTTAGGTTGGACCATATAATGTTAAGGTTATAAGTATGTCAAGGGTGTATAAGGTTAGGGTTTTATCCATTTTCTAATTTTATTATTGTTTTTCTTATTTTCATAGAGGTGTTGTGTTGATTCTAGAATGAAATTGGGGTTGTGGTAGATTGTAGGGATTTATGGAGGAATGGTTAGTGAGATGATAAAGGATTAGTTCATTTTGGTTTGTTATGTGGAATCCTTGTTAATAGGAAATTATTATAGGAATTTATTTCATGTGGTTTTGTTGGAAGTTGTTAGGTGATGATGTGGTAATGATTTATGAAGATGTTTGGTGGAAATGTAATAGTGGAGTGTTGTAAAAATGTAGAGGAGGTGGTTTTTTGTAAGGAATTGTTGGGTTCTATATATATGGTGTGATTATGTGATTATGTAGTGGTATGCAGTGATGTGGTAATATTGTGTATTATGGTTGTATGTAAGTTTGGGTGAAGTGGAATCATGATGTCGTTATTGTGTGTTTATTTTACAAACACTTCTTTTTTAAGAATTTTATTGATGGATTTTGGTGTTTTGATAAGGTTTTTCATTCTTTATTATTTGACCTTGCTTTATAATATTTCTAATCTATTGATTTTATATTTTATTATTAACCTTGAATTTTTTTAATGTTACTTATATTTTAATTTATCTTTACCTAATTCTGGTTTCTATCTTTGTAACCATGGGTTTGTGTTTACTACTATCAAAGGATTTTGTAAGCCTATATTAACACACTTCCTATTTTAAATGCTAATTTTAACTTCCTATTATAATTCATTATATAAAATAAGTCTATATTAGTTCTAGGAACGTATATATTTGAATCTGGTATAAATGTTTCTTATGTTTTAAATTAATATCCATTTATAGTTGGTAAATTTTTGTTTTTATAATATCAATATGATTTTATTTAGTTTTCATTTATTAGCCATTATCTTCATGAGTTTTTATAGCTCTATCAATCATTTTTAATTATGGGTTTTTAAATTTTATTATACGAATACTATTGTAATGTTTATTTGTTCATGTTATTTTCTTGGTTTTTTATCTATTTGGTATAATATTTTTAGGGGATAAAATTTATACATCTATTATTTTATTAATAGAAATATATAGAAATGGTATAAACCACCGCTATATATGGGGAAAAATTGATTGACAATTTTAACGGCTTGTATATTTTATTAAATATAGTAGTAGTTTAAACCATTGTAAAACCCTCAATAGTTTTGAGACACAAAACTGCCTCTAAGGATTGAAATAACCACTGTTGAATATCATTTCATGACACTTCCCAAAAACTGATTCGAAATGGGGGAAATCAAAACTTGTTTTATGTTGACTCCAACATTATAAGTGGTTTTAAAAAAACATATCTTAACCATTTATCCATAGTATAAACCACCTCTAAACTAAAAAAACTATCTATATTACCTTAATCAATTATAGTGAGGGTCAACCATGTTTGTGACAACAATATCATTGGTAAAAAACTATGAGTGAATTTACCTAACCAAGTAAAGAATACCATGGAGAAAATCCTTGACCTTGTCCATGGTGACCTCTATGGGTTGATCACACTGATGACACTGAGTGGGAATTTCAACATTCTACTGGTTATGGATAAAATGAGTAGCTATATGTAGATCAGTATACTCATGAGAGAAGTCCAAGATTAAAAAGTGATCAAGTGAATTCATGATATAATATAGTTAATGACATGGTAAAAGATGAAGTTCCTCTATGATGATTATGCTGGAAATTTTACTTTAGTGGAATTCAAAAAATACTACATCGAGCATGGATTATAACCACATATTTAAACTATTTATTCCCTATAATAGAATGAGTTCATTGATCAATAAAAATAGATCGTGGATTCTATGGATCAAATTATTATGAAGAAAAAGGGTCTCCCATAGATGTTATAGGGTGATTCTTTCCCCACATCCAGTTTCTTCCACAAACATGAACCAACACAAAGCCTTGATGGGTTGACATTGTACAAGGTCTAGGAAAGAAATCGATTGGTGGTGTACTTTATACACACCGCTGGATACATCATGCTTGTCATACTTATATCATGACATGGAGAATTTATATATAGAGAGTATTTCAATGATCCAAATATTTTAAATGTCCTTATCCAAGGTGTGTCACATGAATGAACCCACCAAAAAGTGCATAAACATAATGCTTGATGCTATCTATTATGAGGTAGGGCTATTGTATTTGAGTACATATAAATAACACGGTATTCTGAGTGGTGAGGATATATTCAATAGTGAGTATAATATATTATATACTAGGGAAAATAGAGACTGGTAACACTCTAAAATACTAGAGATCATCATATATACCTAGTAATATATTCTCTCCAAACGTAACATGCAGCACCTCAGACCCACACTCCTAGAATCCAGTGTGAATAAACACATTTTTAAAAACTACATTTGAAATAAACTGATGTGACCCAATTTTGACCATTAATAACTATAATATTAATAAAAAATATGGAGTCACTTACATTTGAAGGACCTTATAGGTTTATAGTTTTAAAAAGTTAGAAAAAAAATGAAATTAATAAAGCTCACATCTTTCTCATCGAATGAACATTTTTTCTACTATCTTGGAAATTAAGTAATTCATAATAAGTCTTCCAAAATCCACAAAAATGACATATTCAATGCTTTTATATATATCATGTGTAATAATTTTATTCATAACATACATAAATGAAAACATAAAAAGTACGAGATCAAACTCTCAGTAAGGGAAAATATATATCAAAATATATTAAGGTATAAACATGGAATGAATAATATAGTTGGAGAAATGATAAACAAATATATTACTAATAACATGATATTGAAACAAATCCATGGATAATTATATAAATAAACACATGGAAAACAATAATTGAATTCATGGTAAAGGAATTAATAATTTCTTACATATTGATCTTTACTGTCGAGGCCTCAACCAAGGTATTATTCACACCCTCAAGGATGTATCCAAGACATCATTCATTTCATCAAGGTCACAACCAAGACATCATAATTTCATTTCTTATGCATAAAAAAATACCCAAAACTTTTGTCTCATGAAACCAAATGATGTATCATGGGTTGATATAATATTTGGCCCCACCCATCACTTAATTAGGTCCAATTCATTCACTATATGAAAGATATGAATATTAACGTATTGCACGATCAACATGCCTCAGTAATACAAAAATATATATGTACTAAGATTCAAACATACTGAATGCTAATAAAATTATATTTAATAAATGAAGATAATTCATCTAGAGAATGAATGTGTATGTTAAACAATACGTAATTAACTTTCTTGATTAGTCAATAAACATCTCCTTTAGAATTACATTTATAAAGATTTTCAATATACCATTAATTAATAAATGTAATAGATTTCTAAGTATGTATTAATAAAAACAAAAACATATAGATAATGGGATATATGGTTATTTTAACCATTTAACAAATCAATAGATGTATGATATCTAGATGAACACCCTTTATTCAATGAGATAAAATATAGAGTGTTAATAGAGGAAAGGCATTTGATGACAAATATTATTTGTAATAGTGGATAATTAGGAAAGGAAAATGTACTAATGGATCTCCATGAGTTTAGTCACCCAATGGAAAATAGTATTAGAATATTTTAAATGTAATCCATGGCCATTATATACATCCGAAAAAGGAAACATATGGTGAATATGAATCATATCTCGATGAAGAAAAATTGACATGCAAAAACCTTTACAACAATGGTAATTTAAAAATAAAAGAACATGAGAGGGATAACATGAAATTGGAATATAATTAAATGGAATATATTCATTATACTGGAACTCAATAGGGTATTGAATACAATGTATAAAATAAAATATGTTGTATAATATCAAGCATGTATCATAAAATTGAAAATAGAGACAAATAACAACTATGAATTTAGATATATTAAAATCAATATCTAATGAAGGATATAATTTAAAATTAAATAGTATGTACCATTAAAAATTTGAGTATCATGATAAAAAAAATTAAATATTAATCAAATAAACCAAGAAAAATAAAACCGGGTGTATAATAAGAGATATGTCTAAAGGGGTAAAAATTGAGATAAGAAACCCTTATGGATTGAGTTCCATATACATAAAAACCCTTTAAGGAGAAAGATATTGAAAATAATATTCATATACCTTAAAATTAAATTCAAAATATAATATAAAAAATCATTAGTATATTCACCATATAAAATAAAATTGGTGTATAACAAGAAGCATGTCATAAGTAATAAGAATTCAGACCAAGTAACCCCTTTTAGGTAACATAATTTTTGAGGTAATATTCATTTGATAATGATGATATAAGGAAGAATTATGAAACCCGAAAAAATATGGAGGAAATAAAGTAAAAATTATTCATTAATTATCATAAATGATTCTTGGTATAATTGAGTTCAGTAATAAGTTTTGTAACTTAATAGAAGATAATTGAGTTAGCACATACCCATACCTTTGTCCTGATCCACTCGTTTCATGGGACTAGAATCATGATTAATTAAATTAATATTATTATATAACATATTATTAAACTTATTCATCTGTATTTAATTTACTAAGGACTATTAATTATCATATCCTATTTATTTATTATTTAGGTTTTTTTATGTTTTTTATTCTAGGTGGTTCAGTTAATTTCAATGTAATTATTTTGGTATATTGACCATGATTAATGGTTTTGTAGAATAACTACATAAGATCCAAATATTTTTGGGTTTCTTCCATCATTATTCTATTTTCATAGAATTTAAATTGTTATATAGGTTTTATAAAATAACCTAAGATTATAAAAGTTACTTTAATATGTTCAGTTTAGGTGATTGAGTTTTGTACGACCATTTATTATTAATTTAACTTATATAATGTCAAATATTATATTTATAAAATATTAATATTATAATAAATATCATGTTTATACACTGGAAACATTTTTAAATTATTCATTTTTTGTTGGTAAAGGAAAATGGAATGTGTCATTCTGTAGAGGCAATAGTCTGTGCGTACACACACGATGTTTTCATTTTACATAGAATTAGGTGTGGTTTAAAAATAAAATATTTAGAATTTCATAATATTTATAATTTCATAATTATTAAATTTTCAATTAATTAAATATTTTTAGAAAACATGTAAAGCATTTATGAAAAATAGAACCAACTATTCATGGATGTAGCGGTCCTCCCAAACGCATGATGACATCTTTATTTTCGAAATGGTTTTTGAGCGAGATATAAAATTTACATTTCATTAGTATAATAACATTTAATAATATTAACTATATATATTTTATCAAATTTTTATGTATATATAATATTTTTTAGATGAATATTAATAAAAAGTTTTTTAAGATGTATATATTACTCATGTAGAGAGCTTGAACTTTCTCTTTGCGGACTTATTTGAAATGAAATGATTAGGATATCTTATGGTGAATTAGGGATTTAAGTTCTGAAATTTAAATCTAGGATATGATAATTTGTTACGTTTTCATGTAAATGTATAATATTTTTTTAACTTTGGGATGGTGTAAGTTATCCCCTTTAAAAACTGATGAAAAGGTCACTTTTGTCAACTCTTGTTATTTTTCAATAATAGACAGGGACTATTCAAGGGTAAATGGTTCAAAAAGAAATAAATAGTATATTTTGGGATAATATAATGAATATTAATCCTCTTAAATTCATTTTTAAACATGTTTCAAATATTTTTCAAGTCATTTATTATATTTTTTTTACTTTTACATTTTTCATTTATAATGCGGTAATAAGTTTTCACCGAGGTAATTTATGATCTAATAAAAATGTATAATAAACCATGCACAAAAAAAATTATGTGATGAATATTAATTTAGTATCCATTTAATCTAATTAAATTTCTAAATAATATAAATTAACTATTAAATTTAAATTGATGATGTAAATAAAAATAGTTTCTTATTGAAAAATGACCTTTTGTTTATTAAGTGGTCTTAAATTTATTTAGTATTTATTGTTAATTTAATGAGTCTCAATATATTTATTTAGGTTCAAAAAATACATTAAAATAATTTTTAAAATGTATTAATTTATCTAATTAGATAAAAATTACACAATTTTAAAACATTTTTCTTTGGAAATAGTAGTTTTACCATTATCACGATAGTTAAATCTAATCCTAGTAAAATTATTTTTAGGAATAAAATTAAAATTATTACTTTTATAAATTTTTACCTATTAATTCCAAATATAAATTAAAATTTTCAAATAAAATTTCAAGGTGTAATAAAATATTTACTTTCACAGTAGTGCTTGTAACATTTAAACCCCCATTTTTAGAAAAAGTGTATTTTTATGATTAAAATTTATGTATTGGAAAAAGTGTATTTAGTGATATAATATTATTAATATTAATAATATATTCTATTCATAATATATTCAGTATTTTAGAATAAATTACATAAATTCCTATTTTATATGGGTTTTATTTTAATAAAAAAATCATTCTAATAAGTCACATAGAAACGCTAATTGAATTTTATCAATACACTATTATTAAAATTAAAATTTATTTTTATTTCTATATATATTTATTAATTTTCATTCATCTATTTTTACCCAAAAATATTATGGATACATTTTAATGATTATATATTATTTTACAGTTTGTTTTCATCAATTTCGTGCCTGAAGTAAGATATCAAACACATTATCTGTAAAAGGAAAATATAACTTTAATTCTTAGGGTGTTTCATTCCACCCTCAAATAAATTTGATCCCCACAATTTTAATTATCACATTATAATAAAATTATTTAAAGGTATTTAGAATATATTCATAAAACAAGATATAAAATAAAATGATGTTTCAACAATAATATCATGGGTATGACTGGGAAACACATCTTTTCCCCTTATCATGTCAACCAATTTCTTTATCTTTCATTTGAAACTTATTTATCTTTTCCCTCCTTTACCACACATGAAGAATATTACAATTCCATTGAGACATTACCTTATGTGTTTCTTCCCAAATTTATGATATATAAGAAATTGAATCTTTTATCCTTCATCATCTTTATCACCCAAAATTCCACAAGACTCCACTCTTCTCTTATTTATTGTGTTTCGAAAATTAACTATATTAATGTTGTTAATCATGATTCATGATAAATTATTAGGAATAACCACATGATTTATCACTCCTCTTCTTATCCTATTAGGTTTTTCATTGGGATAATATCTACATTTTTTATGGAATCCATTGTTAACTTGGGTATTTCAGGCTTACGCCATTATTAAATCCAAAAGAGTTAACTTGAGTGATGAACAATTAGCATCATAAAGGAATTATAAAAAATTAATCCTTAAGATGTATTAAACTATGAAACCATCACATTAGATTATATTTCATTTTAATTCTTGTTATATCACTCTTGTTCACCTATATTAAATTATATTTAGTTCTTTAATCCTCCAAATACTTAAAAATAATAGCCCCAAATTACTGTGAACTTTCTTACAAAATTCTAAACTAGAATATCACAAAAATTTATGCTCTAAAAACATAAACTTACTCAATATCCATAAAATTACATAACAATTAATATATACCTTAACTTATGAATCTCAACATTTTAATCTATGTTGTCCACAACCATTATCCTATTAGTTGTTCTAACTAATATATTTAAATCCTTCTTATTGGGTTATAAAGAGAATGTGATTAACTAAAGAATACCACATTTGAGTGTCTCGCCAAGTGTAACACCCTGAGATTTAAAGAAATATTTTTCCTGAATAAAGTTAATTTCTTTGATATCTTGTGTTACACTCAACTCCATGTTTATATTACATTACAAGAAACATCGAGTTTTAACTAAATGTGATATACTATTAAAATATTATTATTTAACATGATAGTTATCACCTAGATGTTGGAGTAGATTATATAAATAATATTAACTAAATTATAAAAATATATTGTTTAAAAATGCATATATAATGAATTATTTTTTGAAGAAATAATTAGAAACGAAAATAAAAACTATTTGGAAACAAAAGAAAATATTTTATTGAAATACTATTTTATGAGAAAAAATGTGTTTTACTTCAATAAATTTAAAAAAAAATCAACTTTGGTGAATTATATTAATGATATTTATATGTTATATATTTAATAAAATGTTTAAAATTCATCTTATGTGTTTTTATGATAATAATAAATCAAATTTTACGCTTAAAAACAATATGTTTCTAAAAAATAGTATTGTCCCCTTTTAGAAACATATTTTTTTTCAAATTTTAGAAAATGGATTTGAAAAAAACACTTAATATTTGAAATAATATTGTAAAAATTATCTAGGAGTTACTTTTTTAGAATTTTTTTAAAGGATAAAGTTTTTGATGAATAGTGAAAAAATACTCGTTTTTAAGGAATTTCCATTTATTTAAAAGCATTTAAAAATTTAAAATTGTTTTAATGTGGGTTTAAAAGTAAAATTAGGTAATATATATATATATATATTAATCCAGTTTATTTCATTGGAATCAATTTTATATTAAACTTTTATATAAAATCTTTTAATGTTTTGAAACTTTTCACTTTCGAAAACCAATATTTCATCATGTTTACAAGAATAATTTTGAATTAAAATTTTCCAATTTTATGAATGGAATTTTGAAAAATTGATTCCATACGTGGAATAAATATTATTTATATTATCTAATATGGTTAAATTAATTTTTTACTAAATATAAAAAAAAGAAAAAAATAATTTCTACAGGTAAGGTAAAAATGGGTTTACCGGAGCGCTAAACAAAAAATATAAGGGGTAAAATGTACAAAAAAACATGTCCCAAACGTATTTAATTTCCATATTTTGACCATAAAACCTATAAGGTTAAATAATTTATCATTTTTATCCTTTTTACATGTGGAAAAAATTTGTACACCTTTTTATTTTTAAACATTACAACTGTGCAACTCACCTCAATTATAAAAACCCACCCCTTCTACTATCTTATTAACACTTAAAAATCATTTGGTTTAGAAAATACCCCCAAAACTATATTCCTTTAATCACTCCCCACATCCTATATTCTTTTATGATATCATAAATAAAATCTATAAAGGATTTAGGTTAAACCTAAATGGGTTGTTTGAAGAATAGGCAACATTTTGAACTATGCGTTTTTGTTTTACTTGGTCTTATAACTCTTTTGAAACTGTGATAAAATAATAAAAAATAGTATATAATATATATAGATATGTCATTTTGTTTAATTTAAAATATTATATGAATCTCTAATTCCATCAAATTGGATATAAAATCATAATTTTTTTTCACGACAAACTACTGCCTTGTAAACTGATGTTATTTATTTTCCATCACCACCTATCATGAAGATATATAATGATTGATTTAATATTTTTATATGATATTTATGATATTATTATACCTATGTAATTATAATTCCACATCCACATTATTACATCCCAACCAATTGTTTACAATAATGTCGCTCATGTGTACGGTGGACTACCGCCTCGCGAACCAATATGATGTGTTTTTCATTTCTGTTTTACATGAATGGTAATAAGGATATATTAAATTAATATATATGATATTTGTAACAAAATTATACTTATTTAATTATTATATCACATATTACATCTTACTTTCCATTCCATGGGGTATATTATAGTGTCGTTCGTATATATGGCGGATTACTGGCTCGCGAAGTGATTTGATTCATTTTTCATTAATGCTTTGTATAGAACATAATAAGGAATGATTTCATTAATATATGTAATATATATGAAATAATAATGAATATATAAATTTTAATTATTATTTACCTACCTTTTATTCCATTCTTTGAGAAAATGGAAACAGTGTTTATGCATACGTACGACCCACTGCCTCCCTGAATAATGTATTTCAGTTTCTATCTCTAACTAGTATGGATTATTATAAAAACATATAAAATGAAATTATATTATATTTTTATCATTAATAAATTTATATATATTGTGGGACCATGATAAAATCAATATAACCAAAAATACCAAATCAAAATGTATACAAAAAAACAAAGTAGTTATTACCCGAAACATGACATTAACACATATTTGTTTAGAAATGGGTTATAAAATGTCATAATTAAATAATATATGGTATTATATATATAATTATGGTTATAAAATAGATTTATAAATCAATTTTACTTCTTATTCACTAGTTTTTATAATGTATGAAGGATGTCAAGATTTAAGGCAAGGGATTTTCATCTCACTTTTTTACTTCTACGGGACACAAGCCATATTCACCACCTATTTTTTTATTTTGTTTTTATAATTCCCATGAATGTATTTTAGGATGATGATAATTGAAATTATTAGTTTTTACATATTTATTTTAGTATCTCTATTTCATGGGGTTTATAATTCAATAGTTTCCAAAGAGGAAAGATATGTTTGCCTCCATTTTCCTTCTTTGAGACATTTGTTGTGTTATGCACCAATATTATTTTATAATGTGTATATAAAAACCCTTTGAATTATAGTATCATGAATATATTTAATCACATTATATCTTATGTTTCAATGAGTTGTATTTTTTTATGGAACTTATGATTCAATGTTATGAAAGAGGTAAGTGTTTTATGATGCAATCTAATCATTTATTATGATTGTTTATGTTTATGATTCTAATGATGAAATATAATGATAAACCCTTAAATGAACACATAAATTTGCTTCTCCTATTTTTATGTCATGAGAATAAATTTTCCCTTTAATTTTTCTATCTTTATACACTCAAGTGTTTTGAAGAATGTTCTTAAGAAAAAACATCTTTATTTGTCTCTTTTGTCAAAAATGGATTTTGTTCCATATCCATGTTTTGTAAAAAATATTAAAAAATGTTTTAATGTTACTAGGGGATTTGTAAATTCCTTTTTAACATTTTTTGACTTAAAAAAATAAAATTAATCTTGGTGTCATTTTCAAAACAAGGTATCTTTGACTATTACTGAAAATTTGTATGGCATCTTTGTTTTAACGTGTATGACATGTATGGAATTTTCACCTTCATGACCAATCAATTATTTAATGTTTGATCTTATAAGTTTCTAATTTTATATTCAATAAAAATATTTTCCCAAATATTTTATGAATTTTAATTGATTTTCAAAGTGGAAAGGATATTTTCCTAATGAAATGTTTTAAATGGTCTATAAATCTTAATTTAGATGATTCCAAAGTCATTTTTTAAGAAAAAGATCTTGAAATGTTTTTTTTAAGTTGTTTTTCAAATTTGATTGAAAATTTTCCTCAGGAAATGTCCCAAGTGATCTTTCAAAATCATTTTACATATAAGATGAAATCGTTTGATATTAATTATGATTTACTAGGGATAAGATGGAATGATACCATCATTAATGTTTCTTTATATGGTTAATGTTTATATTGATTAAATGTTTATGAAACCCATTTATTTATCATGGGTTATGATATGGTGAATTGAATAAATTATTTTGAAACCCATTTTTTTTACAAGGGTTATGATGTGATGATATGATTAATATTTTATGATATTATTGCACAAATATGTATGTTTTTCATTATGAGATGTGTGAGACCTATGTATCCCACTAATTATTTGGTAAAAGAATCATATATTATCAGATAAAAATGGTAAAAAAGTTGTTGGGATTGATCTACTTTGAGAAACATATGAGTTCTTATCCATTATGGGAACCAAGTGCATCCTAATCCGCAATGGGAAACAGGTGATGACTCCTTATCCAAGATGTTGATAGTATTGGTAGTTAACCTTGACATATTAAATGGTTTTTATATTTATGATGGTTCCACACTTTTATGATATTATATTATAGATTATGATTGATTTATTATGATTTCTCACTCTTATGGTCCATGTTTTCTCAAATGATAGTGTTTTGTTCCACGACTCATGTTTATGATCTATGATAGGTTGGGTATGAACTTAGTAAGTTATGTTCATTATCACAAAACCTTACACTTATCTTATTATTTCATATAATCATTTATTGATATATCTAACATTTACCCTTACTGAGCATCCGAGATCACACCTTCTTACACTTCCTTCCCTAGGTTATAATGAACGATTTAGGTAGAGTATTATTTAGTGGGGCACTGTGTGAGAAGATTTTTTTGGTATATGTTTAAGATCATTCAAAAAATAAGGACATTATATTTATAGTCTCCAATGAAACTAAACTATTACAATCCTTAAGCATGTTTTATGAAATTTATTTAATATTTAATTAATAATATCAGATATTTAGGTATGAAAATTCTAGATCCTTAAAGATGGTATCAAAGAAAATGATTAGTCAATATTTGTATATTAGGATTATAAAATCTTTAGTGAGATCCCTAATTATATGCCTAAGGATATACCTAGGGATATTCCTAGGGATATCTCTAAGGATAATTCTAAGGATAATTTTGATTATAGTAAAATGTCCTGGAATTTTGGTAAAGGATAGAGAAAGGGTTTCTAAGAATTTACACCTCTATCTGGATACTACAATTGGATGATGATTTGGTACAATTATTCCAAGGGGTAATAACTCTAAAAAGGGTGCATTGAGCTCCGACTCGATCATCCCCTAGTGAATGATAATGGGATTTTCTACGCACCGAGTTAGACACTCTCGTGAGATATGTTTTTAAAATTCACAAACACTTTATAAAAAATTATGAAGGATTTAAATAGATGATGATAAGGAATGACCTAGGTTAAGCCTATGGTGTCATAAATTGAAAATTTAGTGTCCTTATTTAGTCATCCTATAAATTATTTTTCATGACTATGTGGAATTTTACTATTAATATTCTTTATCAAACTATGATTTTTAGTTTTAGTCAATGGAGGGAACCAGAATATAGAGACCCAAGATTATCATAAATGGATATTACATAATTTTAGATGAATATTCAGTAAATTAAAAAACTATATGCTTGAAGACCATAATTGTTTAGTGTATTTGGAAACTAGGAACACATTATTCTAATTTGGTGAAATATCTTCAAAATCTCACATAAATATTTTCCCCTTTTTACACTCCTACTTAAAACCTTTCTTCATAACATGGGGAAATGAAACATAAGAAATGGTGTGCTCATATTCTTAGTAAGGGAAAACAAGGGAGATATGTAAGTATAATCATGAGCATAGTGGCATGAGAACATGATCACAACATTAAAATATAATACCATGTATATCAAAGATCAAAATAAAGATTCATGGCTTAAATATTAGAAATTCATAAAACATGAATCATAACAGAATAAAGAAAATAATCCCTGAAATCATAACATAGAAATAAAACATGGAATTGTTTCATACACATCGTCTTATAACATTGTGAACATATATAAATAAAAATAAGTTCACTCATTAAGTTAATGAAATGAAATCAGGCCCTTTCATAAACTTATGGACATGTAAGTAGGTGGATGAATAACATTATGAAAATGTAATCAATTTCACACATAGGAAATTATACCTCCTGGGGAGGACACACCACCACCCCCAGTTCCACCCTTAATAGTAGTAAAGGATAATAGCCAAATCCATATTATTGGAATGGATTCACTCTCCAAACCATCTTAATAAACATAGTTTACTCCCAATACCATCTTAGAAGTCAAAGATCACTCCCAAGACCATCTTAGAGGAAAAAGTCATTTAATAATCTGATTTCACTCCGTATACCTGGCATTTCAATCCAGTGATATTTAAATATTTACGCAATTCATTTGAGAGACATATAGGTATCACCCGTCATGTAATCTACAGTGGAATCACCATATGCTATCTGGGACACCCCATCATATAAGTTGTAACGGGCTTACCTGATGTCATATGGTCCACCCCAACATATAAGTTGTAATGGGATTACCCAGTGCTATTTGTGTCACCACATCATATATGTTGTAATGAGCATACCCGATGCTATCTCGGACACCCCATCATATAAGAAATTTCCATAAAGAACAACCTGAATAATGTACAAATTTATTTCATATCATCATTAAAACTCATAAAAAATTATCCTTTCATAAATTGATTATCCCATAGAAAGGAAATGGGTTTCATGTCAATCTCTTTGAAATGTCAATAAACCATAGAGAAGAAACAGTTTTTATAACAATACATTTGAAACATGATTGACCGATGAAAATGAAACGAGTTTCATAAACATAATTCCATAAAAGCATAAACCATTTATAGAAACAATATAAACGGTATACTTGGATCATAACTCTATTAAAGAATAAAATATATCAATGTTTTTCATCTTAGTTGGAGAAGAAATTTGAAAGATCACTTAAAACATAACCATTCTTTGATAATCACTTTTTAAAAATATAAAAATATAAAAATATATTTATTTGAAATCCACTTTGAAAACTTTTAAAGGAAGCATTAAAAATAATTTAAAACATTTTAAAAATAAAATATCTATTATACTCGGGAAAAAACATTTTAAAATATTAAACATTTTGAAAACCCTTCCCTTTGAAAAAAAACCATGAAAACTTATAAAGAAAGATTTAAAAAATATAAATCACATTATAAAACATAATTTTTTAAAAAAAAATTACATGAAAATGATCTTCAAATATCATTTAAAAAAAATTGAAAATATTTTTAAAAAACATGGTTTTTGAATAAAATATATTTCTAACTGAAGAGCCAGATAAAGTAAAATTTTCTTAAAAACATTTTCATACTTATATGAAGTAACAAAGAGTGAAAAAATGGTACCATTATATAAATATATCATAAATAACCATAGCAGAAAAAGTTCCTAAGAATTCATGAGAGGTGTGTTATGAGATTTTATCAATGGAAGCATAATTGTAAGTAATCCTGATAAATGATGAGATAATAGTAATAGAATCTTACCATCATGGTAACTTTGAATCCAAATCCCCATGAAAAAATAACATTACATGAAGCCAAAAATATCTTGAAAATAAGTATATTAATGATAAAATATGTCAAATGGTAGAAAATACACCTCTTAGAATAATATAGGTTCATAACATTTCATGTTTCTCAAAGAAAGAAAATTGAGGAAAACTTACTTTACCGATTTGTTAACATTTGAACCATAATTACCATTAAAGAGAGATCATAAACTATATATTTAAATACCCATAAATTTATGGATAAGAGTCATATAATAAATTCATGGGAATTATATACACCACAAAAAATAAATAAGTGGTGAATATGACATAAGTCTCATAGAAATAAAAGTGAGACTAGAGATCCTCTTACTACTTCGGAAACTATTGAATCATTAGATACATGAAAAAATAACATCAATTGAAAATTTGAATATCAATAAATAAATTAAAATCATGATATAACATTACATAGATAGGTATATACACCACCCAAAAATAATAAATGGTGAATATACCATATATCTCAGTGAAATAAAAGTGAGATGAGAAAACCATTATCTTAAGTATTGAATTTATTCATAGAAATTAAAAAATCATGTATAATAAATATCAGTTTATTATAAATATACCACAGAAAAATATTCTTATATATAATACCACATATTATTTTATTATTACTTTAAATTACACATTTATTAAAAATTTCATGTAAAATATTTGTTTCAGGTAATAATCGCTTTGTTTTTCGTATATGTTTTGACTTGTTTTTATTGATCCTATTACTTAGATCAAAATTTACATATTTATATAATATAAAAAAATTAAGTAAATATCATATATATTAATTATATAAGTATTTATAATAATCTCCAAAACATAGAAATATGAAATGGAATATACCGTTCATTGAGACGGAATGTCGTACGTACGCATGAACACTGTTTTTGTTTTCTTTTCGTATTGAAAGAAAGTAAGTAAATGAAATATATGTATATATATATATTTATATTTATTATAATTATATTACCATTATTATGTCTTATATATCATATTAATTTACTAAATCCATCCTTAATACATTACATGTAAAGTGTGAATGAATCATATTGTTTTGAGGAGGCAGCAATCCACACGTCCACAAATAAAGTTTTTGTATTCCCAAAAAATTGAAAGCATAAAAATATGTCTAGAAATCATTAAGGTGTGTGTTATATAATGATTAAATATTCATAAATACATAATACATATTATATAAAAACGATATTTACATCAATATTCTTAACCTTGAAAGGTGGTAATTGAAGAACAGACGACATCCGTTCACATGGCGATAGTCTGTCGTACACACGAACGATAGTTTTATATCCAATTTTATGGAAGTGTGTGTAGGTGTAGGTAAAATAACATATTGTAAAAATATCTTTTTATATTTAGGATTATTATTTTACTATATAATATTCAGTAAAAATAATTCAAGGGGTGAATATTGAAAAAAACAAAAGTTCTTATTGAATGATGTTAACTCTTATTTGGGTAATTCCTTTTGGTTTTCACCAAAATACTAATTTGGATTGGTTTAAACACATATTGAGGTGTATAGAATTAGATTAGGTAATATTTAATCTTCTT
This sequence comes from Viscum album, assembly GCA_963277665.1. Classification (NCBI taxonomy): domain Eukaryota; kingdom Viridiplantae; phylum Streptophyta; class Magnoliopsida; order Santalales; family Viscaceae; genus Viscum; species Viscum album. The sequence continues at coordinate 627,558,118 of OY728162.1, read as the reverse complement.
TTTTCAGGTTTTGGATGATATAAAGGTCTTGAGAGTTGTGAATAAGTGAAGGGGTGATTTCGCTTTCATTGTATAGGAGGAGTAGCATTTTTGTAAATATAAAAATGTAAACACTATTGAGTGGTATAAATTGGATAATATACCTCAAATAATGGTAAATATTCAATAAAATGTATCATATAGTTGAAATATTTCCATCCAATGTATTTTGGACATGTTTCTAGGTTATTTGGGCCCTTATGTTAATGTTTAACCACTAAGTAAACTCGTTTTTACCTTAATCATTGTAATTAATTTTAATTAATTTCACTAATATTTTTTTAAAGACTTGGTTTACCTTAATATAAATCATATATTATGTTTATTACAGATATTTAATCCATTTTTCTAAATTATAAACATATAAGTGGAAGAAATTAATTTAAAATTAATCCCACGGAAAGGATGAGGCAATGGGTTTTTAAAGTGAACTTGTTCAAAAGTTTGAAATGTTTTTAAATCCAATTTCATTGTGAAATTGATTAAAATTACCTAAATCGTATTACTATTTGTATAATTGATCTAAATATAATTTATAACCAATTTAAAATATAATTTGACTATATAAATAAATTGGAAAAAATTTAGTTTTCAATTGAAATTTTGGGTTTTTCAGTATTCATAAAAAAATAAAACTTCTCCGAAAAATACCCAAATTTAACCCAAATTACATTTTGATACTAATAATTAACAAATTAAGTTTATTTTATCAAATATAATTTATAAAATTTTCAAATTATTTATTTAAAATAGGAAAACCATTAAAAGATGGTAAAATTGCCATTTAGAAAAATATATATCTTTATGTATAAAAATGGTGTTATTATTATCTCTTATCTATAAAATACATAATATGAATGTTAATTAGTTTAATTAATATAATATATATACAAATATATATATCATGAAAATAATTTATCAAAATTGGTTTGATTAATTTATTAAGGAAAAACGTGTTTGATTTCATAAATATAGTTTTCCTGCAAAATATTTCCTATATTTTCAAAACGGTTTTATTTTCATTTATAGTTAATTAGTCATAAAATAATTACTATTATATACATGTATAAATCATATTTTCATAATTTAAATAATATTATTCATAACCTCAATTCCAATAGCTTGTTGGAAACTATAATAATATTTTAGTAATATTATTAATAGTATATTGTACTTTGGTAAAACTAGGTTTTGCCTGTAACACAAGATATCAAAGGAACTCAGTGTTATTTATGAAAAAATAAAATCATAGTGTTTCTTGTATCTAAATCAGATATAATAATTGTGTGTTGCGCAAGATTAGCTAGGTGTTGTATGCAATGAAAACCAAATATAGTGCTTTCATGTAATAAAAGCTATATCTAGTGTTGTGTTAAATAAAAAATATCAAAAGGATTAAATTAAATAAATAATAATAATTCATGGAAGCTCAGGGTGTTACATTCTACCCTTATTAAAATGAATTTCTCCCTCAAAATACATCTAGGTAATCAAAGGTTTAGTACTTGAAAGTTCCTTTCATAGAACCCACATCGTAAAAATGAAAAATAAAAATTCTTTTAAAAAGTAAAATTTGGAAACATAATGGATAACCAAAGTAAATCATAATTAGGTTTCCAAAAAGGAGAACATAGGTGGAAAATGAAATCATGGACATCTAAGAGAAATATAACTATCATGTTGGGATGGAGATTGATATGGAACAAGGTTAAGAAAAAGTTAATGATCACAAAGCCATAACACAAAGATGCTTGAAAATGTCATTGATATCATCAAAAATGATGGTAACTTGTCAAAATTTAATTTCATGACCCATTTATTAATGTTGAATAATTTTCATGAAAATATATACTTACTTAACTTCAGCACAATATCACCCTTTCTTGTGTCTTGATAAGTTTCCACTTAATATCTTATTCGAAGAAAAGAAGGGGAATTTTTCATTCCTAAATCATTAGTAGATCATTATATCCATAAATAGAATGATAGGTCATTTAATATTTCTTAATCACAAAAAATGGTTATTAAAGGTTATCCAATATTCAAAAATAAACATATGGTGAGACAATACATTAATCTCTAAAACCTTATATAAAGTTTAAATTAAACCATTCCATAAATGGTTATCCTTATTACCCTTTTAGAAGATAAAAATACAACACTTTAAAAATAATTTCACTAAATGTTTTCAAAGACATCCTAAGATTAATCCCCCATATATCATAATGTAGCTCTACATTGTCACATAACAAACATGTGAATATCTTCATCTTGTATTCTCTTGAAAAATGGAAGTGACCTAAATTTCCATAAATAATTATTGAAAACATGTATGATTTAGTATTCCAAAGATCATTGGATATATTCCTTAAATCTAAAAATTCCATAAAATCCATCCATGATAGCATAAACCACTTTTTCATCAAATCCTTTATTAGTTCTGAGGTCATAAATACTATCCAATTTACATTATCCATATCATCATATCTTTAACAATATAAAATATCATTTTTCATCCTCATGAAATTTTTAAGGGTTACCTTAACTTAATGTAACCTTCTAGTAAATTATTATCCTTTAAAACATTATTTAAAATACTTAAATAAAAACTTATACAAACAATCCTTATATACTTCATGACTCATATAACATAATATTTTAATTCCAAAACATATACACATCAATCATAAATCTTTATTCTTAAACCATTACTCATGATTCATCATCTCATTCCTTAATACCAATTTCCTAGAATATGAAATTTAAATCATGACTTAAGGTTTCTAAACCTCAATATAATCATGATTTTTGTGTTTAATGTAAACAATACTACTTGAACATCCCATACATTTCACATTTAGTTTTAGGTATCTTTAGCTTCAATATTATAACCAATACACGTACCACATTCTTGATTCTATTCATGATATTTCCTCATTGGAAATAGATTTTTCAAATTCTCATAATTTCAACATTTGAAACATCCTATGTTAATCGAGTTACCTCAAGTTCCCACTGTTGACTAAGACCATAATTCATAGTGTAAGTAAAAATTATCATAGCATAAAACCACATAATCATTAAAAATTACTTATAGGATTCTTAAATAATTACACCTATGTTTAAATATATAACACCTTATTCTTATCCTTAGAGGCAACCCTAGAAATATCATTAGAAATATCCCTAGGTATATCACTAAAGTCTTATCTTTCTAGTTTCCAAAGGATTGCTTAACCTTTCCTTTGATAGAAACTATATTGAACTAGGGTTAACATGCATGGATATTACATCATTTTAGATGAATATTCATCACATTACTAAAGTACATTTCAAAGGACCTTAATAGTTTAGTGCATTTGGAAATTGTGAAAACATTATTCTAATTTGGGGAAATATCTTCCACACCTCCAATAAAGATCTTCAACCTTTTCACTCCCACAAAAATCCATTCTTCCTAACCTGAGGAGACAATAGAAATATTGAGTTCATAGGCTCAGTAAGGGAAAATAGGGGAGATATGTAAGCATAATCACGGGCATAATGGAATGAAAACATGATCATAACATTATAATACCATACCTTGCATATCAATGATCTTAATAAAGAGTCATAGAATAAAGATTGGAAATTCATAAGACATGAATCATAAGGGAATCAAGAGCATAATCCATGACAGTATAACATAGGAATAAAACATGGAATTGTGGTATAAACATTATCTTATAACATTGTAAACACGTATAAATAAAAATAGGTTCACTAATAAAGTTAGGGACATGAAATAATTCCTTCACATAAACTTATGGACATATAAATAGGTCCATGCATAACATTCTGACCATTTAATGAGGTTCATGGATAGGAGGCTAGACCTCCTAGGTGGGACACACTTCCATCCCATGTGGTGGCCTTAAAATTAGTCAAGGATTACTACTAATGGCATATTATTAGAATAGGATCACTCCCCAAACCATCTTAGTAGTCAAGGTTCACTCCCAATATCATATTAGTAGTCAAGGTTCACTCCCAAGATGATCATAGCATACAATGTCCTTTACTGAACCTAATTCACTCCCTATTCCAATCATGTTTATTCCATGAGATATAACATTTTTTTAAAGGTTGGGTCCAAGGATCGTTTTATTATTAAAGCAAAGACCTCTTCTGGTCTGGGTAGAGGGAGACCTATTACATAGTCTGAAGGCCAAATGCCAAGTGGCCTGAATACCAGGCTTGAAATCGGTGAATAGTACTACTACAGTACCACCACTACTACAGTTCTTGCTACAGTACTACCACCGCTACAGTACCACCACCACTACAGTGCAACTGCTACTATAGTAATCTACTGCTACGGTACCTGATATAGTACTTCGGAATTCCTCCCCTACTTGGATTTGATCCTAGGTCTTTTGGATGCCAACTAGGAGCCTCTACCACTTAGGTATAGGCTCGTTGGAACATGAGATATATATCTTTACCCATTACCTTGGAGGGATATATAGGTCCCACCCATGTTGTAATCTATAACTGTATCCCCCAACTATATCTGAGACACCCCATCTTGTAAGATGTAACAGGCTTAATCGGTACTATCTGGGTCACCCCATTATATAAGATGTAATGGGATTACCTGGCTCTATCTAGACCACCCCCCTCATATAAGCTGTAATAGGCTTACCCAATACTAACTGGTCCACCCCATCATATATGAAATGTCCATGAAGCACAATATGAATATTGTACAAAGAGAATGCATATCATAATAAAAACTCATAAAAAATTATTCTTCTATAAATTTATTAACCCATGGAAAATAAATGGGTTTTATTTCAATATCTTTGAAACATGAATAGGTTGTGGAAAAGTTATGAGTTTTTTAACAATCTATCTGAGACAAGATTGAATCGTGGAAAAGAAACGAGTTCCATAAATATCATTCCATCAAAAAAAAATCCTAGAAAGAATATGAATTGTATCCTTGGATCATATACATAGTTAATCATTAAATATAAAAAAGGATTTAATATTATATGGAGAATAATTTTAAAAGATCACTTTGAACATAACCATTCATTGAAAATAACTTTTTAAAACATATAAAATTTTTAAAATCCTTTTCATTGAATATTTTTTGAAACAATATAAATAATTAAAAATAATTTAAAACATTTCTTGACTAAAATATCCTTTCCTCTTTGAAAAAATCTTTTTAAAACAAAAAACATTTTGAAAAAATTTTCCTTTCAAAAAAACCTTGAAAAAATATAAAGTAAAATTTAAAAATTATTTAAATCATTTTTTAAAACCTAAAAAAATTAAAATCATTTTCCCTTGTAATTATCTTAAAATATAATTTAAAAATATTTTTTAAAAATATTTTTAGATGAAATGGTTTTTGAATAAAACAGATTTCAGGACATAGTGAGTGATAAAGTCGGATTTTATTAAAAAAAATCATAATTATCTTAGGTAAAAAAGAGTGTGAAAATGGTATCATTATGTGATGTTATCATGAATAATAATAAGAGAATAAAATTACCAAGAATTCATGAAATATGGGTCATGATATTTTATCAGATGAAGTATAATTGTAAACAATCATGATAAACAATGAGATTGTAGTAATAGACTCTTACAAACATGGTAACTTTGAATCTTAATCCTGATGAAAAAATAACATTACATGAATCATAAAATATAATTAAAATAACTATATTCATGATATAACATTTCAAAGGGAAGTATATACCCCTCATAGAAGAATATAGGTGTATAACATGACATATGTCTCAAAGAAGGAAAATTAAGACACAATTACTTTTCTGATTTGGTAACTTGTGAAACATAAACCCCATGAAATTTAGATAATAAAATGGTTATATAAATACCCATAAATTTAATTATAACAATGATAAAATGCATTCATATATAGTATATAAACCACAAAAAATAAATGAGTGGTGAATATGGCATAAGTAACACAGGAATAAAAGCGAGGCTAGAAATCCCCTTACTACTTGAGTAACTTTTGAATCATGAGATCTGTGAAAGAATAACATAAAATGAAAATTTTAATATCATGAAATAAATTTATTTAATGATATAACATTTCATAGTTCAGTATATAAACTACAAAAAAATGGTGAATATAGAATATATCTCACAGAAATAAAAGTGATATGATAAAACTCTTACCTTAAGTCTTGACTTTCTTCATACACATTCAGTCATCATGTATAATAAATATAATTTTATTATAAATATACCACATAAAAATATCATTATATATCATAACATATATGATTTTATTGTGAATTTATATTACCCGTTTATTAATAATTTCATGCTAAAGTTATGTTTTGGGTACTAACCGCTTTGTTTTTCGTATATATTTTGACTTGTTATTATTGATCCTCTTAATTATATCCTTATTTAATTATTTAAATAATTTAAAACATGATATAACTATAATAAATAATCATTATATAATTATTTATAATATATCAAATATATAAATATGAAATTGAATACACTGTACAAGGATATGGTGGGTCTTATGTATACATGAATCTTGTCTCTGTTTTCTTGTTATATTGAAAGAAAGAAGGTAAATTAAATATATATATATATATATATATATTATCATTACATTATAATTATTATTTCATATATATCATATAAATTTACTAAACTCATCCTCAATACATTCCATGTGAACTTTGAATGAATAATATCGGTTTGAGGATGTGGTAGTCCACACATCCACTAACGAAGTTATCGCCTTCCAAAAAATGGAAATCTTGAGGATATGTTTTATATAATAATTAAATAAGCACAAATAAATAATAAATAACATATAAAAATATTAATTTCTTAATTAATCCCAACATTTATATGTGGTAATGGAAGAACAAATGACATCAGTTCGTGAGGTGGTAGTCTGCTGTAGACATGAATAACGATTGTGTATTGCATTTGATGGATGTGTGTGTAGGTGAAGGTAGAACCCTTAACATAGAAAAAATTAAATATATTTAGGATACATAGGTTATTATATAATCATGGCATAAAAATAATTGAATAAGTGATGAAATAAATAAAACAAAAGTGCATGTTGAAGGATGTTACATCTTCTTTGGGTAATTCCTTTTGGTTTGCACCAAAATACTAACTTTGTTTTCATCATACAAAAAGTGAGGATTATATGATGTGATTAGGTAATTTGGTATGTTATTTGGGTAGTTTTTGGACGATCTAAAGGGCTTGAGATGTGTGAAGGAGCGGCATGGTGAGTTTCTTTTTATAGTGGAGGAGGAGTGGAATTCTTATAAAAATAAAATGGTAAACACTATTGAGGGGTATCCCTAATATAATGTTCCTAAAATAATGTTAAATTATATATAAGAGGGAGTATATGGTATAAATATGTCCATACAATGTATTTGGTACATTATTTTGCCCCTTAAATTAATGTTTAACCATTAAGTAAACTTATTTTTACCTTAATCATAGTAATTAATTTTAATTACATTCACTGATATTTTTTTTCAAAAACTAATGTGAACTTACTAGACATTATAAATTATTCTAATTAAAAATATTGAATAAATTTTTTAAAATTATAAACACATAATTGGTATAAATTAATTTAAAAATAATCCCACAAATGGGACGAGACAACGAGTTTTTAAAGTGAAAATGTTCAAAAGTTTGAAATATTTTTTATATCCAATTTCAATGTGAAATTGATTAAAATAACCTAAATTGTATTAATAGATGTATAATTTATCTAAATATCCTTAAAAAACAATTTATAATATAATTTAACTATATAAAAAAATTATATGAAAATAAAAATTTCAATTAAAATCCAGTGTTTTCATTATTCATGAGAAAATGAAACTTCGCAAAGATATTCCAAAAAATAGCCCCAATTATTTTTGATATTCCCATTTATAAAATGATGTTTAATTTTTAAAATATAATTTATAAGAGATTCAAAATTCATATTTAAAATAGGATCACCATTAAAATGCGGTAAAATTACCTTTTACAAATATATATATCTTTGTGGGTAAAATTGGTGTTGTTCCTATCTCTTATCTACAAAAAAATAAGATAAAAGTTAATTAGTTTAATTTATATAATATATATATATACAATTAATTAAAATCATTTAAGAAAAAAAAATTAATTAATTTATTGAGGTAAAACTATTTTGATTATATAAATATATTTTTCTAACAAAATATTTACTATATTTTAAAAAGGGTTTTATTTTCATTTCTAGTTAATTGGTCAAAAAATATTTCTTATTATATACATGTGAAAACCATATTTTCATAATTTAATTAATCTTCTCAATAATCACTGTTCTAATGGCTAAGTGACAATAATAATAATATTTTAATAATAATGAAAATTGTACATTATAGTTTGGTTAAACTCAGTCTTGTGTGTAACACTAGTTATCGAAGGAACAGTAAATTGTGTGTAACAAAATCCAAATATAGTGTTGCATTTACCAAAAGATTATCTAAAAGTTGTGCGTAGAACAATATTAAATCTGTGTTGTGTGAAATTAAAACCAAAATTATTACTTTCATATAACACAATCTATATTCACTGTTTCATGAAATTAAAAATATCTATAAGATTAAATTAGATCAAAAAAATAATTCATAAAAATAAGTGTGTTACATTCAACCCCGATTAAAATGAATTTTTCCTTCTAAATTTTTCTATGATATCAAAGGTTTAATTATTTAAAGTTTCTTTCAATGAAACCTACATTATAAAAATGAATAATAAAACTTCCTTTAAAATAAGAAAGCTGGAAACAAAAAATATACCCCAAGTAACTCATAACCAGGTTTCCACATAGGAGAACGTAGGTGGAAAGTGAAAATATGGACATGGAAGAGAAATATAACTATAAAGTTATAATAGAGAGTTATATAAAATATGGTTAGGATAATGTTAATGATCCTAAACCCATAACCCAAATAGGATTGAAAAGTCCATTGATGTCATAAAAATGAAGATAATAGGAAATTTTTTTATTTCAAGACCCTTTTCCTGAAGTTAAAAACATTCATGATAAGATTTACTAACTTTATTTCAACATAATAGCACCTTTTATTTTGACATTATCAATTTACAATTCATCTATTATTACAAGAAATGAAAGTGAATTTTTCATTCCTGAAGCATTAGCAGATCATGATATCTATAAATAGAATGATAGGTTATTACATCTCTCTTTGTCACAAAATAAGGTTAGCACAAGTTATCTAATATGTAAAAAACATCATATAATGAGACAATAATTTAATATCTAAAACCACATCCTAATATTAACGTAATCCATTCCATAATTGGTTATCCTTATAACACATTTGAAATATTAAAATCAAAAAGATTAAAAATAAGCTCACTAAATTTTTTCAAAATCATCTTAACATTAACCCCCCATATATCATAATGTAAATATTGATTGTAACATACCAAGCATGTGAATATATTCATCTTGTATTCTCTTGAAACATTGTAATAACTGGAATTACCATAAATCTTTATTGAAAACATGAATGATTTCTTATTCCAAGGATCGTTGCATATATTCCTTAAATACAAAAATTTGATAAACTCTATCCATGATAGCATAAATCACTTTTCCAACAAATCCTTTATCAGTTATAGGGTCATAAATACTATCCAATTTAATTTACCCAAATAATAATCTCTTTATATATATAAAATATCATTTTCTCATCATTGGAAACATGTTAAGGGATACCTTCCAATAATGTAACATTTCTATTAAATTAGTATCATTTAACACATTATTGAAAATCCTTAAAGAAAACCATAAACAATCCTTATATACTTCACGATTCATATAACATAATCATTGTTTTACAAAACATATTCACTTCAATCATCCAACATTATTTTTAAACCATTACCCATGCTTCATCATCTTATTCATTAATACCACTTTCCTATAATATGAAATATAAATCATGTCTTAAGGTCCCTCAACCTCAATCAAATCATTCTTCTTATTTTTAATGTAAACAATGTTGTTTGAACATCCCATACCTTCCACATATCATTTTTGTTCTCTTTATCTTTAGAATTATAATCGATACTCATACAACCATATTGTTTCTCTTCATGATATTTTCACTTAGGACATCGATTTGGATAATTCACATACTTTCCACATCTGAAACATTTAATGTTAACCCCATTCCTTCTAGTTACCACTGTTGAATAAGACCATAAAGCATAGTGTGAGAAACACATATCATAATAGAAAACAACATAATCATGAATGATTACTTATAGGATTTTAAAATCATGACACCTAATTTTAAATCTTAACACTTTAGGCATATCCTTATAGACATTTTCCCCGGGTGGGGGGAAATGGCAAGAGGTGTTCGGGCATTGGAAATTAAGGAAAGATAAAAGATGGAGGTCACCAATGTGGCACTTGAAGGGATGGGCACACAATGTTCTCTTTCACAATATTGGGTGAAAAAAAGGCCAATAATAGGAGGCGATGTGCATGGGTGCTTGACAGAGCTCACTTGGGGCCACCATGACATGGTATCCCCCAAAGGGCCATTGTGGGCCCCAATTTGAAAATATAACACATGATATATCATCGAAGTGGCCTCAAGGAGTATCTAATACTTAGTATCTTATGGACTTTGTGACTATGGTAGGGTCCTTGACATGGTTGACACAGGCAATGAGAAAAGAGGCAGGTGGATAAACTACTATAGATTTGGATTTATCCAGTGCTACCCTTTATCACCACAAAAAAGTGTTGATAAATGGTTCTTTTATCAGTTATAAAATGATTGTTTTAGGGGTATTCGTAAAATTTATCTTTCATATAAAATGTTATATATCATTAAAAATCATATATAAATATATTTATAGTTGTATGAATATAAAATATTTAGGGTAAAATGGTTTATAAAAAAATTAAAAAATAAAATTAATTAAAAATTTTCAAATTATTATTAAATAATAGTCACTTAATAACAATTTTGTGATAGAAAAAGTAAATATATTAAAAATGATCAAAAATAAGTTGAAAAAAGTCTCAAACCTCAAATGTCGATAACATTTGATCTGAGTGTTTGTTTGAGCCCTAACATATATCAAATCAAACCTTGATAAAATATCTATGATGTTGAAACAAATAAAACCCCATTCATAATTATTTTGGGATCACAAAAGGACCATAAGACCTCTAAAATTGAGTTTTTGGTTAATACCCCCATTTTTTAACATTTGATGGAATTTCATCATTGTTTAAGAGTATTCTAATCTATTTTTGGTGCAAAATCAATTTATTCCCAAGTCTTACTTTAATGTTCATATTATGATTTAAAATTTTATTATTTTTCATATTGTACTATTATTTATAAATAAATATATAAACATATATACATAGTTTTATATATTTACACATAAAAATTTAATTTTATAAATAAATTTGTAACCATATATGTTAGGTGATTATGGATACAATTACATTCAAACAAACACACAAACACCACACACATAGGTCATAAAGGTAGTTCATATCCCCCCAAGGGACATCCCATCCATCAGGACTTATTTATGTACTATATTTCTCGTAGGTCCAGTGGGCATGAAGCCCATAACATGGCCTGAAATCCCAATGTAGTGTCATGACTACATCATCTTGTCTACATCGCCATAATTGATTCATGCCTGTATCACGCCTTTATATATAAATATATATATATATGAATGTATGTATGTATGTATGTATTCATGTATGTATTTATATACACACACGCACAACATGTTTTATAAATGTATCTAAAAATAATTATATATATATATATATGGATAAAAAATGTAATGAAATATATATAAATAAATATATATATCAAAAAATGGAAAAAAACAATATATAGAAAAGTGGTAAAGACACAGAAGTGGAATACCTTTGAAAAAAGGCTCTTTAACTGATTAAATGTTCGAGATAGGTCTAGAAGAGCGCTAATAAAAAGAGTGTTCTGGGGGGGCTTCGAGTGCTAATCAAAGGTGGGTGATCCCCACCTCTGAACCTGTATCATATTTACATCAAAAATGAATTATTTTAAAAAATTTATTTTTTTACATCTATCAGCACTAAAAAACATTGTTAACACTTTTAAAAAAACGTTCTATAGTAATGATATGAGGCAGACTCAAGGGTCACCTTAGATATGAGGGTAGGTGTAGTTTTTGGAAGGCTATAAAATGGTCTCCTGATTTTGTGGACATAGGTGACAGGATGCACAGTGAGATAATATATTTCTTACATCATGAAAATCATGGTGAGCTTCTGAATCTTACACTGTAATAATCCAATGTAGTGGAAGGCTATCATAGCTATGACCTATTGACTTGGACGCATGATGAGAGGCAGGAGGCTAATACAGCTATAACTAGTTGACACAAACGTGTTCGGATAGGTGTAGTTCTAATCAATATCTCTTCCATGGGCCTTATGGTCAATAAATTCTTGGGAATTTAGCTTACATTATCATTAAACTCTTGGGTGATATAATCTTGGTCCTTTAAGGGTCACTAATATGTAATAAAATTGGTCCAATATGTGATTTTCATTCCTTTTAAGGAGGGGTGTGTATATATTTATGGTTTGTAATCTCCTCAATCTATTATAGATTAAATATGATTTATATAACTATAAATATATATATTTATATGAAAATAATTTATATATATTTTTAATCATTTATAATATTTTCAATTCTTATTTACTTATTTATCGAAACAAGTTGGGATCAAGATCCATTTATTAAAGGAAATCAAAAAATAAAGAATCATAGGTGGTTGGGGTTAGACAATGAAAATCTACCCTCAATTGAAAATAAAAAAACAATAAGAAAAGAAAAAAAGTGTCAAAACAATTGATTCATACCAAAAAAATAGACTGAGCCACTAAGAAACCAAGAAATCATGATTCAATGAGTTTAGTTCCTCACACAACCTACGCCTTCCAAAAAAAGAAGCAGGAAGAAAATTCCTCAAATAATCAACTAGATGTTCTTATCTACAAATATTTACCATTTTTCAAAGATTTATCTTTATCCTTAGAGTCCCTTTTAGTGAAGCTAGATCCTAGGACTGAAAGGGAAACCTCCTCTATGGTAGCCTTATTTTCAGATTACTCTAGATTAATTTCACAGAGGTATAAATTGTGGAAAAAGAGTTAGAAGTAGTTACCAAACATTCATCCTAACTGCGCATGGGTGGTCCTAGATCTCAGTTTTTTGAAGGATAAGTTTTTTTTATTTTTAATCTCATCATTCTCATCAAGATGAGATACATCACCACAATTTCTAGCAACTTTAGACGAATTCCTTGCATCTTGATTAGCTTGGTGGAAATCAATTTCCTTTTTCTTATGAGCCTGCTACAAATTTCCAAACTGAAAAGTAGCAGACTGATCCTTGGTCTAAACCAATCTAGTCTAACCCATACACAACTTAACTCATTACTGATCTTTAATATTAGAGAAGGTGAAGTACACCTCCATAGGTTGGAAATTAAAATGTTGACCTTGTTCAGAGGAACCATCGAGACCCCTTTCAGATTGATCCTTGAAAGGTGGTTTCTCCTGATCCTGACATCCATCCAACACCATAGGGGAACTACCTTCCACAGATACATAACCTAAATTCTTCCCCTACTTGTCCTAATACTATAGATGGAAAATATTCCTAGGTTTTACTTACACCAGAGTAGCACCAATAATTATAGATCCATTTCCAAATTGAAGTGAAAAATCTAGAGTCACCAGACATGAAATCAGCCATTTCATATCCAATAGATCCTCAAGACCTTTTAATCCTATATCTTCTATCTAGACCCACCAAGCTCTAATTATTTTGAGCCAGCCATTGAGGAAAAAATATCAAACCCTAAGGTCTGCACTAGCACTCCATAAGTAGCACACATGTGACCATCTTGCATAGCCACTATCCCCTTACCCTTCACCCCTTGAGTTTCAAGACCAGAAACACCTTTACCATATTTTTCAGCCTCTTCCATGTTACCTTCATGAACTTACGCAATAGTTATATTTCCATAAATATTATTTTCTGTCCCCACATTCTATTTATAATGAGACTCAAATCCAGAAGGATCAATGCACATTCTACCTTCATCCTATCCATAAACATATTCATCATCCCCAGCCTATGTAGTGGTTTTCCCAAACTGTAAAATAAACGACAACACATCTACACTCTTCAGATGAGACTCTTTATCTAAATTCAACCTCGTCCCTAATGCCTTCAACTTTATCTTTCCCAAAATAGGCTCCACAATAACTTGAGAACCATATTTCTTAGACTTGATCCCTATTCTAGAAATGTGACCATAAAAAAATCCATATTCCTTGAGTTCCGAATTTAATTCTGTTCATTGAACTTCCTAGGTTTACATATTTAATAGTACTTCATTGTGTGCCCCTACAGACCACTATTCTCACAATTAATCACTCCTCAATAGCTTTCTTTCAGGTGTCCAACAACATAACAATCCACCCAAAAATGAAGAAGTTCTTCATATAAAACACTAAGGTTAATCTCAAAATTTTGGGTGGAAAGGATCACCTTATCAAAAAGAGTAGCACTAAGATCAACCTCTACCAACATCCTAGAAAAATGACAAAATCTAACCAGTTCAGTATCTTTGTCCAGGTGAATATGAACCCCCATCTAAGAAGAATGTCAGGAAAACTTTTTGTATTTCAATAAACCAACTTGAGACCAAAAATATTAATCAATACATGAGAAAAAGAGTTTTAAAATTTTGATAAATCAAAATTGGGAGTCTATTTATGAATACAAAGGATCCCTGATTTCAAGTAAAGTGAATAGTAACTCAATGAGGGAAAAAGTAGTGAAAGAATCCATGACCGATAAAGACAAATATCCATTATGAAAAACCCCAAATAGATTAAACTCAACTTACCTGGTCCTCTTAGCACCAAGGAATTTCATTCCAAGGAAGAACCAAATGTGGAACGATTGAATTTATAAACAGCAGCAATCTATTTATGTCTTATAGGGTGCTAAAATTTTCTAAAAGGGAAATTAAATTCTCCCATAATTTTGGAAATTGAAGTAAAATGCATTTGATGAAGGATTTAGAGAAAAACATTAAAGAATCCAAAATTGGTGAAGAAAAAAAATTCTCTATGTATTGAATCCCGGGAACAGTTTTCATAAGGTATTCCCCAAAAATGGAGTAGTATGTAGAACGAAGACAACAGCACTGCCAATTTCCATGTACCATGTCATGGGTTGAATTGAGGAAAAGAATTTTGCCTTTGCCTATGACTCCTACCGCAAACAGTATCATTGAAAAAAATGAGACAGAGCGGTACGCTTCTATGAACCTCCCCTGAAAAACAAAATGGTTCAGAGATGAGGTGAAGCTGAAGGAATCTTATGAATGAAAAAATACCTTTGCGATATTGAGGTGGTGATTATCGCCACCTTGAACCACAGCTACCGAGAACCTCATCCCCACAAACCTTGGTTGACTGAGTCATCCGCAGGCCAGGTGATCTCATCGTAGGCTTCTACAAACGGTGTCATGTGACCCATAAATAAAGCCTCCTAGAAACTATATAAAAGGAACCTGAAGGGATCTAATAAGGGAATCATATTTTTGTGGGAGCATGGAGTTTACGGAGAAAGGCATCTAGGAAAAAGGATCGATAAAGTATGGAAACATGAATGGTTTCCAGGAGGTATAAACCTACCGCATACCATGAAAGGAAGGAAACATAATAATAATATGAACTAGATGTGAAAGTAATTGGAGAACAATGAAAAATATTCCCTTCATGTATGAACTTTCCATGAACTATAGGCTCAATTCCCCTTCCTCAATCTGGAATATCGCATAGCGCCTCTCCATATGGACAAAACCCTACACCGCATAGCTCTTCTCTACACAGATGGAATCTAGGACTATGTAGCACCACCCAATATTGATAAAACCTTAGGCAGTATAGCACAATGGTACAAAGACCACATCCAGGTCCATTTTCCACCTTGGTATGTGGATGGTCCCTCTACTCATGTAGCAATATGCTACGCGGGGAGACCCCCATACTGCATGAGGAAACATTTGGCTGAATGGGCTAACTTTGGGCTTTCCACCTTTTGGTCTTGATCATGACCTTCCATTTCCATCCCATCCTCCAAATCCCCTCCACTAATTAATCTATCAGCATCTGGCAAAATCTTCTTCTAAATCCACCGAACCCGTATGATAAAACCTTCAGGTGCATCAGTGTGACCTTCTGATTTTACATTTCCCTGGTAAACAGAGTCATGTGAATAACCTTTACAATGGAGCAGACTGTCAGAATATGTTTAAGTTTACGTTCCCATGGTAACCTGAGAACCATCCTTGGAATTCTCATGTGAACCTCCATGTTCTAAGGTTCAAGGGTAATCACTGGCTTTTCCATTCAATGAGGACAATGACATGTCAAAGGGATCATGCATGATTTTCCCCTCAATGAGGATTGACGCTTCTCCCCTTTTCCAGAATTTATTTTAGGGAACTCTCCCTAAGGTAAGTCCCTATCATTTTTTCAGTGGGTGGTGCTATTGCTCCTCTTAGGCTCATCCCGAGACAACTCTAGATAGATCATCTAACATGACTATCCTGTATATCATCACGGGGGGAGGAAATCACCACATTCAAATCCCCCCGCTCTCTCTCTCTACATATGTGTTCCAGTACAATCTATCAGTAGATGATGTGGGATGTGAGATCTTTAGACCCACTTCCTCCACTTTTTTCTCACACCGAGCATAACTCCCATGGGCTTATAGGTTGGTGGTGATTATGACATCCACATAAACCCAAAGCATGGGAATCCTCCTAGGTGTAAGCCCCAATTGAACCCCTAGACTATTATGATTCAAGATCCTCCTCATGGTTCCAGAATCATTGGAATATTCTACACATACACCCTATACAATGAACTACGAGAACATTGATTCCTTCCCTGATCAAGATACATAATATTCTTTCATAAGGCTCGAACTCAAGGGACATTATCATTAGAATTCAGTCCCAATAAAATTTTACCAAGCTTACTCAAGAATCCTCTTTAGAAGTAAGCCTTAATTTATTTCTCTCAAATGGGAATCTCCCATGTGAAAACTCTAATCACCACCCCCCCACCACAAACGGGCTGCCTCAAGGGTGTAAGTCACAACTCAAACCAAACTATGAGGGCTTCGAATCCCAACCTCCCATCCTCTCGACCAATAGAGTCCTTAAGTGTTGTTGGTGAAATCATCCAATGAGTGTCTGCCATTGGAATGTTGGTCCATGAATCATGGATAAAAGTGTTTTTGGGTGTTTCTAGATACGAATAAACCTGTTGGAGACCATCCAATGACATCATACCTAACATGGTCTAATCTCACAAACACTCAACCCCCTAAAATCACCTTACATGACCACTCAACAATGGCACCTCCTTCACAATATAAAAATGAAACGCTGCCCAATCCTGATGTGACCATCTCACACACCAAAAAGAGTCATGAAGATAATCGATTCAAAATGAAATGGTAAAACCGATGTGAAACTCTATAATATAATGAAATTAGCTATTATCCTTTGGGACATTTTTTCCCCTGGTAGGAAGAAAATCAGATCGAAATGAAATGGTAAAACTAACATGAAACACTATAATATGAAGTAATTCGTTGTTATCTGTTGGGCCATTTTATTTTCCCTAGTATTATGCGAATCATGTCAAAACAAAAATGATGAACCCGATGTGAAACTCTATAATAGAAAGCAATTAGATGTTATTTTTCCGGTCATTTTTTCCCTCGTACGATGCAAATTGGGTCGAAACAAAAATGGTGAACCTTATGTGAACCCTTAAACAAGGTGGCATATCACCCCACCTTAAGCCACTTTTACATTAAAAGGGACAAGGGTCGAGAAAGATCACCAATTATACATGTGGTTATAAGATTCTAATTTGACGGGGGTTTTCTATTTTTATTTTTCATATATATTAATAGTCTCTAGAGAAACCTTAAATCCAATGGAATCCTCAAAGTTCTCATGAGCACACATGACGAGCAATGTACTGGTTGAGTCCCCAATGAAGACAAGGACTCCCTCACCTACCTAGAATCTACAATGCTTGGTTTCAAACACGTTGATAAAAGAGTACCACCAAAATGGTACTCCCCCCATGATGGAGGCTAAAAAGAAATCCCTTTAATTGGTGAATGATCGATAGCCTCCTCTTTAGCTGCGGCCAGAAATCCATCATAGGATGGCCCCACATGCCGTCTCAAATCATTTGTGGAGCCTATCCCTAAACCATGATAAAAATTTCCTCCCTTATCTCAGGGAGGAAGATGAAGTTGAAACCAATGAATTCATCCCAGTTGCAAAAGATCCCCACTTGAGGGACCCTTTTATAGAATGTCGTTGTCATCACTGTGCAACCCAATAACCTCTCTCTGTAGAGGATCTCATACTAAGGGAACATACTGAAGTCCCGCGGACATGGGCCTTTCAAGATGCCCATCTAGGGAGAAAAACACACAATCAAGAGAAGGTCATTACTCTGGTTCCTAAGGAAGATATCTATCATACAAACATGATAACATACCACAAAAATACATACAACTATACCCCCTCTTTTGAAGCCCTACATGGAAATAGAGTAGCAACCTATGAGAGGATGCATATCCTTGATCCCTCTTATGAAGCCTACCATGTATGTATGTCATCATAATACGATCTGGTGAAATTCTCTCCAATGATCAATGGTCCCACCACATAGCTATGGTGTAAAATTATAAGCCGTTGAAATTCCCCACCAATGTGCAAGAAGACTGCCATCAGAATAGGGAGGTAAACATCTACAAGTAGACACAAATACCTACTGATGCACAAGAATCCCACTATCTAAATTTGGTGGGAAAATATGGGAAATCATACAACACTTCCAATGAATATGAATTCCACCAGTCTAATATAGTGGCAATCAACAGGCAGATGAAAATTCTTTCCCACTAGTATTAAGCCCACTAGTCAAATATAGTGAAATAAAAATATAAGCATAGTCAAATTACTAGGGATTCACATCAAGCCCATGAGATAAATATAGTGTAAAAAGAGAAAGAAAATATTTCTTCTCGCCAATATAAATCCCACCAGTCAAATATAGTGGCAAATGAATAACGTATATATTGTATTCCTACTACAAGTCATGGGAAGCCTCGTTCCTCTACCCCAGCAGTTGAGAACTATCAGTACCCACTGACAACACATAGAGAACCAATGCCAGGATAAAATCTTTCTCTGACATCAAAATGGGAATTTATAACTGTTATATCCAAATATGTATCTTAGCACATCCTAGCAATGATGGAGGATCAACTTAGATTCTAGATCATGTCCTCCAAACCAGTCAAGACATCATCGTGTCAGTGGAAAAATCGAGGATTCGGGGCCATGATCCCGTCTGACCAGGAGGGGTAATTAATACACAAAATAAGATGGTTAATCCAGAGAAGACATTCATCCTTTCACTAGTCTAGGAGGGTCAATAGCTATATTCCACGATACAAGGAAAATCAGATTGGGTACAAAAACCCATTCCAACTGGGGGAAACCAGTCTAACATGGTGGACACTCTAGGGCAGGCATACATCCATTCCACAATTCATCATGATCATCAACATATCCTAGTGGCATAATGGGAACCAAACAAAATGGGACCTGTATATGAAGTTTATAACCAATTGTAGGCGGCCTCAGTTTCCCCCAAGAGAGAAAAAAAATTAAAGGAGCCAAAGGTAGCTAGAAAATGAAGAGAACATTCATGATTCTACTCTGCTAGAAGATAGAGTTCTTGATGCCATAAGACATATATAAATAGAGGGTCAGGATCATTCTAATCCATTACCAAATTATAAAAATGGTCGTAGTAGTTGTGAAGGTCCTCCCTAAAATCTTTCATCCAGTAGCTCTGAAGGTCCTCCATAGAGCACCCATGGGGTCTTACTCCATGGGCCAAAAATGATCAACCATGAGAACCTCTCTCCTAATGAGTGTTAGGGTAGCCCTCCCCTTAATCAGATGATCGTACAGTAAGAATTCCCTCCCCTTACTATCTTCTAACCTATTGATACTTACCAGGGTATATGCTATAGATATGTTTCTCTCTATAGTGAGATGTCAAGCTATGATGGTATTTCTATCCATGATGATATTTTCTAAAAAGGTCCCCCCGTAGTGACACCAAGAAATGAGAAGGTCCTACCCTCATTGAATTATATCCTTAACATCTTACCAGAATGTATACTTCATATATTCTCTCTACATATAGATCTATGATGGTAATCCTCACCATAATAGAAGTCATTGTAAAGGACCTCTCCTCAATGGAACTGTGCATCAAAACGGTCCTCCCCTTGCTACGTCCTACCTTGAAAGTCCTCCCAAGGGTATACTCTGTAGGAACTCTCTCTACAGTCAGACACTAATCCATGATGGTAGTCCTCTCCATCACAACACCAATTTCAAAGGCCCTCTTCATAGTAAAAAATCACACCAGTGAGAAGGTACTCCCCCCCGGTCCAAATATGTGAAATCCCTCATATTATGAGGCACTTGTAAGAATAGGTTTAGATATGTTAGAAGCCCTGTTAATGAAAAGTGACATTCTTTCTCATCTAGGAGATGGCTCGATTCCACACTAATCCATTTAACCACCCCTATATCATTCATTCATCAATGAAACCCCTACCATCCCCGCTACTCTGGATGAAATCATCATAAAACATTCAAGTTGGGAACACAAGGCAGAGGAATCCCTCAAAGAAGAAAAAAATAATATGATGCTCATGATAAGACAACTAGACAAGGATGACATACTAGTTATGTTCTATCCCACAACCAGTTCTCAATTCATTATTCCAAAAGAGTGGTCAAAAGAATGTATGCACAAAATTTTCCTTAATGTCTAGAAAACTCTTCACCAGTTGAAAATGAAATTCCTACCATATGACGGGTATGGAAACCATATTAGTATATTGGAGGAGCTTCATCACACTACTGGAAAATAGTTCTATACCCACAATTTTGCAAAAAACTATGGGTATAGGGTACCCCTATTCCCACGGTGTTCCATAACCGTGGGTATAGGAATAGTATGTGAACCTATACCCCTGGTTTTAAAAAACCGTCGGTATAGGCCACCTATAGCCACAGTTGTGCTAAAAACCATGGGTATAGTTGTCTTGCAAGACCTATACCGACTGTTCATCAAAACCGTGGGTATAGGGAATTATTTTTGAAGACCTATACCCACGGTTCTCCAGAATCGTGGGTATAGCTTTCCCGCATTATGGCGGGGTGAAAAAATTAGGCGTCTGGCAGGAACGCATTTTTTCACGATTTATATTAATATATTTACAAAAATATAAATATTTTAATTCAAAAATTATTTATCTTGGTTGGTAAACATATTTCAACCAGTGTTATAGGTCGCGGGTTCGAATCCCACTTCCCACTATTTAAAATTTTAATTTCTGACGTAAATTATATTAATATATAGATGGTGATATATGTATATATAATAATAGAAAATTCTAGGTCAGTTGGTCCTTTATTGCGGTGCGCCCCAGAGATTTTGCGTGAAATCTCTAGTTTGAATCCCACCGCCAGTGTTTTTGAACTTTAATTTACCACGTATTTCATATTAATATATATTTAGTGATATATGTATACATAGAAATAAAGAATTGTAGGCTGGTTGGTCCTTTGGTGTGGCGTGCTAGTGAGCTTCTGTGTGAAGCACGGGTTCAAATCCTACTATCCAGTTTTCAATTTTAATTTTCCACAGAAATGATATTGATATATATATGTTTACATATGTATATATAAAAATAAGAAATCGCAGGTCGGTTGGTCCCTTAGTGCGGCGCCCCCATGAGCTTCTGCGTGAAGTGCGGGTTCAAATCCCCCCAGCAGCTGAATTTTTAAATTTAAAAAATACCCCATGGTTTCAAAAATATGGTTCTAAACCATGGGTATAGGCTGAGACCCCTATACTGATGTCTTCCCAGCCCACGGTTCCCAAAACTCTGGGTATAGGCCGTATTTCTAGTAGTGTCAGTAGATTAAGCTACAAGCTCTTCTGTTTGCATGAAAGTAATGATTATAAAGGAAAAAAGAAGAGCCTTGAGTTGCCTTACCTCCATATTTTGTATAAGATATGTTTCTTCATCAGTGATACCATGTCTGCCATTCACATCTGATGGTGGGGAGAACATGGAACTCTACAATTCACCCCATGTCCCTTCCAGTAGAACCCACTATAAATGGAATCATGTAATGTCATCATCCCAAGACAACAGCCAACCAAAGTACCTATTTAGTAAATGTGGTCTGCTCGCCAAGAAAATACCATGATTAAGTCTCAAAAGCATCATACCTAATGGGAGAAAGCCATAGAGAAGATCCTTAATCTAGCCATCGAAAACATCCATCAGGATTCTCGCCTTAGTGAATCCAACAAATGAGCATTGATCATGTCCAAAAAAGAAAATAGTTATAGTGTATATATGGAACCATACCCATCCCATACCCACATTGGGATGTGTGAAATAAATAAGGTAGTGATAGTGGCAGAAACTATTGTAGTATAGGAGAAACCCTATCTCACAAGGATGGGGGCATTTTTAACACAAAACACCCCATAAGACTAACAAATTTTGGCTGAGGAGAATCAATGGGAGAATGAGAAAAACACCATCCCATGGGTTTGGGGGAATTTTTACCTCAACCACCCGCCTAGAAAATGTCAGTCTTTTCCCACATGGGTTGGACAACAAATAGAGAGGGCACTAATTCTATCTCATCTCGCTAATCATGTCCCCAAGGGCGGATGCATATTTCCAAGTCACATCAAGGCAACCTTCAAGTCACTCTTGGCCGGGAAACTCAAAGAGGATCCCATAATGGAAGGAGAAGATCTGGAAATGGATGTAATACACCCTCCTACCATTCATAACCTGGTACTCCACCCATAATGCAACATGCATTAGTGAATGTTGTGGACGTTAGTCCCATAGATCTCACTGAAGATAATCCAAATGTGGAATATGTAAAAGAATATGGTTCACTTCTAGATGCGGTCCACCCTGAGAATGAAGGTGTGTGTACCCAGAACCAATGGGCCACATAAAATTTGGGCACTCCCTTGGTTAGTTAGTCGATACCTCTTTTTTGAATCCCCAATAAGGAGAAAAATAATAATAAGTATGCATAAAACCCACCTCCTCCTCCCAATAAAAATGTATCCGTGACGCTTGAGGAAAGACTAGCTCAATAGGAGGAATATATGAAATAGAAAATGAGAATCAATGGTGAGTTGTTTCTAGAAATCTGTCTCACCAGGTATGTTCCTTAGGTAGAGCATTTTCACACACTTCCAACAGAGGTGCCTCTGCCAATAGGACTCACACAGACAGATGAAGTGAGGCCAGAAAGCTCGTTCAAGGCATCACTGAGACTGTTAGTCTACTAAAACAAAATCTCGAGAGGATACCAAGATTTTCCTCATTGTGGAAAATATAATAATAGATTCTGGAAAATCTAAAATGTATTCCCCCAATTGGGTATCTAACTTATTTTCTAATAGTTCCGAACCATCCAATCATTCACTCTATTGCACCCACCCATGTTTAGGTTCAACAGGACATTCATCAATGGATCATTATTACCATCAAGTCATTGATGACCCAATTAGAATCCATGGAAGGGTGGTGTGCTCGGATACAGCCAGAATGGAAACCTTATCCCAAATGGGTAAGTAACGTTCTCTCATCACCAAATTTCAGAAATCTCATGTTCTTAGTGTTCAATGGATTAGGTGACCTCGAGAAATATCTAATGCACTATGCATCTTACTATGATCCGATGATGGGAAACCAGAAGAAACAAGAATTTGTGAAGCTCAGATGCTTTGTGTGAACTCTGAAAGGTTCATCCTTATGTGGTACACACGTTTTCCATCCAACTGAATGACATGATGGGAGGATCTCTACCACTAGTTCTTATTCCTATTTAGCTCGATGTTACGAAAAACAATAGTCAGTAACCTCATGAACTACAAATATTGATAGAATTAGAGAGTTGCAAACTTCATTTCTAAATGGAATGGTATGAATTACTCCTTCAACCAGCCATTCCCCCAAGATGAGATTTTGTCCATGTGCATCAAAAACCTCTGTGATGAGGTGTGAACACCGCTTATTTCGATAAAATATACAAGTGGGTTTCAGGAATTCTCCTCCATCACTCAAAGGATATAAGATTACATGAAACAGGGAAATTAGAAGTCTCGGGCATCCCCATTATCCCCTATGAGAAGATCAGGAGGAGCTGAAGTAGCTTCTATCATGCTTAAGCCACCCCCTTTACCAGCTCCAGCTCCAAGGCATGTACTGAATCGTGTGAGGCCCCCTGGACATCAGCATTCACTCCCACCTCGACAAGATGAGTGAATAGAAACCAATAGAAATAAATTCAAGGAATATAGGACAAAACATTACTTGTTCTGGGATGACCAAGTCTATGGATACTTTATAGCCTCCATGTATTCCAACTTCCTCTGACTTTTAGAGCCAAAGACTGATGATGAAGTGGGTCTTGATGACCAGAAAGATTATTGTCCTTTCCACTGGATATTGGGTCACAACATATAAGAGTACTTTATTTCAAGGATGTCATGAAAATCATGACAGATTCTAGACAAGTCAAGCGGGGCCACCACCAGCGGAAGTGGAATATGTTCCCACCACTAACCCGGATGAAGGAGGGGAGTGGTAAAACTTTGTTAACAAAAAGGTGCAATAGTTCTATAGTTGGATGACTCAGAAATCAATAAACCAATCCCATGGTATCCTCTAAGAATAGTTAAATCAATCGACTATGCCTCCAGTAACTCCCAATGCAACATATCCTACATCCTCGGCCCCACCATCCTCCCAAGGCACACCACCCAACAAGTATTCCAATAAGATGGGAAGAAAGAAAGTGTAAGCAGAAGAACTTTCACCAAATCCAAAGTTGGATTTGACACTCATATTTCTTGCTAATAGATCTGAAGATACAGGCACCACCCAACCAGATGGCACAACGGGCACCACCCCACAAAATGACATAATAGGAACTACCCCGCCCAACGACACAACGGGAGGTCGATGATAAGGAAAAGTCATCATCAGAAGAGAATCTTATTTTTGGCTCTATCAATGTCATCTAATTGATGGATCCATTATCTATGGATGAATATGGTTATCAATCAGAATTTACCACACCGAATTGGGGGGCTATAGGAATAAGTTGCAGAAGCCAGGGATATTAAGGGATACACAACCATGGGGGAAATAAAGCTTATGGATGCACCCCCATTCAAACTGTCAGTGTTTTAGAAATCCATGGAAGGAACCACCAGCAGATCCAATAGGGAGATGAAAATTTCCCTACCCCCATAATAATTCACCACATACTAATCATTATGGAATATCCCGCAGAGGAATAATAGGTGATCAATTTCCCTTAGTAGGTGAGAAAACGTAATCAGCCCAATCCACAAAGGAAAAAAGCTCTTATGGGTCTGATCCCAATGGGTGAACCATCATCATCAAATGCCCAATCCCTTAAAGTGAATGTGAAAGAGAATCAATGAGTTGGGAATTTCTGGCCTTTAGATCAGAAATATGATATTCTGAAGTAGTATGAATCAGTACCATCGAATATGGAAATCTTGGATGTACTGAGTCTATTAGAAGATCTTAGGGAATCAATTATCAAATCTTTTCTAAGTCTATAGGAGTTTAAAGATGAATTAGAAGTTGTTGATGTTTATCAGACAAAGACCTATCCTGTAGAATTCCATGTAGTCATCACCTTAATGGATGAAGATGAATATGAAGACCCCATCATTTAAGGAATCAGCAAGCCCTTGTATGTGTCTAGTATGATAAATGGATTCTATATACGAAAATTATTCATTGAAAATGGCTCTGGAGTTAATCTCCTCCTCCTGTAGACACTTCATTGGCTAGGCTGAAATGAGAATGATCTGACACCCTGGACCATGAATCTGTTGGGATATGATAAAAGTGAGCAGAAGCAATTAGGATCGATTAAGATCAAAACCCAATTCGGTGACCTCATAGCTTACCCAGAATTTCCTAGTGGTCCGAAATAATACGGCCTTCAACAC
Source organism: Viscum album (assembly GCA_963277665.1). NCBI lineage: Eukaryota > Viridiplantae > Streptophyta > Magnoliopsida > Santalales > Viscaceae > Viscum > Viscum album. The sequence continues at coordinate 627,531,696 of OY728162.1, read as the reverse complement.
CCTGCTAGGGAGGACCGGACTTCATCAACACGTAGCAATCCCCTCCTCTTACTAGAAGTGCCTCAAATATATCAATAATGGACAGAGTGAGACACTTCATACTGATAAGGCCCCATTTGAACTCTACGAATAACACTATATTAATGCAAGGTTCTATGACCCAAAGGGAATGAGACTTTTGGATGATGGTGTTGGTTGGATTTCCACCCTGAACAGTTTGTAAATGGTTTCCACTGATCCCCTCAAGTATCTTGGGGAAGAATACTCAATGCCCGTCAATCAGATTGAGTGTGCAAGACCAAATTCTGGTGTGTATTTAGAAATCCTCGGGATTTAAATCATGGGAACGAAGCCTAATAATTTTGAAAAGATCACTGGCTCCCAATATATTGATGGAATTTCAGATAATAATGTCTCTAAACCATCATCAAAACTACAAAAGATCCCTACTTTACCCATTAAGGTAAGAGAAAGTGTCTCACAACTCAGATAAGATAAGGAAACTCTTTTACCCATTACTACATCTTCTCTAGAGAATCCCCTACTCGTGGCCAAGGAAAACAAGGCATCCTCACCTCATAGACACCAAAATTTCAACTCTTCCCTCAAATATGGAGCAATTATCTCTAGAATTGCTTCCCCATTAGAAGAAGAAGAGGAAGACAATGGGGATGAATAGGAGGAAGAAGAAGATCTGAGGGATGACCCTTTATCATTTGAGGAAGGTGTATTCACCACCATTGATGAAATCAAGGAAATCAACATGGGTACAAAAGAAGACCCGCGACCCATTCTTATTAGCACGGTCATTCCTTCTAAAGAGAAAGACGTATATACCTTTTTCATGAAGAAAAATAAATATTTTTTCACCTGGAACTATACAGAAAAGTCAAGACTCAACCCATATGTGTCCATTCACCACTTGGGCCTACCAGAAGACCACTGTGGTTACAAGAAATCCATTTGAAGGACACACCTGACCCATGCATCCAAAATAGAGGCTGAAGTTGAAAAAATCATCAAATCCAAATTCATTCGAGAAGTCCAATACCCCATATGGATGGCCAAAATTATCCCCATCAAAAAGAATAATGGGCATATTGGATTCCTTATTTACTTTAGGGATATCAATCAGTATTTCTCGAAAGACAATTTCCCTGTCCCGATCACATAATTACTAATTGTGGCAACTACCAAATATGAGACTCTCTCTTTCATGGATGGTTATTCATGTTATAATAAAATTTTTATGGACCAAGAATATGAAGAAGCCATCTTTTTTAGGGATCCCTTGGGAGTGTTTTTATAAAATGAAATGCCTTTAGGATTGGAAAAGGTTGGTTTCAAATATGAGTGCGCCATTCATCACATTTTCAAACCCTTCCTAGGAAAGTTCATTGAATTCTATGTGGATTATTTGGTGGTTAAGTAGGGAAAACACTCATATCACCAATAAAATCATGAAACTGTATTCAATAAACTACGACAGTAAAGTCTAAAAATGACCCCCCCCCCCATAATGTGTGCTTTTGGTGTTACCTGAATAATAATTTATGTCTTTATCGTACACCACCATGGAATCGAAGTCAACCTGGAGAAGAAAAATTACATCCCTATAATGTCATCTCTTCGCAACCTCACTTAGTTGAAAGGACTTTAAGGATATCTGGCCTATATTCGACACTTCATAGCCAACATCATAGGAAAATGCTTTCCCTTCACCAGTTTGATGAAAAAAGGGTTGCATATGAATGGACTGATGATTCTCATGATGAATTCGAAAACCTCAATAAATACCTCTTAAGCCAACCAATGTTAATGCCTCTTATCAATGGAAGACCACTCATTCTATATGTGACCATCTTGGAGTTATCCCTAGGCAGCTTCCTCATGATAAGAATGATTCTAGTAGTGAGATTAGTATTTATTACCCCATTCGAACTATGATTGATACAAATACTCATTATTAGAATATTTAGAAGATATGCCATGCATTAATATTTCAGATCCATAAGCTGAGGCATTACCTATATCACCATGAGATCCATTTGGTCTCACATAAAAACCTGCTCAAGTATATTCTCTGTCATCCAATGTTAACTAGATTCTTGTCATGTTGGGTGGTCATCATGTAGCAGTTTGATATACGGTTCATACCATAGAAATCCATCAAATTCCCGGCGTAATAAGACTTTATAGGAGATAAACCATTGGTATATATTAAATCATAGGATGTTTAACTACCCAATGAAGAAGTATAATCAATTCAAGATAATTCCTAGATGTGGGAAATTCACTTCGATGGTGCCTCCAAAAGCTTAATGGGAAAAAAGAATGGAAGACACCATACTCAAAAATGTGGGGTTTGGAGTCATACTCATATCCCCAAAAAAGGTAGTTCTACCCTATTCCTTCCAACTATTAGAGGGATTCCAAAATAATAAAGCAGAGTAACAGGACCTTATCGTAGGCCTAGAGCTAGAACTCCTAGTGCAATCCAAACACCTAGAGATAAAAGGCAATTCAGAACTAGTCATAAAGTGATTTAATACTACACTATCAATAAAGATGAGATGATCCCTTTGATGACTTATGATCATGAATTTATGGAATAATTTACATCCAATCCAACATTTACTTATTTCCCTAGATCAAATAATGTATAAGATGATGAGTTAAGAAATGCAACCACAACTTTTTTCAACCCAGACTGGGAACAAACAGTCATCAGTATTGCCCAACAACAGATGGTTTTACCATTCATTCAAGATGTTATAGAAGAAATCAGAAAAACAGTCCCATCTTTGAGTTGTATGGTCCTACCACAAGCTAAATGAATCCCATTAGAAATTATCTCCAAAAGGGAGAACTCCCACCAGATAGGACTTGAAGGGAGAAAATTTGGAGACAAGCAACAAACATCATTATGTATGATGGAACAAATTAAAATAAAGGTCCTTTATAAGTGAGGTAATTATGGGATCATTCTCAAGTGCATCGATGGGGAAGAAACCTTTACCTTCATAAAATAAGTGCATATTGAAACTTGTAGAATTCATCAGTTAGCATCCAAGATCTCTCATCAAATTCAGAGTCATGGAAACTATTGGACTACTATAACATAGTATTGTTCTAGATTCTCTAGGAAATTCCATCCCTATCAATTTCATGCCAACTTAATTCACCAAACCCAGAAGTTACTTCACAAAGCCAAGTACTCATGACCATTTTCCATATGGGGAATGGACATTGTGGGACCATACCCTCCTGACACTGTTAGATAATTCAAATATATTTTCACAACAAATGAATTCTTTTCCAAATGGGAAGAGGTTATACCCCTTAAAGATGTCTGGTTAAGAAGCACTGTTAGCTTTGTGAAAGCCAACATTATCACCAGATTTGTAGTCCCACATACAATACTGACGGAGAATGGAACCAATTTCTTCTATGTTGAGTTAGAAAAGCTATATCATGAGTATGGAATCAAGGACAACCATTCATCCTACTACCATGCAATGAACAATGGGAATATAGAGGCCTTCAATAAGAACCTATCCAGTATACTCTATAAGACGGTAGACAAGGACAAGAAATCATGGTTGGATAAGCTCCCCCATGCTCTATGGGCTTACTGGACCACACCCCACACCACCACTCAAGTAACCTTGTACTCATTAGTTTATAGGATAGAGGAGGTTATACCCATTTATGTTCAATTACCATCTCTATGTGTTGCCTTTTGTGATCAAATATCTATAGATGAGCAGTATCAAAAGTGGATCGATGAGATGGAGCAATTGGATGAGAAAATATTGAAAAATATTCACTATTTGGAAGTCTACCAGAACCAGACCGCATGAGACTTCAATAAAAAGGTTCTCCTTTGGTCTTTCCTTGATGGGGATATGGTATTGGTCCTCATAATTCCAATGATACCTTGAAAGAAACCTCCAAAATTGGAGCCAATGTGGGAAGGACCATACATCATACAAAAGGTCTACTACAATGGATCATATGCCTTAATTCCAATGGATGGACAGATCACCACAACTCCCACCTATGTGAGGTTCTTGAGAAAATACTTTGTTCAATTATACAACCTGATTCCTAACCGCATGATTTTAAACTGAATGGTACCTTAATAACTATGTGTGGCTTGATTCCTGCCCTCACAGGATACACAGTGAAACCTAAATCCTTCATCCAGGTCTGACCACCATTCAAAAAAAAAGAATGCCCCCTCCTCGTGTATAGCCTGAGTTTAGAGGCCCGAAGCTTGACGTAGTTGGACAACACATTACTTTTGCGGAATACTTAGCACATAACAAAAACAGAAACACAAGGACCGTAACAGTTTATTGTCCTTGGAAACTCTGAACGTAATCTTTTAATCATGGTGAAAGATCTTCAACATCTCCCATAAAGATCTTCCCCTTATGTTTTCGTACCTAAAACCTTTCTTTATATCCTGGGGAAAAGAAAACATATAAAGGTTGAGCTCAAATTCTCAGTAAGGGTAAGCATGGATAAAATAAAACAAACCATATACATTTGAAGTTAAAAACATGAACACAATGTTTAAACATCAAGATCTTGAGCAATGAAATAAAACATGGCAATACATAAGGCATATATTATAAAGAAATATTAATCCTGATAAAATATCATGGGAATAAAACTTGTAATTGTGGAAAAACATTATGATTTCCATAGTAGCCAAGGCATTGCTGCCAGGACCATCTTAGTGGAAAAAGTTCCTTTCTGAATCGAGTTCACTCCTCGTTTCAGTCCTGTAACACTGAACCGGATTAACTTACCGTTCTAGCCATGTCTATCTCATGAGATATAAAATATTTACCCAATTAATTGGAGGGAGATATAGGTCCCACCCATCTTATAATGATACCATTCTTATGTGTGCCACAAAATCATAAACCATACATCATAGCATAACCCATGTAATAAAAATGGAAATCTTAAACATCATGACATCATAAAACAATTCATATAAGATAAAGGAATTCATAAAAATATTTCCATCACAACATAATCAAATCAATGTAAAAATAGGGATAGAAATAGAACCCTATATTATCTTAGATAGAAAATAATTTTGATAAAACACTTGAACTCCATTCTTGAGGAAAATATCCTTTCTACTTCAAAAAACATTTTTCCTTTCTTAACATGTCATAAAATTTTAAACTAAAATAAGTTGATTAAAAATAAACTTGAAAACTTTTAAAGGAGGATTCTTGGAAATAATGTTTTAAAAATCCATTCATGTCGTATAAGTTAAAAAAACATTCTTCTCGTACTTTTGTCGGAAAAGTCAAAAAGTACCTCGTACGAAAAACGACAAAATATTCCTTTCATATCTTTTACTAAAAACTCACCGAAGGGTAAAATTGGATTTAAACAATTGTAGGTGGATGGAAATAATATTAAATATTGAGGAAACATGGATGTGGATGATAAAATACACCCCAGTAAATACCAAAGTATAAACAATCTCGGATAAAAATGAGATTGTGATATTTTCCCTTACCATACGTCTGATATGCTTCGTATGTATCCAAACCTCCTGTATAATGATTTAAATAATTTTATTGACTTATTAAAGAATATTATTCATTTTTATGATATCATATATGGTTCACTTATGACTTTATATTACCCATTCTTTTGTAAATTAATGTTAAAGTAACGTTTTGGGTAAAATCATCTTATTTATCGTACGTGTTTGGACTTGTTGTTCTTGATGTTATTATTACTTATATCATGATTTAATTACTTCAAAAATGTAAATCATGATTTATATATCATATAAATTCATTATATATCCATGAATATACAAGCATTTATAATATTACATAACATATGGAGGTAAGAAATGAAACGCATCGTTCATGGAGACGGTAAGCCGTACGTACGTATGAACACTACTTTAAATTCTATTTATTATTTTAATGGAATTAAAACATAATGATACATAGGTATATTATAATTACAGTATAATATCATATATAATATCATTAAACACATCCTTTAAACATCACACATAAGGTATTAACGAATCACATTACTTTGAGGGGGCGGTAGTCCGCACTTCCTCAAATGAGATTATCGTATTTACCGACTATGAAAACCATAAAGGATTGATATAATTGGGAATTAAAGAAGCATAATTAAATCATAAACATAATATATATTATATATAAATACATTTCCATCATAATGGCCACCATGAGAGTAGGTAGGAGAAAATCGAACAATCATCGTTTTGGGAGGCGTTAGTTTTCCATCACAGAAACATTATGTTCTTCATCCATTAGATGGAGGTGTGTGTAAGTGTAGTTCAAATAATTCTCATAAAAACATCCTAGTATATTTAGTATATTGGTTTTGTTACAAAATAAAGGATTAAAAAGATTTTAGGGGTTGGAGAAGTAGAATAAAAGAAAACAACTTAAGATAAACTGTTACCTTTAATTTTGGTAACTTCCTTTGGTTTGAACCAAAAGGACTTCTTGGAGAGTCTTCTGCATAATGTAAGGGTTCAAGGGGGAGTATAGGGATGTATTGAGCTTATTTAGGAAGAGTTTGGATGAGCCAAAAGGCTTTAGAGGTGTGAGGAATTGCATAGAAGTGGTCTCCTTTTATAAGGGAGGGGAGGGGCTCTTTAAGAAAGTGTGAAAACATTATTTTATTATAAACTTATCTTCGGTTTTAAGAGGTCAAAAACACATTAATGTAAAATATAAGATGACTCATATTTGAAATAAAATAATCCAATTGGAATTGGACAGGTTGTGGATGATATTTTAATCATTATAATCTTATTTATTTAAATAATTTATTAATGAGGTAAATACTACATCATTATTGTGTCATAAATAATTTAATTCATTTGATGTATAAAAATTATGAAAAAAATATCATGATGTAGGGAATATTTTTATAGTTCCAAAGAATATTTATAGTCAAAAATATAACATATATAACCCCTTATAAAAATTAATTACTAAAATATTTTTTGTTAAAGTCAATTTTGTCTTTACATTAAATTAATTAATACAAATTGTCATTTTCACTACCAAGTGGCTCATTGGGGTCCCAAAATCGGCGCAAGGATGCCCATGGTCTGAAACTATTCATCCAATAAGGTTAGGACAAGTTTCAAGTTAATTTGGAATTATTATAATATTCTTTTAACCTTGAATTACTATATTTACCTTTAACCGCAGTAAATAAAAATTACCGTAGTTACTATTCATAATAAAAAGAATAAAAGTAACCTATTAACATAATTTGGACCTTATGATTCCAAATATGGAATCCATTTTTCAAAATTCAAAACACAGAAGTTGCAGAAATTAAATTAAAATTAATCCCATTGTCGAAAGAAAACGGGTTTTTGTTTAAAACATTGCAAAAGATTTAATTTATTTAACCTACGAATTCAATGTAAAATCAAGGATAATGACATACATTATATTAAATGGTAAAAATATATTCTATTTATACTTTAAAACCATTAAATATTATTATTTAACCACATAAGTTATTACAATGAAAAAATTTGTTTTTAATTAAAATATAGTGTGTTTTTACTATTCATTAAAATATGAAAGTAATCAGAAAAAAATGAAAATTTTATCCAAGGGAAAATTTAATATCCTGATTTCAAATAATAGTTTAATTTTGTAAAATTGAACTTATAAACATGTCAAAAACTAGATTTAAATTGGGTGTGCCATCAAAAGGCGGCAAAACATCATTTTTTTTAAAATACTTATTTTACCCGAATTTTTTTTTTCTTATACCATGTTCTAGAAAATGTGTAAGATGAATAATAATGTTATAAAATTAAAATTTTAGTTAATAATATTCATAACGGCTAGTTCATAATAATATTATAATAATATATCGTTGTTTAGTAAAACCCGGTATTGCGTACAACACACGCTATCAAGGAAGGTCGTGATTGCGTGTAATGCATGCCAAGTCAGGGTTGCGTGTTGTGCAAGAATACTTAATTGTTTCATATAACAGAATCCAACCATATTTCATTTATACATTGAATATAAATATATATATATATAAACACACTCAATATTTCATAGAATGACTATTATAAAATGAACATGAAATTGTGTGTAACACGATCCAAGGATAGCATTGCGTATACTGCAAGCTAATACGGTGTTGCGTATAGTACAAGATAAACTTGGTGTGTTGTATAATAGAAGAAATCAATGAAATTAAAATAATATTTTTCATAAAATCTCGGGGTGTTACATTCTACCCCCCTTAAAATGAATTTCGCCCTCGAAATTCGGCGGGGTTATAAATCATTTACTATTCATAAAAACCCACATCGTAAAAAGGAATACTAAAACTTAATTTTAAAAACTAAAGTATGAAATGAAATGATTACCCAAAGTAACTCATCATTGGGTTTCCATATAAAATAACATAGGTGAAAATATGGATATGGAAGAAAAATCTAACCATCAAGTTCTGATGGAGAGTGGTAGAGGATATGGCTATGAAAAAGCCAAAAATCACAAATCCATAAATTTGTGATGATCTAAGGTACCATCTGATTCCTCGGATATAAGAGCACTAGGACAACATTTTTGGTTCTCAAGATCATTTCCCTAAAGTTGAAGATTTTTAATTAGAAGAAATACTTGCTTGATTTTGGTACAATCTCACTGTTGTTCGTGATTTGAACAATTTCCACTTCATCTCTTAATGAAATGAAGTTGAATTTGTTATTTGTGAAGTGTTAATAGATCATGTGATAGAATGATGGGTCATTCCATCAGTTTCAAACAAAAGGTTAGCAAAAGTTATCAAATATACATAAGTCCATCTATGGTGAGGTTAATCGTATACGATTCCAAAAAATGAACTTATACTTCATATATCATACCGTAAAATAAAACTAGTTTCTACTAACTAGGGACTTCCTGTAGGCCAGTGGTATGCGATAAAGTCTAGTCGCACTGCAGTTGTGGGTTCGATTCCCACAGCCTTGTCCGACGTGATGGGATGTCGCCCATCCTGTAGGTTGTCTTTTTTCTAAAACTACATTACTATAACATCCCATCAATAATATTAAAAAAAGTTCTATCCTTAAACAATACTATCTTATGTCCAACATAATCCATTCTAATATTTATCTAAAATATTTCGGTCCAAGCTCATAGTATAAAGAAAATGATTACTTGAAATGTCATCAACCAACCATCATTTATCCCCCATTATCTTGTTGGTCACATTCCAATCAGGTGAATACCTTAATCACGTGTTCTCTTGAAAAATGAATACCCATTAAACCTTAGTGAAAACATGAATACTTTCAAAAGTTAACATTTTCCACATACCAAAATTCAAATGTTCTATATACTCAAACCATGATATAACCTTCTCCTTATATCAGTCATGAGCTCATGAATAATATCAAACATTTAATTTTCTTCTTATCCCATTATTATGCGCATATCATCTACTTTCCAAAAATACTGGTACCATTCATCACACACTTTCAAAACATAAGGAAAGACAACAGTGTAACAATCCTTAGATGTCTCTTTATTCCATAGTACCATGAGATTACTTATACAACATTACACTTGATAAACATGTAATCATTCCACTACCTTCTAAAACCATTGACCGAGCTTCAACAATTCTTTCATCTCACATATCATTTGTAGTCTCTTAATCATCATCCACATAAATACTAATCATATGACCATGCTGATTCTCTTCATGAGATTTTCCCTTAGGGCATTGGTTTGCATAATGCCCATACATTCCACATTTAAAACATCTAATCATTGTTTATGTCATAGCAATACCATTATCCTTGTCCATGGTGTTAACTAATCATTTTCCTTTTCACTTACTAGCTTTGTGTCCTTCTTTTCCACATCCAAAGCATCTTCCAGTCCCTTTGAAACAATCTCCCCGATGCCTCTTCCCACATGATTTACATGAGGGAAATTGAACTTTCTTTCCTCTATGACCATCACAAAACTCCATCTTTATCTTGTTATCTAAGTCGGGAAACTTAACAAAGTTGAGATTATTGATCATATTATGAGATTTCTGATTTGGAATAATAATGATGTTTAGACTTCCAAATCCCATTTCATTTGGTTGCTCATGAATAATATCATTCCATTGTCCATTATATCCTCCATTATCGTGAATCATCTTGTTTCCAGCCATTTTCTAAAACCTGAAAAGAATAGTGTGAGAGGAAAAAATCATAATAAATGGGGGGTAACTTCAATATCTAACATATTAGGTTTAATATAATATCGTTACCATAATTATAGGACTATATCCTATACTTATACTTAACCTTAGGGACATCCCTAGACATACCTTAAAAATATCTCTAGGGATCTCACTAAAGTTCTCGCATCCTAGTTTCCAAAGGTTGACTAAACCTTTCCTCTGATACCAACTGTAGAGGCCCGAAGATTGAAGTACATGGAAAACACATTACTTTTGAGGAATACTTCTCATATAACAAAAACAGACACACAAGGACCGTAATAGTTTAGTGTCTTTGGAAACTCGGAAAGTAATCTTCTAATCATGGTGAAAGATCTTCAACATCTCCCATAAAGATCTTCCCCTTATGTTTTATTACCTAAAACCATTATTTATATCCTGGTGAAAAGAAAACATATAAAGGGTGAGCTCAAATGCTCAGTAAGGGTAAGCATGGATAAAATAAAACAAACCATATACATTTGAACTTAAAAACATGAACACAATGTTTAAACATCAAGATCTTGAGCAATGAAATAAAACATGGAAATACGTAAGGCATAGATCATAAAGAAACATTAATCATGATAAAATAGCAAGGGAATAAAACTTTTAATTGTGAAAAAACATTATGATTTCCATAGTAGCCAAGACATTGCTGCCAGGACCATCTTAGTGGACAAAGTCCCTTTCTGAATCGAGTTCACTCCTCATTTCAGTCCTGTAACACTGAAACGGATTAACTTACCGTTCCAGCCATGTTTATCTAATGAGATATAAAATCTTTACCCAATGCATTGGAGGGAGATATGGGTCCCACCCATCTTATAATGATACCATTCTTATGTGTGCCACAAAATCATAAACCATACATCATAGCATAACCCATGTAATAAAAATGGGAATCTTAAACATCATGACATCATAAAACAATTCATATAAGATAAAGGAATTCATAAAAATATTTCCATCACAACATAATCAAATCAATGTAAAAATAGGGATAGAAATAGAACCCTATATTATCTTAGATGGAAAATAATTTTGATAAAACACTTGGACTCCATTCTTGAGAAAAATATCCTTTCTACTTCAAAAACATTTTTCCTTTCTTAACATGTCATACAATTTTAAACTAAAAGAAGTTGATTAAAAATAAACTTGAAAACTTGTAAAGGAAGATTCTTGGAAATAATGTTTTAAAAATCCATTCATGCCGTATAAGTTAAAAAAACATTCTTCTCGTACTTTTGTCGGAAAAGTCAAAAAGTACCTCGTACGAAAAACGACAAAAGATTCCTTTCATATCTTTTACTAAAGACTCACCGAAGGGTAAAATTGGATTTAAACAATTGTAGGTGTATGGAAATAATATTACATATTGAGGAAACATGGATGTGGATGATAAAATACACCCCAGTAAATACCAAAGTATAAACAATCTCAGATAAAAATGAGATTGTGATATTTTCCCTTACCGTACGTCCGATATGCTTCGTATGTATCTGAAACTCTTGTATAATGATTTAAATAATGTCATTTACTTATTACAGAATCATATTCATTTTTATGATATCATATATGGTTCACTTATTACTTTATATTACCCATTATTTTGTAAATTAATGTTAAAGTAGCGTTTTGGGTAAAATCATCTTATTTATCGTACATGTTTGGACTTGTTGTTCTTGATGTTATTATTACTTATATCATGATTTACTTACTTCAAAAATGTAAATCATGATTTATATATCATATACATTCATTATATATCCAGAATATACAATCATTTATAATAGAACATAACATATGGAGGTAAGAAATGAAACGCGCCGTTCATGGAGAGGGTAAGCCGTACGTACGCATGAACGCTACTTTCATTTCTATTTATTATTTTAATGGAATTAAAACATAATTATACATAGGTATATTATAATTCCAGTATAAAATCATGTATAATATCATTAACCACATCTTTTATACATCCCATATAAGGTATTAACGAATCACATCACTTTGAGGGGGCGGTAGTCCGCACTTCCTCAAATGAGATTATCGTATTTACCGACTATGGAAACCGTAAAGTATTGATATAATTGGGAATTAAAGAAGCATAAGGAAATCATAAACATAATATATATTATATATAAATACAGTTCCATCATAATTTCCACCATGAGAGGCGGTAGGAGAAAATCGAACAATCATCATTTCGTGAGGCGTTAGTTTTCCATCACAGAAACATTATGTTCTTCATCCATTAGATGGGGGTGTGTGTAAGTTAAGTTCAAATCCTTCTAATAAAAACATCATAGTATATTTAGGATATTGGTTTTGTTACAAAAGAAAGTAATAAAAAGAGTTTAGGGGTTGGATAAGTAGAATAAAAGAAAACAACTTAAGAGAAACTGTTACCTTTAATTTTGGTAACTTCCTTTGATTTGAACCAAAAGGACTTCTTGGAGAGTCTTCTGCCTAATTTAAGGTTTCAAGGGTGAGGATAGGGATGTAGGGAGCTTAGTTGGGCAGAGTTTGGATGAGACAAAATTCTTGAGAGGTGTGAGGAATTGCATAGAAGTGGTCTCCTTTTATAATGGAGAGGAGGGTCTCTTTAGGAAAGTGTGAAAACATTATTTTATTATAAACTTGTCTTCGGTTTCAAGAGGTCGAAAAAACATTAATGTCGAAGATAAGATGACTCATATTTGAAATAAAATAATCCAATTGGAATTGGACAGGTTTTGGATGATATTTTAATCATTATAATCTTATTTATTTAAATCATTTATTAATGAGGTAAACACTACATCATTATTGTGTCATAAATAATTTAATTCATTTGATGTATAAAAATTATGAAAAAATACCATGATGTAGGGAATCTTTTTATATTTCCAAATAATATTTATAGTCGAAAATATAACTTATATAACCCCTTATAAAAATTAATTACTAAAATATTTTTTGTTAAAGTCAATTTTGTCTTTACATTAAATTAATTAATCCAAATTGTCATTTTCACTACCAAGTGGCTCATTGGGGTCCCAAAATCGGCCCAAGGATGCCCATGGTCGGCCACTACTCCTCCAATATGGTTAAGACAATTGTAAAGGTAATTTTGAATTATTATAATATTCTTTTAACCTTGAATTACCCTATTTACCTTTAACTGCAGTAAATAAATATTACCGTAGTTACTATTCATAATATAAAAAAATAAAAGTAACCTATTAACATAATTTGGACCCACTGATTCCAAATATGGAATCCATTTTTCAAAATTCAAAACACAGAAGTTGTAGAAATTAAATTAAAATTAATCCTGTTGTCGAAAGAAAACGTGTTTTTGTTTAAAACATTGCAAAAGATTTAATTTATTTAACCTATGAATTCAATGTAAAATCAAGGCTAATGACATAAATTATATTAAATGGTAAAAATATATTCTATTTATATTTTAAAACCATTCAATATTATTGTTTAACCACATAAGTTATTACGATGAAAAATTTTGTTTTTAATTAAAATATAGCGTGTTTTTACTATTCATTAAAATATGAAAGTTATCAGAATAATATGAAAATTTTATCCAAGGTAAAATTTTATATCCTGATTCCAAATAATAATTTAATTTTTTAAAATTGAACTTATAAACACATCAAAAACTAGATTTAAAGTTGGTGCGCCATCAAAAGGCGGCAAAACTACATTTTTTGAAAAATACTTATTTTACCCGAAAAAATTATTTTGTTCTTATACCATGTTCTAGAAAATATGTAAGATTAATAATAATTTTATAAAATTAAAAATTTAGTTAATACTATTCAAAATGGCTAGTTCATAATAATATTATATTAATATATCGTTGTTTAGTAAAACCCGGTATTGTGTACAACACACGATATCGAGGAAGGTTGTGATTGCGTGTAATGCAAGCCAAGTCAGGGTTGCGTGTTGTGCAAGAATCCTTCATTGTTTCGTATAAGAGAATCTAACCATATTTCATTTATACATTAAATATATATATATATATATATATATATAAACACACTCAATGTTGCGTAGAATGACTATTATAAAACGAACATGAAATTGTGTGTAACACGATCCAAGAATAGCGTTACGTATACTGCAAGCTAATACAGTGTTGTGTATAGTACAAGCTAAAATTGGTGTGCTGTATAATAGAAGACATCAATGAAATTAAAAGAATATTTTTCATAAAATATCGGGGTGTTACACTGAGCCTAGGTAGGGATATAAATTTCTAGAACTATGTATGGCTTGATTCACATTCATTAATGGGATACATATTGATTCTTGAATCCCATATCCTAGTCCATCCACCATTCAAAAAAATGCCTCTCCCTGCATATAGGTCAGACCCACGCAGTTAAATTCATGAGTCATAACTGCAGGATGTTAAACTTCATGGCCAATGAAGTCCTAACCACATTACATTAAATTGTATGGTACCTAAATAACTATGTATTGATTTATTCCCGACCTCAGAGGATATGTAGAGACACCTTGACCCTACGTCTTGGTCCATTCACCACATGATAAAAATATCCCCTCTATATGTATAGGTCATACTAGCATAGAGAGTCTTCTAGAACTACATATGGACTGATTCCTGGCCTCATAGGATACATAGTGACACCTGGGCCATCACTACTAGTTCATCCAACACAAAACCTAAAATGCCCCTTTCCCCTACATATGAATTGAACCTATTAAGTGAAGTTACTACCATAAATACATGTGGATTGATTCTTATATTCATACTATACATAGTGACACTTGGATTATATATCTTGGCCCAACCAGCATTCAAAAAAATATACCCCCTTCCATTTTCACGAGTTAGACCAGTATAGGGAATATTTTTTGTAACTACGTGTGGCTTGAATCCTGGGATTTTAGGATATGTAGTGATGCATGGATCCAACATCCTAGTCCATCCACCATGTAAAAATGTCTCCCCTTATGTGTATGTCATATTTTCATAGGGATATTCATGAGTCCCAACCACAGGACAATAAATTGCATGGACAAATAATTCCTAACCACACAACATTAAACTGTAAGGTATCTCAAGAACTATGTATGGATTTATTCTTGCTATGATGAGATATATAGAGACACTCAGACCCGAAATCCTGGGTCCATCCATGCAGAATAAAACAAAAAAATTCCCCAAATCTCATACATGTGAAATTAAAATAGGTGTAGGGGATTCCAAATCTAAATTACTACATCTAGAAAGTGTCAAAATAACATGATTCCCCTTACATACTAATAAAATCTATATAGAGGATCTTGTACCTCCGAACCAATCAGGTTATAGATATTTCTCACATACCCAAACATCCCGTTTTCATCCATCAATCATCATGCCCTGGGAAATATCGAATCCCCATAATCACCCATGTCTCTCTGATATGGTGGGCCAATGTCCTGCAGACAACTTTTTTTAACTATGAACACAATACCTTTATGGATCTGCACATGTTACCCACAAAAATGACATGTTAACCAAAGGAAAATTCATCTTCAATAGAGTCTTTTCCTACTTATTTATTCATATTGGCTCCTAATCCTCGAATCACCCCTCCTAATTCGAGGGCTCCTGAAATCATGGTTTACACATTATTCCCCCACTCATGTCTGGGGAATACCAGGGATATCCCGACTAGAAGAGCCCATATATATGAATGATTCCTTTTATATTTCATCTCTGCAACATGAAGTTAAACTATAATGTCAATGTCCTTTCCACATGACTTAAATCTTCATGGACCCAAAAAAAATTTCTCGTTCATTTTGAGTCACCCACATCCTCACTGCATGATGCTAAACTTCATGGTCCAACAATGATCTTTTCTTCGATCCTTCCATCCTTAGGTAGTGGAGTGAAACCCTTTCCACCCCTTGTTTCTCACACTTATCATAGCTCACATGGTATTAGGAAATTCGACATGGTATTCCCCACATATCCAAGGAAAATCAATCCATAATAAATGATCCAATTGGAACGACATTACAATGCATACAAGAGTATTACACTCCATGCTGGGAAACATTAAGTCCTAACTATATGACAATAAACTACAAGGTACCACAAATATAGCTAAGATGATCCACTCCCAACATGCGGGCTAGACCTATGCAGGGAGCTTGATATCAGGGCACCCAAATCATCGAAATCATACCCCGCTCCAATAAGGGAATCAAGAATTTTTACCATGCATGCAAGCTAAATATTTATAGGAGGGTTTTGAACTCGGTGGGTGATCACAACCTGAACAATCCTTACATTTCAAGACACATATTTTTCGGCTATCAAACTCTACGCTTTGAGTGATTTTGGATCCTTATATACTTCTACGTTCATTGGAAATGGAAGCCCAGGGTTCTATGGACAAATTTGTTTCACTACAAAAACAATGCCCTGATGGCTATTCATATGTTTCCCATTAAAATGGCATGTTAACCAAAGGAAAATTCATCATAAGGAGAGGCTATTCGTGTTTTTTTATTATTAATGGAATCTAAGCCCCATATCCTCTCACCTGACCGGACATCCACTGAAATCTTGGCTTACACTTTCCTTCCCTTCCACCTCTTGGACATGTTAGAACACCTAGGCCTGATCATCCTCCAGTTAATTGGAGATTCTACATGAATTCCACAATCAAATGACATTAAAATATGATGATTCTTGAAAATAATTGTTCATTCTTGTGTCTTGACATGCTAAGAATTGTCTTACCCAATGTTATTGTGCATGAAATGAATCCGAACAGGAGAGCCCAACATGAGTCCTACCTCATTGGTGGCCCCATGCACAAGAAAAATATTACCCATTCATAAGTATGAACCAAACCTACATAAGGATAAACCATCAAATAACTATATATGGATTTATTCTATCTATAAGAGGATTCTTAGTGACATCATAATTTTATATTTTGGGTTCAGCCATGAAACATAATTCTCTCATCCCTACCAATGCAAGGGTTAGACCTGTGTAAAGAAACAACTCATATGGATAGGATAAAAATGAATGCACTTATTCCTGGTATTCCTAATAAATTTCAACCTAAAATTCCCCTTTTAGGATTAGGTACCCATCTCCACACATCATACTCTATGTCTAGAAAGTTCTGAATCCCCAAAACCATCCATGAACATTGGAAATGGACATCTAGCATCCTCAGGAAACCTTTATTTGACTATGCACCCAATGCCCTAATGTATCTTCATATGTTTCCCACAAAAATGGTCTTTCAACCAATGTTGAATCCATCCTCAGTGGAGGCTTTTCCTACCTATATATGACCCTATGACGTTTATCTCTCACCTCATTTCTCAGTTGTGGAAACCCCCCAAATTATAGTTTATATCTTTCTCCTTTTCTCATACCTAAATGTGATAGATCATTGCTGGTCAAACTATCATGGAAAATAAAAAATTTCTACCCCATTTGGTTACATTAAAAAATACATTGAACCATAAGTCTCAAAATTCCAAGTTGTATGATGTTAAACTACACCATGCACTAACCCTCCTTTTCACTAGTAAAATTCATGAGGGGGTGGTTTCTATATGAGAAACAATGTAAATTAACCCATACTTTTAAACAAAGTTCCATCAATAGGCTACTCAAAATGGTATTCAAAAATGTACCAAATAAAAATTTCCATAAAAATTCTTGGCTATCAGATATGGGAGGCCAGTTTCTTATAGACACCTTTATTTGTCTATGCACACAATACCCCAACAAATCTACATAAATATTCTACAAAACTGGACTAATATCCAAAGAAAAATTATTCCTTGGGAGATTATTTTCCTACATCCATACTCCCAATATATTCAATGCCCCATGTCATGTTTCATATCCAGAAATCATAAAATTAGTGTCAAGAAAAATTCCTCGTCCATGTCTGAAGACTATTAGGGAATTCTTGGTTAATGATTTCTAAATTGGTGTCCTCACCCTTCAAATCATGGTCAAAGTTGTTCGACCTAAAACATCATTAATGATGGTTCTGCTGGAAAGGCATTAAATTTCCCATGAAAGAGACAACACTCACCAGGATGAAAAACCACAAATGGAACCCTGGAGAAAAGTTGAGTGCCATTTCGCTAAACCTATGTTGCATATGGTATAGGAAAAATGTTGAGCAGCCAAAAATCAAGAGGCATAAAGCTTGTTAGGTAAAAAACCCCCCAAATGGAATATTATGAAAAATTCAAGTTATACTCGCTACGCCCACACCAAATTTCATTTCAGAAAAAATTACGGTGATAATGAAAAAGACATAAAGTTTGTGGGGTTTTCCATGAAACCCTAGAAAGAGTCAAACTACAATCACTGAGCCCCTTAACTCATGAAATAATTAGGGAAATATGTGATTGTTTCCTATATCTTCGATTGTGATTCAAATTTACATATGGTAGAGATTAAAATTTAAGTGAATTTGATCAAGATTTATTGAAATTTTAGGGAGATACTGAAGGAGAAGAATTGGAGAACAAAACATCCTCATTAAATTATATAAATTGAAGGAGGGAATCCAAAACCTGGAAAATATCCATATGGGTAGGGCATGACCATTAAAAAATGTGTTCAGTAGACTCACAGATTTGATTCAATGATTGATTTTACTCTTAAATGGATTGACGAATCTCTAAATATTTCTTGGTCTCGGCCTCTGCACCTTCCCGCAATGCCTCTACCTCTTGCGTTGCATCACGCCCATCTTGTTTCCCTTCCTCCACTAGTTGTTATACCTCATCAACTATGGTCATAACACAGACCCATTCTTTTTTATGTAACTCTAGTTCTTTGGACAGATTCTATAAATCCTGACCAAGTTGTTCTACAAAGGACCTTTTTTTGTGAGTTCTTTATCTAGCCTTGCGACTACTCCAACTTTTTCAGCATCTTCATTCATAAGAATTTTTCAGGTCGTAGTGATATGATCCATGAACTCCATAGAAAAATTATAGGACTCGAGAATAGATAATTTCTCCATGGCCATTAAAAACTACTTCACTGTGTCATAAATACAATTGTAATCAAATCCCCCAAACCCCATCACCAAAAATTGGCTACATAGTTTGGGTAGCTTCATCAGCATATCGGTAAGTGGTATTTGAGAAATCAATATGCTAATGTTTGTCCATGACCCTTGGAGGCCAAGATGGAGATTGGATGATCCCTCTCTATCAGTCTTGGAATCACTCCAAGATGATGAAATGTATTCATGAATGAACATCATAACGGAGGGTCCTAATTCGATGGTTGTGGTATGACTTGACCCCTCAACAGCCTCATCCATGATAGTTGTAAAATAAGGTAGGGTCAATTTATCTACTAAAATCATTAATGCTTCTTTTTGTGATCCTAAAGTCAGAATTGAAGCACGTAAATGCTCATTCTTATTAAAAGAAGATGAAGAAATAAACAGGTGGGGTGGTGGTAAGAGGATTGGGAAACTAACCTCCACTTGTTGAAGCATAGGTGCCTTAAACGTCCATGGTGGAATCACTACCCAGTAAGGATGGTACTGCATCCTTATTAAGAAACTGAGTCCCAATGACATTCAAAGGAATCTATGGCTTGGGTCCATGCTCAATCATGCCAGTTCCCTCTAGAACAGCCTCCATAAGATCACTCATATAAATCAGGCTCATGGGGATAATCAGTTTGGGAAAAGGTATGATGGCTAGTTTTGAGTATCTGGGAGCTAGGATCATGGATTCCCTGATTGTTACGGAAAAAGGCACAGTGGTCTGCTCTAAATTTTCAGGAACTAGGGTAACAACCCCCTGTGATTGTGACTTACAGGGGATCAGAATAATCATATTCAATTGGGGCATCAACCCCAAAATGTGTTCCCTACACAAGGGTGGGGTCTATCTAGTTTGGGGCAGTTGACTCCTAAAGACTTGGAACCCCTCCGATATCCTAAGGTAATTGTGGTTCTTCATCCAATTTAGCTGCTACTATCAATGTTGTCATATCTTTCTCTATGGAGGTGGGATCAACATGATAGATTGATATTTTAATCTCTAAATGATCCTCCCCTATTGGTGTAGAGGTTGTTTTATTTGGGGAGGGTACACATATAGGGCTCAGAATACCCTTGATCTTCTCAGCTGTTCATATCTCTCCACCCTATTCAACCACGATTGTCGGTGATCCTTCTTCTACCACATAAGGTATATGAGTTGTAGATTCATGAGCTACAACTACTTTATTACTTATTGGTTTTGCATCAGAATATTCACATGATAATTAGTGAACAAAATAAAAGCACTTGGAACAATGACCAGGTAAACAGGTATGGTAGTTACTTGTAATCCCTTTTTTGATGTGTTTCGATAATTAGGATGCCCATCAGCATTTCATAGTACACCATGGGGATTACTCCCTAATGTGAACATTAAGTGGATCCAGCTGAGAGAATTCCCTGGAAGGATTATCAATAACTACCTCCATATGTTTGGTAGCACTAGGAGATACTTCTCCGGAAATCCCCACAACTAAAGGGACATGTTTCCCAGCTACAATTTCCCTAGGGGTGTATAATGAAGAATTAAATGTCTCTTGAGAATCCTATGGTCCCTATGGAAGTAAAGAATAGAAGTTTTAGGACCTTCATAGTCAAGGAAATTAAATTCCGGGTCAGTATATAGAACGACCTATCCTTCGATATTAATTGGCTCTAAGAGTACCGCCATCAATGACACCATGTCAAACTAGCAAATCTTATCTTTGGAAGAATGGAGTCACCTGTCCATCACACTCAGGTATCAATCAACCTCATTTGGCTACTCTTAATTGGAAATCCATGTGAGGGAAATGGGTTCCCCAAATCTTGGAAGATCAAAGATCCCCCCTTGAAGTAGCTTCCAAATGTCTTCATCAGAAGCGTTCACTCTTAAGTCATCACAGACCCTCCAAGCACTTGGAAACACATCTGTAATGGGAATGCATAGTGCTAGAGGATCAGTCTGGGGAAGTGAAGAAGTTTTCATCAATCGTGATTTATACCTAGGTGCATCTGCAACCATGGTACCCTCAGGGGATGAATTTTATTGGGGGACCGGGGCAAGAGAGGAAATTCCCTGGCTCTAGCTATTGTAGGTAAATCAGCAATATCGTCTCCCTATAAGGAGTGATCATCATAATCATCATCATCTATGATAGCCTCTAATCTCAGTATGGTAGGAACTTGATGAGAGTATTTATAATGATTTCTTTGACCATGAACTAGGGCTTCAATGTCATGAAGGTAATTGTTTACCCTCTTTGACTCATCATCATAGGAAATGTTATCAGGCGCTGAAACATAACCAATTTTGGTAAAGGAAACCTCCCTCTCTTTGAGAAACCACCACAAGGTGATAGGGGACTGATCACAGAAAGGATTGGTGACTCCTCAAATTATCTCATTGCCACAATGTCACTAGAAAGGCAACATTAGAGGGAATGGATGGTTGTCTCTCAGTGGAAGCCTCGACAGATTGTGAGGTCACACCCCAGTATCTCAGGACCTTACTCATGGGTTCATAACCAAGAGTCTTATAAAGTAATTTCCCTGGATACGAATTCTTAGCAATTTCTATTTGTTTCAAATTATCCCTAGATGCCTTTGGGGTCATAACAATGTGAATTATGTCTACTAGCAGGCCCTCTGGATACAATTAAACCCAAGAATCAGTATAACCTTTTGTGAGAAAGGGTATAGAACACTCAGAATATTAAATCATTATTTTACATTGATTATCCTCTCGGGTAACCATTAGGCACAATTTTCAGGATATCATGGGTTGTTTTTCCTGATGTGCACTGTTAGTGGAAGGGGGCACAACATCTAAATTCATATAAACTAATGGAAAAATCTGCAAGGTGTGTATCCCTAGAAGATAAGTTCCTCATCAATACAGGAAACAAAAATAAACTCTCTTAAAGAAAATAATTATTATTGGTTAACAAGGTCTTCATATTCACCATTCACAATGGTAACAATAGGGGAAGTATAAGGATGATAATTAAAGTATTCATGATAGTTGATTTGAGTCAAAAAATTATCATTCATTCCATTTAGTCTGGTCTTCCTACTTATCTTTTGTGGCCCACCCCACCGACATAACCATATTAATATTCTGGATAAGTGGTCGAAGAACCGCATCTGGAATTGGGAAGGGATTGATAAAAGTATACCCCCCCCCCTATGTGGTCTCCTATCCAGCCACAATGGATTTAGAAGGGCCCAGCCACCCAATGAGGTGGCCTCCCCTCACTAACCTAGCCTAGTAAGCGGTAGATTTTGTCCAATAATGGAATAGATATGTTAATGAATTTTACAATGTCCAGTTGAGATTCCATGACAAAGGTTGTGAATCTCACACTACTAGAGTCTCATAATGGTAAAATACAGCCTCTCAGAAACATGGATAAGAAGGCTACCAACAAGAACAATCGGTCGACATCAAGGATAAGTTCACATCCCCACGTGCAAAACCAGACCCCTCCAAGGTAGTCTAGTAGGAACCTTCTCTCCTTTGGGTTTCTAGGGTTGAGAAGGACTTAGGTCAGTGCATTCCAGGCTCTGGACTATATCTCTTAGAAAAGGTGTTAATACAGTCCAAAAAGGAAATGTCTTGCTTTAGGAAAGGGTCAATGTCCTTTGAAAAAAAATTCATGGGAAATGAGCCTCTTATCCAGAGAAGGAGTCCAATAATCATCATCCCATGTGGAAGGAGGATGAAGAAACTATTCATACATATCCTCAATAATGGGGACCCCCAAAATCAGCTCAGCATCCCATAGGCTAATGCTAGCCTACCCTTGGACTAAATGAAAGGTATTTGTATCTGGACTCCATCTACGTTGAACCTATGGGATAAGGGCACTGGATCAATGAGCATAGGTCTGTGTTACCTAGAATTCCTCATATAATCACATATTATATAATTCAACAGGTAATTATTCACATATCTAATGAACCCAGAAAGGCCAAACCCAATCCAAACAAAACGAACCACCACAACGAAGGTCATTCTTTGATAACCAGCCATGTTGTTGATTAGTTGTCTCCATCCATGCAATGATATGATAGTAATGGGCCATTTCATATGGATTGCATCTTGTAACCTCTAGATATCTATGAAAATAATTCTATAATGAACCAACATTTGTATACTTCTGAATGAATCATCCTTTTACTGAAATAAGGACCTTAGGAATGGTGCTATAAAATATCTAGTCAGCAGTTTGGTCAACCCGATGTGGTGTTAGAATCACTCTATCATACAGTAGACCAAATACATAAATGGGAAGCCTTTATAAAAAATGGATACTCCCTCTAACCCATAGTAAGCATATTCACTATGTATTGATACAGTGTGGAAATAGGGATCTTGTCATCAATAAAGTTTTCCAAATTCTTCTACTTTTCATCAGCATTTGAAAGGGAAGCGGTGGTGGCACAGGTGACCCAAAAATCATCGATAACATCCTGTGGAAGAACCATCTCTTTTATATAGAAAAATACCATGAAAAAGTTCAGTCTAATAAAATCATCAAAAAAGACCAAAAATTGGGAAATGACTAAATAAGTTTACATAATAAAGTGGTCCTTGAACTGAACCCTAGAAATGATTCACAGAACACATTCACCCCAAACCAACAGTTCACAGAAGACATTATCCATGAACCAATATTTTGTGGAATAATCCATGAGGCACTGGACTATGGGGCATTGGTCGGTGAACCAAACGGTTCATAGAGAAAGTAAACTGTGTATGGCCCTTACTTCATGGAAGTCTAAGATTAAATTTTGGAAATTTAAAGTTCAGATCGTGAGTAAAAAATTATGCTCATAGAAGGAGATAACCTGCATACAGCACTCACTATGTGGAAGGTCGAACTCATTGTTTTTATAATTGAAGTTTAGTTCACTGATTTAAAATTATTTTGTGGATGAAAAAAACCATGATGGGTTTTCAGTTCGAGGAATGCAAATCACTATTTGTGGTCAAAGGATTTTGTGAAGGGAGAGGTACGTGGAAGCAGAGAAGCCAAGAGAAAAATTAAGAGCATAGAGTTTTCCAAAAATTTGGTAAAAGAATAATGACCTAGGACCCCTATATATAAGCATGGTACCATACCAGTTGCGCCTTTATACCACAAGCTAGTTCAGTTCAGGACCACTTTCAACATCCAAATAGACTCTTTTTCATCCCGATCAGAACCCATTCTAATGGGGGAATATGTAGGGTTCTAAAAAATTAAAAGGGAAATTAAATACTCCCATAAATTTGGAAAAGGAAATAAAATTAATGGGATGAAGTATTTAGATAAAACTATTAAAGAATAAAAAATTGAAAAAGAAGCCAAAATGGTCCGCATACAGAATCTGGGGAACTGTTTGTGGAAGATATTCCCTATGAACTGAGTAGTATGAAAAATGAAGAAAAATACATAGGAAGATTTCATGAACGATGTTGTTGTTAGAATTGAGGTAGAGAATTTCACCTACACATAGGACTCCTGCTGTGAATGGTGTTGTTGGTGAAAACGAGATGGAGCGACACAATGCAGCAAACCGCCCCCACTAACTAAAATGGTTTCCAGGTAAAGCAAAGATGAAGGTGTCTCATGAATAATCCAAGCCATTAGTGGGATTGAGGTAGTGATTTGTATAGCTTCGAACCACAACCGCTATGAACCCCAGCCCCACAAACCTTGGTTGACCGAGTCACCTACAGGCCAGGTGATCACTTTGTGGGCTTCCACAAAAGGTGTCGTGTGACCCATAGATGCAGCCTCCTCATCACTCTATAAAAGGACCCCGAAGAGAGATGAGAAGGGGAATGGATTTTTTGGGGAGAATGGATTTTACATAAGATTTTGAAGACAAATGATGGATTATGTATGGAATCACAAATAGTTTCCAGTAGGTATAAACCCACCATGTACCATGAAAAGAAAGAAACATAATAATAATATGAACTTGACACGAACCTAATTGGGGAACTAAAAACCATATTACCTTCATATATGAACATCCCACAAACTGCAAGGTCAATTCCTCTTCATCAATATCATGTACAATGTAACACGTCACTATATGGATGAAACCCTGCACCAGATAGTGCTTTGCTGTGCAGATGGAATCCAGTGTCGCGTAGAACCACCCTGTGCGGATAGAACCTGGGTCTTTATACCACTAAGTTATGCAGAACACATCTAGGTCTATGTACCATTTTGGTATATGGATGGACCCTCCACCCACATAGAAATATGCTATACAAGGAGACCCCCATCCCACATGAAGAAATAATACGCTGAATGGGGTACCATTAGGCTTTCCACCTTCTGGTCTCGATCATTCCCTTCCATTTACATTCCATTCTTTGAATCCCCTCAACTAACTAGTCCATCAGCATTAGGAAAAAGCCTCTTCCAAAGCCACCAGAATCGTATGATAAAACCATCAGGTGCATCAGCGGGTCCTTCTGAGTTTACATACCCATGATAAGTGAAGTCACTTGAGTAATCCTCGCAATGGTTCAGACCCCCAAAATGTCTTTAAGTTTACATTTCCATGGTAACCTAGGGATCAACCATGGAATAATCATGTAAACCTCCCTATTATAAGGGTTAAGGGAAATTATTGTATTTTTCATTCAACGAGGTTAGTGACAAGTCAAAGGGATCATGCATGATTTTCCCCTTAATAAGGAGCGATGCTTCTCCTATTTCCTAGAACATATTTCTAGGAACTCTCCCTATAGTAAGTCCCTAGACTTTTTATAGGAGGTGGAACTAGTGATCCTATTAGGCTCATCCTGGTACATGCTCGGATAGATCATCATACATGACTATCTTGGATATCAACATGGGGGGGGATCAGCACATTCAAAGCCCCCCCCCCTTCCATATGGGCTCCAGTACCATCTATCAGCAGATGATGTGGGATGTGCGATATTCATACTCATTTCCTCCTCCTGTTTCTCACACCAATCATAACTTACATGATCATAGAGGTTGGTGGTGATTATGACATCTGCATAACCCCAATTCATGGGAATCCTCCTAGGTGTAAGCCCTAACCAAACCCCCAGACCATCATGAGTCGAGATCCTCCTCACAATTCTAGAAACATGGGAAGATTCAACACATAAGCCACATGCAATGAACTATGAGAACTCTAATTCCTACCTTGATTAGGATACATAGGACCCTTTCCTAAGGACTGAGCTCAAAGGAAATTCTCATTAGAAGTTAGTCGCATTAAAATTCCCCCAAACTTACTTCGGAATCCTCTTTATTAGTAAGCCCCAATTTATTTCTCTCAAATGGTAATCTCCCATGTAAAAACTCCAATCATGCCCCCCCTACAAATAAGATGCCTCAAGGGTGTAAGTCCCAAATCAAACTAAAATATGATGGATTTTACCCCCAACTAACTAGGATACATAGGAAGCCTTTCTGAGGTCCAAACATGACACCCAAATCACCCAAATAACCCGAATGTTCTCTGTTCCATATCCCGGGTAGGGTCATATTCACCCATGGGACCATATCTCATTTGGGAATATCAGTACTCCTTATTGTAAGTCCCACACGAAGTCTTGACTAGGAATCTTTCACCTAGAAATCCTATCACAATGATGGTAAACTTCATGGAAGGATCCTTGTCACATGAACTTAAAAGGTGATGTGTCTAGTAAAGTGACACCGTACTATGTGGAATCTAATTCCTCTGACAAGAATATGTAATAATCCCATTTAGTGGGTTATATCCTAACATTAAAACAATATCTATCCCCCATTAATGACGATAAACTCTAGAGAACCTCATGACATGGATTAAATCATCATTGTCTGGGTAAAAAATCATAGAATCGTTAATGTGTCTACAAAACGGTAACTTTGATGAAGAACCTCAAATACATACATATGTATTTTTCAATGGAGAACCTCAGATAAATACAAATGTTTCTTGACCCATGCATATTTTTTATTGATCTTGAGACCTAGGTGTAATCCATAGACACATGCTTGGTTGAGAAACAAGGACTCATGAACATATAAACATTTATTAAATCAATAAGAGAGTCCCAAAGTAGGCAATAATTCCCCCCAAAAGTGTGTGATGAGACTGACCTCCCATCCTTTTGACCAATAGAGTCCTTAAGTGTCATTGGAAAAATTATCCAACGATAACTTTCCTTTTGTAAGTAGGTCAATGAATCATGGATAAAAGGGTCATTGGGTGTTTCTAGCTCCACGAATAAACCCATTAGAGACCATCCGAGCACATCATACCTGACATGGGCCGATTTCACAAAAACTCTACCCCCTAAAATCACCCACTAGAACCATTAAATTGTGGAACCTCCTTTGAAATATAAAAATTACACATTGTCCAGCCCCAATACAATCATGTCGCCCGCCAAAAAGGGTCAAAACACGAATTAGGTTGAAATGAAATGGTAAAACAGACATGAAACTATATAATAGCAAGAAATTAGTTATTACACATTAGTCCATTTGTTTGCCCATGTAAGATGAAAATTGGGTCGAAATGAAATGGTAAAATAGATGTGAAACTCTATAATAGAAAGAAATTTGCAGTTATATGTCGTGTCATTTTATTTTCCATGGTATGATGCGAATTGGGTCGAAACAAAAATGGTGAACCTGATGTGAAACTATATAATATCAAGCATTTAGATATTATAAATCAGGCCATTTTTTCCCTAGTATTATGTGAATTGTGTCAAAACATGGCCACATCATAGTTTGGATCAACACGGGCTGTCAACCCATTATTATCAATCCTTCCAACAATTGAGTCCCTATACGTGGAAAAAGGCAAAGATCCTCACTCACCTCTTCCACCTAAACTGGACCTAAATCTTCATTTTTTGAATCAAAACCTACAACTAAGCTAGATATAGCTTTGGTTTCTTCATTCCATTTCCCTCCATTAAGAATTCTCCCAACTTCAACCTCCAAAGTCAGTAGGAAAGAAATTTAAGATAACAGGGTTCAATCGTCATCACGATTGCCTATATGGGAGCTCTGGTTGACCCACAGCTCTTCGGTATATTTATATATGCATGGAACTGTCTTTTTTGCTAAGTATATGTATATATATTCATTTTAATATTAATTAAATATATTTATATGTAATTTATAATTTTTTTAAGAAGTTATAATTAAAATGTAAAATTTAATGAATAGAATATTTTTTAAATCACAATTGATAGTAGATTTAATATTTATATTTTCATTAATAAATTTATTCAAAATATTTTATATTTAAATAAAATAAATTTATAATATTTATAAATATAACTATATGATTTTATTTTGTTTAAAATATATATTCATTCATATAATTAACAATATTTTTTAGAAAATATAACTAATAACATTTAAATTCATTTTTATAATGTTAAATATTTACTCATTTATATAATTAAAAAAGGATTTAAATGTTATCAAATATATTTAAAAACAATCCTTATTAATATTAAATATATAATTAATATTATATAAATTAATATAATTATTAATTTGGTGCATTGACATATGACAACTCATATCTTTTATACACTTTAATTCATGATTTATTACATAAAGAGAAACATTTACAATATAAAAAGATCATGATGCCTATTATCTTAGAAAAATTAGATACATATCACAATAACATAAGACAAAGATACAACAACATTATTTAAAACACCATAACATGATCTTAGGATTCTCTTAATCTTAAAAAATTGCATGAGATAACCTGAGAATGTACCTAACAAAGATAGAAGCTATAAATCCTAGTGAATGATCAATCAACATATTTCATGGAGTAAGACAATACATATTAGTCAAAGGAATAACATAGTGACATAAAAAGGTGAGTATCATAATCATGAGATTTGAATCATGGAATAATTTTATAACATCAATGAATCATAGTCATTTCGCTACAATATAAAACATGACAACATACGCACAAGTCAAGGATAACCAAGAGAGACACCATAACATAGTATGCTTAGAATAACGGTAATTTAAACATACATGGTATCTCATGAAATAAAAATATTACATAATTAATTAGAGGGAAATATAATTCTAGTCCCACTCTTCATATTCATATTATGTACATGCATTTGTGTTCCATATAGATCATACAACATAAGAATGTATTCCATCACATTTTATCCAACAATTAAGGAGTGTGGGTTTCATATATGGTAGTCCCAAATCAATGAAGTATAGGTACAACTAGATTAATACCCTAGAGTGGAAATGAGGATGGGTATTCAAAACACAAATGTTTACCATAGAAAAACATGGAATAGTTTTTGCAGTATAACGAGTGTATATAAAGGTTCATGAAAGAGTTTAATGAGTGTGAAAGGTATTCTCTCATTAATTAGGAATCACAAGTACAATAAAAATATGTGTAAAAACATATAAAAATTAGAGAAATTGGATATCAAAAGACTTAATAAAAATAAAGTACTTGAATAAAAAGAAAGGGGAAGAGAATCCCTGACCTGGGAGGGTTCTTCTAAAAGCTAGGGAGGAACTTCTTAAGAGATTATGAACACCTTGGGAGGGATTTAAAGAGGTAAAGGAATAATAAATTTATTCTCAAAAGGTTTTGAGTGAATATGAATGAGAGGTTGGGTTGGTTTTCATAGAAAAAGTGAGGAGAATTATTTAGTCATTTATATACATAGGTTTTGGACTCCAAGTGACAAAATAATCAAAACCAAAAAACTTTTGAAGGGTTTTCCCATGGTTTCTTCCAAACAAGAGTGGTTTTCAATATCTTATTAGGCTATGAACAAAACTCATTAA
Source organism: Viscum album (assembly GCA_963277665.1). Lineage (NCBI taxonomy): Eukaryota > Viridiplantae > Streptophyta > Magnoliopsida > Santalales > Viscaceae > Viscum > Viscum album. Next base: position 627,501,485 of record OY728162.1, on the reverse strand, counting down.
AATAATACCATTGGTTAAGTAGAAGTAATTCATGTTTATAAATAATTATTTTTAAAACCATTAAATATAATATAGGATTTGGAGGATTCATTGATTTTAAATAAAAGTAATCAAATAACTTTAATATTGCATTATATTAATGGCGGAAACTATATTTGGTCATTAATTACTTTTATAGAATTTAATACATCAATTTATATCTATTATGATTTTTTATAATACACACTGTGTATTTATACTCACGACTAGAAAAATAACCGATTACAACACACTTATTTCCATGGTTTATTAAAACTATAGAAATAGGTTATCAGATTTCACAAATTTATTGAAACTGTTAAAATAAATATTCTTATATCCCATCTTCATGATCGTTCCCTCCAACCCTATCCTCTCTTCACAAACAAGACTTCCCCTACAAATCTTCTCTCGGCCAGTGCTTCCCTTCTTCGTGACTAAGCCCCAACCTCTATATATTTTCTCATGGTATTCCTCCTCCTCTGATGTGGCTCCAAGATAGCCAACTCACTTCCTGGTCGATGTAGATCTGATGTGGCCTCCCCACCTCCCTTTCAACGTGACTCTAGCATGGCCTCCTCACCTCCATGTTATCCTCCTCCTCTATCATGGTTTAACATAGCTACAATGTGGATCCAACACAACCACCCACCTCCCTGAGATCCTTCTCCTCCAACACAACCACCTAACATCTCCGATCTCTCACTCAAACCAAGGACTTCCCTAATGATCCACTTTATCCCATCACTTCTCTCTAACCCTAAAAAAATAATCCCTTCCATGATTTCACACAAAAAAATCCCCACCTCGTTCTCTTCTATTTAATTTCATCTGCATAACTAGTTAGGGTTCCCATCATAGTGCATTTTTCTTGGATTATAGGCAACCTTATGTTGTCTCCCCAAAGAGTCACTATAAATGGATTTCTATTTATGAATTTCTCTTTTCCACAATATTATCTATACACAAATTTTTATTCTTTTATACTATGTGTTTAGTTAGACAGTCAACCATATTTATTTCATGAACATACACTTTTATGATTTTCTCCTTGCAATAATGTTTTATTTAAAACCCATTGTATTGTTGTTGCATAATGTTATTTTTTCACTCTTTATACATGATTAGACAATGTCAAATGCATGACTTGGTTATATTTTATATTCTTCCATGTTTATATTTATGTATGTTTATAGTAGTGACTAAAAATCATGTTCTGTATTCCCTTTTCAATATAATCATACCCAACTTGAAATAGTACCAATATTACATTGATATTATAGGTATAATAAAGTTTCCAAGAACAAATTCATGATTTTTATCTGGTCAGGGTTTATTTGATTTCACTTACTGAAAACTAGTCATAGAACTTATAACTTATTGTAACTTATTTTTTAGAAGTGTTTCCCATTGAAAAAATACTTTTATACAACTTATTTATGCCCATTTTCAATAATAGAAAAATATTTCTTATTTTCTACACTGATTATCAAATGTGATAAGTCCATAAATAGTTTTCAATAATATAAGTCAATAAGACACCCAATATTTATTTTTTAAAGTTCTTAAATAGTTTTCAATAAGTACCATTATTTTTTTGATGTCATAAAATACTCAAAAATAAGATGCATAAATTAATTATTATTTTTGGTATATGATATTTTCATGCATTGTTAAAAGTTGTTTAACACTAAACTATATTACAGTATTTGTTTTCCAATATATAGAATTTTACTTTTTGAAATATAATGATTTATTATCTTCTATATTTATTTTGCATTTACTAGTATACATGATAGGGTGACATGTACTTCAAAATCTAGAGAAGGATTTTGTAAGTAAATGAGGTGTTATTTTATTTATGAATAATCTTTAGGGATTAATTTTTTTATGGGAAATAATATCTTTTTTATAAACATTATATAATTTTCATTTTTTTATTGTTTGATCTAAATTTATAATTCTTTAAACATTTTTTTTAATTTTTATTTGTCGATATTGGATACTTTCTTAGGCTAAATTATTTCAAGGTTGATATTGGTTTAAATAAATTTCCATTTTACATGGAATTTACTTATGAAATAATATTCTATTCTAAAATAATGTAATTATATTTTAATATATAATGGTGGTTTAAGAATGTTTGTATGTGTGGATTCATGTTATTTTTAGGTTGGATTCATTTTACATTCACCCATTCCATGAAGGTTATTAAATGAAATTATTTTTATGCTTATCTTTTCCTGTTAATGAGAAGAAATTATTCTTTGATATTTTATTTATTATGAGAATTTATTCTATATGAATTGGTTATATTTCTTATCCTTCCATTTTTATATTTATGTAACTTTACACTGATGTCTATTGATTATTTTTTGCATTCCCATTTACATTCTAATCATACCACCTTGAAATAGTATTGATATTAAGTAGAGATTACAAGTATACTAAGCATTTTGGGAACTAATGTGATATTTCTATCCCTCCAAAGACTATTTGATAAAAAAATTGAAAATTTTCTACTTCACATATCACATATGATAGGTTCTTTTTTATACGTGTATCATGTTGAAAACAAACATTTTCTACCACTTATTTAAATAGTACATGTTGAAAAACCATTATTTTATATTATTTAAGTATTCAAGCATATATGTTATTGATAAAGTACTATAAGAAATTAAATAGGTATATATTTTCTCATAAAACTATTATTTTTATGTTATTTATATATTTAATGTGGCGTGTTATTGATAAACTACTATGATCGATCTCTGTAGGTATATATACAAGTGAGTGTATATGTTATGGTCTCAATATATTTCCTTTCATAAATAATAATTTTTAATAAGTTATGTTCTTGAGGAATTACTATTTTATGGCATGTATATATTATTGATAAATAATATATTTTTCTAAACCACTATTTTATGTTATTTATATATTCAAGTTGGTATGTTCTTGAAAAAGTACTATGAGAAATTAAAGAAGGATTATATTTTCTTTCACAACTACTATTTTTATGTTATTTATTTATTCAAGTCAACGTATTCTTGATAAAAAAATATGATCGGCCCAAGAAAGTATATATTCATGTGGGTGTATATGTTATTTTCTCAATATATTTCCTTGAATAACAAATATTTTTTAGCTATCTAAAATTGTCGCAATATATTATTCACATTTTGGTAAAACATTTTTTATCAGTTAGCTATATCCATACAACCCATTAACTACTTAGCCTTTGTTTTTTATAGAAAAAAATTGGTGCATCACATTAAAAAATTATATTCCTCTTCCATGATAGGTAATATCATCATTCTGGTTTAAACTATCCATGTATCACCAGCCAAACTGGATGATTTTTTCTTGATGTGAAAGTTTTGGTGAGCATTATTCTGCTTTTACTCAGGTCTTTCATTGTATTTTAATGTTAGTCCTCTAAATATAAAATTGTATAAGTGGGTAATCTTATGGTTTTAGGATATACCGTGAGTGAAAAATATTGAGAAAATTCCTTATAGCCAATGAAGAAGTCATTTTATTGGGAATTAGACTATGAATTGAACTACTTCTATCCACTTTTCAATCATCTATGTTTAATTTAAATTGTTCCCCCTACTCAATCCATGCACAATCCACCTAAACTATGACCTTGCCTCAAACCCCCTATACACTTCCTCTATAGTATGTTTCTTATATTTGTTTATTCAACTTCTAATTTATATTTACATTATTCTAATTTAAAATATTCTAGCTTATAGTTTCTATTCTTTTATTTAGTGTTTGGAAACTCCCTGAAATTATTCATTGTAATTTTTTTGGATATATAAACCCTATGAATTTCCATATTTTTAATTGTAATCTAATTTCCATCAATAAATAGTGTAATTAATAAGAAATTAGAATTAGTAAATCATAAAAAATTATTCAAAATAAATTCATTATTTTTGATTACTTGTAAAATGACCAAAAACTATTCAGTACCTTCAACAAATTTATTAATGCCTGATATTCTGATTTCTTAAGTTCCAAATTTTATCCTTGATTTATATTATTTTTTCCATGAATTCAAAAGTTCTCAATTACATTAAATTTCTTTAATTTTATCAAGAAAATATTTAGATGATTCGTTTATCATGTGATATACATGTTTGAGAATAGATCACTTCTCACATATTATCTTCCATAGCTTCCTATGTATTTGATATTCTCAACACGATCAAGTGTTGAGTTTGATGTCTTCATATCATAATTCATGAAATAAATTACTTTGTGTCAAAACATAACATTCAAATTATATTTCTCCAAGTTTCCTTGTGTTTTTGAAACAAGATTCAATAAGTATTTTTAGAGACCTACAATATGTGCATTTATATAATTTTTCATTCTAACATGAATAATAAAAATTCACTTTCCCGATATTTATTTCAGTAGGGGAAACATATTAAATATAGTTAATTATTGGATACACTATTAACAAAACGTACTATATTGTGGTTAGTGATTCATAAAGTGATAATCAAAATTGATATTTTTATATTTTGTAAATATTTATTCAAACCAGATACATGTAGAACATTTAATTGTGGTCCTTAACAATGAGTTTTCTATTCAATGTGATAATAAATATTCTAAGTGTTATGATAGGTTCCTGAGAAAACATATTTGTGATCAGGCCACCAAGTTTCCTTTAATTTTCTTTCCATCATATTTTTTATTATTATAAATTCTAAAAATTATTTTCAATGATATATTTTGTCTATATGTTCTGATGCTAATTATTTTTCCTTCCATATTTCATAGTTTCTTAATTGTACATATAAATTTCATTATGTAATTTTTTAATAATAAAATATGAGTTGACATATAATTCGAAAATGAATTGTATTATTTTTTTCTTATGTTGTTCCAAAATGTATTAAAATTATTACTTGAGTAATTAGGTTACATGCCCATTTGGAGGAAACAAAAATCCAAGAAAATATCACAAGATGATCTTTTTTAATTATCACTTGATTGATTCTCTTTTAAATATATTTTTCCAATATGTTTTTAAATTATAGGGGTCTTGACATGGCACGCCCGGGTTTAAATTTTAATTTGTTTATGAGTCGGGTTGGGTTTTTGGGTGAATTGTGGTTAAAAATTTGAGTTTTTGGAGAAAAGTGCATGTATGTGTGTTTGGAGGCATCTGTGCTTGAGAAAAACACGGTTGAGGGGTCGTGCAGTGACACCCTAGTCGCCGCACTACCCTCCCTGCATGCGGGGGAAACTAAATGTCCTTTAATTATTGAACATGGTGGTTATATATATATATATATATATATATATATATATATATATATATATTATTTAGAATCAATAACCCTAAAATTAATACTATTATTCATTATTAAAATAATTATTTTATCATTATTTTATATTTATTAAAGTGGTTGTTATTATTATTAATAACATGTAAATTATTATATTTATTATATAACTTTTATTATTATAATAATTATATTAAATGTTTTAATGAAATTAAGAAAAAAAAGGTAAAGAGGGTGAAAGAGGGTGCGCATCGCGCAACCCCCCTGATTGGTTTTGATAAAAAACAAAAAGGAAATGAAAAAAAATAAAGGAGGAGGGTTTCCCCCTGATTGGAAGCAGCGGCCGCTCCCTTGAACCACCTCACGTCGGCACCCTCAGACCAGCCGCACGCCGCCTCCATCCCCTCCTGCCTGCTCCACCTCCTGATGCCCCAGCTCCGTCCAGCAGCGACACCCCGTTCCCCTTCCCCGTTCGCAAGCCAGCCGCCACCCTTGTCCAGGCTGTCGCCATCTGCCCCTTTCCTGCTCCGGCCTCACACCCACCAGCCACACCGGATCCGGCCTCACACAAACCAACCTCCGGCCAGCCATCTTTCCGGCGCTACCCCCGTCGTTCTCTTCAGACAGCTGATCCGCAACCCCCTGTGGTATTATTTCATTCTTTTAGGTGTAAAATTTTGTTAGGGTTTGTTGTTCAGGAGTTAATCTTGTTTTAGTTGGTATGATTTTCATTTTGTATTGTGGTTTTGGCTTCCCGCGGGTGCGGTCGCGGTGCAAATGAGGTTTCGCACCATTTTCTGGTGGTCCGCCAACATTTTAGGTAGGCGATTCCACCTATTATAATTTATTTATGAATTAATTTGTATGTTTAATTAAATTAGCATATTATTTAAATTATTTGTTTGGTGAAAAGTTTGTTTTTATCATTTTTTGAGTTGATTCGTTTATTTGAGTGTAGTTTTGTGGTAAAACTTTTTTGCGCACCATGAGAATGTTCTATTAATTGTCTAACTGATTTATTAAATGATTTTTTTGCTAAAAGAATATTTTTTAGAGTTTATTATTCGTTTTATTTTTGAAGTGGTATGTTCATATGTGTTATGGTGTGGTTTTGATGAAATCTACTTTGTAACATCAAATAGTGCTTTATTAAATCATTTAGTTGGTTTATTAAAATATACCAAGGTTGAGAATTGTGTTTTAGAAATGTGTTGGTGTGAATTTGATCATAAAAGTGTTTTTAAGGGGTTTAAGTTGGTTTTGTGTGTTTAAAGTCGCGGTATGCTTTTCAAAATTGTTTCGTAAAGTTTTAAATGGTTTATTAAATAATTTTGAGGCTATGAGATTGGTTTTGAAAATGTGTTTAGGCGCACACGCTTTAAATGTAAATTTCATCGTGTCGTGCGCTTTTGTCTGGTTTTTCACTCTAGGTGTCTTCTTGAAATGGGTTGTTGGCTTGGCATCGTGTGGTTTTGTTAACACTTTGCAGATTTTTAAAGTGGTTTAGTAAATTATGTGGATGGTGTGAGTTGTGTTTTGAAAATATGTTGAGGTGGTTCTTTTGTGTTGTTTATTCAGTTGGGTGATTTTATGTTAGTGTTTATGTATTTTGGTTGTTGTGCGTTTGTTTCAGCGCATTGGCGAGGTAATTCCGCGAAATTGTGGTCGTCTGCCTGCGCGTGCTTGTGCGCCCGCTCGAGGCGTGTCGCTTCATCGTGTTTTGACTGCGAGCCGAGGTATGTCCCCCACTGAACTCATCTTTAAATTTATATTTTATTAATTTCTTGATGTTTTTATTATTTTTAATAATTGAGAAATGATATAAGATAATTAATTTTTAAATGATTACTTGGTGTAAAAAGAGTCTTTTATTTTATACACAACACTTGAAATATTTTCATGATTAGCGGACACCCAGTATTAAAAGAATTCCATTTTTTCCTTTTAACATAATGCACAGAATCTCAAATATAGTTCTGGTTTCAATGATAAATGATTTCTTCTAAAGAAGTGTTTTGGGTTTTTCTAAGAAATAATGTTTTTCTTTAAAATTGGTGAAGGCCCGTTTGGCACTTTGATAAATTAAATTATTTTGGAAAACCCACTGAGGGGTGATATTTGGTGTGCATTGATTGTGTGAGTTTTTTCTGATATTTGTGCATCGTGATTGATTGATTTACATTGTGGACACACCCATTTTTATTGTATGTGTTGACATGGGAACCTAGAATAGTGAGTGAATCTTCTAAGAACGATTGTTCCACTAGTTTAGATTACGCACTGGCTAGTAGCCCAATAACAGGGGAATACTGAGTTATTGCTTCTATGGTGATTGGGCCCCTCGGTTAGACCATGTAGGGCTATGCCGAGTGTTAGGGAGATATGATGTCATCGGGTTAGGGAATGCCTTCAGGATGAGTCGCATGTATAGTACGTTCTAGATTGTTCACGATCTCTTAGGTTCAACCCATGTTTCTTTTAGTGTTTATTTGTATCTGAAGGATGATTGAGAGGTCTAGTTCAGTTGATGGCCCCATGCGCCACTTTTTCCATTGCCCTTAGTGTGTGTTGTGTGTTGTGTGTGGTTTTCCATTTGACCAAAAACTAAAATTTGGATTTCTAAATTGTTCGAAAAAGTGTTTTAAAATGAACTGCATATGTTTCCTCCAATCACAAAACATGTTCTTAAATTAAAAAGGGAAATGGACTGTTACTTGTTTTAGAAATGAAAGTGTGTGTGGAAACCAATATTTTATATAATTTAGCTCAAGCATGGAATTGATAAATTATTTATTTAATGGTTTGTGCATTGGTAAGAGAATTAGTCAGGCCTACCTACTGAGTTTTAATACTCACGGCTATAGTGTTTTCCTATTTTTAGTTTCTTTTTTCAGGTTTGAATCGAGCTTTCTCACCATGGGAAAGTGTTGTTTGTGGTTTGTTGAGTGACTCTCGAGGTCGTGAGGGGTTTTAGTCGTGGTCAGGTAAGTTTGTTGTTATTGGTCGTTCTTTCTTTTTGTATTGTTTATTTACTTTGTGTTGTTCTATTTTCCTTCTTCTACTTTATTTATTTTCATTGGGTGAAATCCTTCCCTCCTTATTTCTTTTGATGTTATGGCACTTGTCGCTAGCTCGGGAGGATCGAGAATGCCTCTCGAGCCATGTCGCGGACCGGCTCGGGTGACCGATTTAGGGTTGACCTGGGTTGGTTCGTGACAAAAGGGTATCAGAGGAGGTTGGATCTTGAGCGGACCTTGTTTTTCAGAGCGCCCATTGTTATTTGGGGTTGTCATGGTAGAAGGAGTAGAATTGTCGGGACTCGAGGTGTACAGACGAGAAGGACGTCATGAACCATTTCTTGTTCTAAACCTCAGGTTACCATGGGATGTTCAGGTTGTTAGTTTCTTTTGGTTCTTTTGAATTCTTTCATGTTGGGAAATGAAATGGAATCTAGGCAGGTGATCTTCGTGAGCTCTCATGGTCTAGCAAGCCATGTGGAGCTGGAGACATTACCCTAGACTGCTCCTTGTGACGGTGGCGTGACTGGCATATGGCCGCCAACCATATGTCTGAGTCATCCATCGACGCTAGTTTCTCCTTGTGGATCGTTTGGGATTTTCTTTATTTCTAAGAAATGTTTTTCAAGGTTTTATTTTGGGAATTGTGAAAATTTTAAAGTGAAATGGCAATTACCATGTTTGACCAATCCTCTTTCTTTCTTGTTCCATAGTGTTCGCCCCCTCACGAAGGTTTGATGGATGCCCAAGGTGCAACATCGGGTGGTGGATCCTTAGAAAACCCTCCTGTTGATCAATCCATGGACTAAATCCTTGAGTTTTGGAAGTTAAACCCACCATATTTTTATGGACAAGTAGATCCTCTTGAGGCGGAGGAGTGGCTATAGAAGATTGAGAGGAACTTCTGTTCTCTTGTGCCACCTGAGTCGTTAAAGGTGAAGTTGGCTACCTTTATGAATGAAAGCCCAACCTGGAAATGGTGCAAGTACGTGTCTTAGAACAGGCCTTGGGAAGATCTGACATGGTAGTTTTTCAAGTCATCGTTCATCCAACAACACTTCCCTGAGTTGACAAAGCTGAGGAAGAGGATGGAGTTGTGTTGCCTTCAGCAAGGCGTTGAATCGGTACTAGAATTATATCGACATTTCATAGACCTAGTTCTGTATGATTAGTGTTTTTTTTCAAATGATCCCAGGAAGGCTCGGAAATTTTAGTCCGGACTCCGACCTGAGCTGTGATCAAAAGTGGAAGAGCTCAACATAACCACTTTCTTGGATGTTGTGGTGAAAGACTTTCTGGCTGAAGTTGGGTTAGCCGGAGGACTTGAGGTGGTGAATCTTACATCTTTGGGCAGCAGTGCAGAGGATGGTGATAAGAAGAATAGGAATTGGCCTGATGCTGAGGGAACTGATAGAGGAATCAAGAGGCCTTCAGACCTTCAGTCATCTTCCTCATAGAGTAATGCCTTGATCTGTCACCAGTGCGGTAAGCAGGGGCACAAGAGGCCAATGTGCATGAATGCTCCAAAACCTTTCCACACCTATGGACGTCTGGGTCACTTACAACGATTATTCTGAGGTGTTTCCAAGAAGCGCGCTGAAGCCATACTTGGTTCATCGAAGGTTACCTCAGTCGGTCAGCGGGAGTAGGGCGATGTTGGGGGATCAGTTTGATGTTTTCTCTTTGTAGTGTTTCTTGGATGTGGTAATCATCTTTTGTATCGTTTTTCTGTGTTTCTTTTTCTTCAGTTAAAATAATGGTTGTGGTAGAACCTCATTAAAACTTTTACTTTATTGGAGTGTGTTTGGTGAAATTCTGGTCTTTATGTTATGTTTGGGGATTTTTGAAGCCTGACTGCGAGGTAGGAGATGCTTCAATCATCGGTGCTCCAGCCATAGGCCCCGGAGTGAAGCTGGCATGTAGTCAAGATAACCCCATCAATGTAAAAAGTTTTTAATTTAATCCCTGTCTTTAATGTTTCTGGGTTCGTGTTCTTCCGAGGTTGTGAATTTGTTGATATAGTGATGATGGCAGTTTTGATACTCTCTCGGTTGGGCACTTCCTTCCCCTCCCCTTCCCTTCCCGTCCCTCCCATTGTAGTGGAGTTTCTGGTCCGTACGGGGGAAGTCTCTGAGTCCGATTGATCTCACCAGTCCTTATGGTGGGGAGACCCATCGCGGGTCTCGCTGAATTCAATTTGGCTTGTCTCCTATTGTGGGGAGTCCGTTCGGACCTCCCGTGTCAGTACCTCAATTTCTTTCTAGTGTTAGTTAGAATAAGGTTTTAAGAGGTACTTGTTGGAGGTAGTTTAAACTCATTTGTTGGTCTTGTGAGGGTTGTTGTGTTTCTCTTGGTGTTGTTCTGGATGTTGTTTTTTAATGTTGAATTGAGGGTGAAGAAAATGGTAGAGTTCTGTTTGATGATGTTTGAGGTGTGTGTATGTTGAACTGAATTTACCTTCGTGAAAGTTTTGTTCTCTTTGAACTGATCAACTGGAAGTGGTCACACTTCTGGGGGTGGGTGACACTTAGTGTGGAGTTAATTTCTGTCGCATGAGTTCTTCTTGTAAATATCTCCCTTTTTGAGAGTGTTTTGGGATCTCTTTGTTATTTTTCTTTATATATCTCTTTGAATTGTAAAGTAATATCGGTTCCTGTTTTGGCTTATGATCATGTTGTGGCTTTACGAGGGTGGAAAAAGTTATAGTGGGGAGAATTGTCACGGCCGGGTTTAAATTTTAATTTGGTTATGAGTCGGGTTGTGTTTTTGGGTGAACTATGGTTAAAACTTTGAGTTTTTGGAGAAAAGCGCACATATGTGTGTTTGGCGGCATCTGCGCTTGAGAAGAACATGGCCGAGGGGTCGGGCATCGACACCCTAGTCGCTGCGCTACCCACCCTGCATACAGGTGAAACTAAATGTCCTTTAATTAATGAACACAGTGGTTAAATATATATATATATATATTATTTATAATCAATAACCCTAAAATTAATACTATTATTCATTATTAACATAATTATTTTATCATTATTTTATATTTATTAAATTGATTGTTATTATTATTAATAACATGTATATTATTATATTTATTATATAACTTTTATTATTATCATAATTATATTAAATGTTTTATTGAAATTAAGAAAAAAAAAGGTAAATAGGGTAAAATGGGGTTCTCATCACACAACCCCCCTGATTGATTTTGGTAGAAAAAATGGAAAGAAAATGAAAAAAATAAAGGAGGATGGTTTCTCCGTGATTGGAAGTAGAGGCTGCTCCCTCGACCCACCTCCCGCCGGCACCATCAGACCAGCTACACAGCGCCACCATCCCCTCCTTCCTGCTCCTCCTCCCGCTGCCCCTACTCCGTCCGGCAGTGACACCTCATTCCCCTTCCCCGTTCTCAAGCCATCCACCCCCTTGTCCAGGTCATCCACTTTCTCCCCCTTGCCTGCTCTGGCCTCACACCGACCAGCCACACCGGATGTGGCCTCACACAACCCGACCTCCAGCCAGCCGTCTCACTGGTGGTACCCCCGTCGTTCTCTTTAGACAGCCAATCTGCAACCCCCTGTGGTTGTATTTCATTGTTTTAGGTGTCAAATTTTGTTAGGGTTGGTTGTTTAGGGGTTTATCTTGTTTTAGTTGGTACGATATTCATTGTGTATGGTGGTTTTGGATTCCTGCAGGTGCGGTCGTGATAAGAATGAGTTTTCGCAACATTTTCCGGTGGTCCACCCACATTTGAGGTTGGCGATTCCGCCTATTATAATTGCTTGATGAATTAATTTGTGTGTTTAATTAAATTAGCATATTATTTAAATTATTTGTTTGTTGAAAAGTTTTCTTTAGCATTTTTTGAGTTGCTTCTCTTATTTGAGTGTAGTTTTCTGGTAAAACTTTGTCGTGCACCATGAGAATGTTCTATTAATTTTCTAACTAATTTATTAAATGATTTTTGTGCTGCAAGAATATTTTTTTAGAGTTTATTATGCATTTGATTTTTGAAGTGGTATGTTCATATGTGTTATGGTGCGGTTTTGGTGAAATCTACTTTGTGCAATCAAATAGATCTTTATTAAATCATGTAGTTGGTTTATTAAAATATACCAAGGTTGAAAATTGTTTTTTAGAAATGCGTTGGTGTGAATTTGATCATAAAAGTGTTTTTAAGGGGTATAATTTGGTTTCATGTGTTTAAAGTTGCAGTATGCTTTTCAAAATTGTTTTGTAAAGTTTTAAATGGTTTATTAAATAATTTTGAGGCCATGAGTTTGGTTTTGAAAATTTGTTTAGGCGCACGTGCTTTAAATGTAAATTTCATCATGTCGTGCACTTTTGTCTGGTTTTTCACTCTAAGTGTCTTCTTGAAATGGGTCATTTTCTTGGCGTTGTGTGGTTTTGTTAACACTTTGTGGATTTTTAAAGTGGTTTAGTAAATTATGTGGATGGTGCGAATTGTGTTTTGAAAATATGTTGAGGTGGTTCTTTTGTGTTTTTTATTCTGTTGGGTGGTTTTATGTTAGTGTTTATGTATTTTGGTTGTTTTGTGTTTGTTGCAGTGCATTGGCGAGGAAATTCTACGAAATTATGGTCGTCATCCTGTGTGTGCTTGTGCGCCCGCTCGAGGTGTGTCGCATCATCATGTTTCAACTGCGAACCGAGGTATGTCCCCCACTGCACTCATCTTAAAATTTAAATTTTATTAATTGATTGATGTTTTTATTAATTTTAATAAATTGTAAATGATATAAGATAATTAATTTTTAAATGATTATTTGGTGTAAAAAGATCTGTTTATTTTATACACAACACTTGAAATATTTTCTTGATGAGCGGACACCCAGTATTAAAAGAATTCCATTTTGGCCTTTAAAAATAATCCACAGAATTTCAAATATAGTTCTAGTTTTAAAGATAAATGACTTCTTCTGAACAAGTGTTTTGGGTATTTTTGAGAAATGGGGTTTTTCTTAAAAATTGGTGAAGTCCCGTTTGGCACTTTGATAAAATAAATTATTTTGGAAAACCCACTTAGGGGTGATCTTTGGTGTGAGCTGATTTCGTGATTTTTGTGTGATATTTTTGAATCTTGACTGATTGATTTACATTGTGGATGCACCCCTTTTTATTATATGTGTTGACATGGGAACCCAGCATAGTGAGTGAATCTTTTGAGAACGATTGTTGCACTAGTTTAGATTACGCACTGGTTAGTGGCCCCATAGCAGGGAAATAATGAGTTATTACTGCTATGGGGATTGGGCCCCTCGTTTAGGCCATGTAGGTCTATGCCGAGCATTAGGGCGTTATGACATCATCGAGTTAGGGAATTCCTTCTGGATGAGTCACATGTATAGTACGTTCTGGATTGTTCACGATCTCCTAGGTTCGACCCATTATTCTTTTAGTGTTTATTTGTATGTGATGGAAGATTGAGAGGTCGAGTTTAGTTGCTGGCCCCGTGTGCCACTTTTTTCATTTCCCATAGTGTGTGTTGTGTGTTGTGTGTGGTTTTCCATTTGACCAACAACTATAATTTGGATTTCTAAATTGTTCGTAAAAGTGTTTTAAAATGCAATGCATCTGTTTCTTCCAAACACTAAACTTGTTATTCAATTAAGAAGGGAAATGGACTTTTACTTGTTTTAGAAATGAAAGTGTGTGTGGAAACCAATATTTTATATAATTTAGTTCAATCCTGGAATTGATAAATTCTTTATTTAATGGTTTGTGCATTGGGAGTAGAATTATTCGGGCCTACCTACTGAGTTTTAATACTCGCGCCTGTAGTGTTTTCCTAATTTTAGTTTCTATTGTAGGTTTGACTCAAGCTTGCTCGCCGTGGGCAAGATTTGGTTGTGATTTGTTGCGCGACTCTCGAGTTCTCTAGGGGTTTTAGTCGTGTTCAAGTTAGTTTGTTGTTGTTGGTCTTTCTTTCTTTTCATACTGTTTATTCACTTTGTGTTGTTCTATTTTCCTTCCACTACTTTTTTTTATTTTAATTGGGCGAATCCGTTCCATCCTGCTTTTTTTGACGCCCTGGCGCTTGTCTCCAGCCTGGGAGGATCGGGAACACCTCTTGGGACATGTCGCAAATTGGCTCGGGTGACCGGTTCAGGGTCGACCTGGGTTCTTTCGTGACATGACCACTGTATATTGATAATTATCTTTTCATTTATTTTAGTTTATCATATTATTGAATCATTATTCTCCTAGATAAGCTATGGGTGTATACCATAAGATGGTTCTTTTTCATCATAGAGTTAGGTGACCTATCACTTTATCATGGGCATTGTATGCATTCATATGTGAATTATAGACAACTTATTGATTTAAATTGCCTTTATGTGTTTCTTTGATAATCAGTTAGTGTAGATAAATATATTTTTTGTGATTTTTAGAATGATGATCGTGGACCTAAAATGGTGATATAGGGACCAAATTATGTTTGGACATGTTTAAACTGAGGAACATGTTGGGTAATGGTGAATATTAAATTCATAAGATAAATGGAAAATTATGTGAGGATTTCAGATAGATAAATAAGGCTAAAAATTTAATAAAGAATGGAAATAAGGGTATATTGGGTGAAAAGTAGTGTTTTTTTAATTTCATATAGTGGAATTATATGTTTCATTATGTCCTTATGATAAGTTAAACATGAATTGGGGGTTTTAAGGGGTACAATTACTATTAAAATGGCCACTTATTCATGTGAAAATTAGTGTTTAAGAGGGATAAGCACATCAAGATGACTTTGGTTAATTAACCTTAATATTGAAAGATTTATAGGAATTCATTGTCTATATACAGTGGATTATATAAATATTGGAATAGTATTTTATGAGTATAAAGTGTTGAATAAACTTATAGAAAGCACATAGAGTTCCTGGGGTGTTGGACATATTCTTGAGATTACAAAAATATAATATTGGTATGCTTTAAATGGTTTTCTAAATTATGTGGAATTTTTTTAGAGGAACATATTATTGATTCTAAGGGTAAAATCATGTCCAATGTATGTTAAACCAGAATGTGTGATGATGTTCCTTAACCAATTTTTTTAAGGTGTGAGTTACATGATAAATTTTTATGTTATGAAGCTAGAAATGAATCCTTAAATGGTTACATGGGAAGAATAATTGGGTAATGGTTGAGTAATTAAACTTGATAAGAAATATGGATATTGAGACCTTATTTTACCAAAGTGTAAGATTAGTATGCTTTAAATGGTTTGAAAATTTCTAAGAAAAATGTTTAAAAGGAATATGGTATTGATTTTAAATGGGAAAGCATGTCCAATGTATGTTAAACTAGAATCTGTGATGATGTTTCTTAACTGGGTTTGTTAAGGTGTGAGTTACATGCTGAATTTTTATACAATGAAGATGGAAATGAATCCTTAATGGTTACATTGGAAGAATAATTTCGAAATGGTTGAGTAATTAACCTTGACAGAAATATGGCATATTGAGACCTTGTTTTACTAAATTATAAGACTAGTATGCTTTAAATGGATTTATAAATTCTAGGAAAATGATTAATAGGAATATGGTATTGATTTTTTGGGGGAAATCATGTCCAATTTATGTTAAATTAGAAAGTGTGATGATGTTCTTTAACTATGTTTTTTAAGATGTGAGTTACATGTTGAATTTATATGTAATGAAACTGGAAATGAAACCTTAAATGGTTATATAGGAAGAATAATTAGGTAATGGTCGGGTAATTAACCTTGAACTGGAAAATGGGATATTAAGACCTTATTGGAGGTTCTTTATGTGTATTGGGTTGCAGAAATTATGATAATAAATATAGCGAATGGATTTGTATTTCCATGTTGATTCCACATTCTATGCATGGGGAATACAATGACAACATGAGTTTTCAACGAAAATAAATGATTTAATATTTTGTGTTTTTAGTGATATATGAGATTTTTATTTCTAACCATGTTTTTCTATGATTGATCTTTGGTAATGGTTACTTATAGGTGGATTTTGTTGGGATGAGTTATGAAATTTTATGGTATGACATAATTTTACCTAAATATAATTGACCCTTTTTGGAATTACACTATTAATTATATATTAACATACTAAATCCTTGAGATAATAGAGGTTGTTGAGGGTTTTAGTTAGTATTATGTTCTCACTCACTATACATAACACCTTTTGTGTGTACAAATTGAATTTATGATGTTTTAGGTAATCTATATAACCTTTTGTAGTTGGGTTTTTATTTCTAGTGATAGTTTAAATCTTTTTCTACAATATTACATATTATTAAGGAGTGTTTTCCATACTTAATTCCATTTTATCTTTCAATTTGATTACTTAGGTATTGGTATGTATGGATTACCTTTGAGTTTATTTTGATTAGTTGACATTTTTGGGTGTGTTAGTATAATATCTCAAGAATTATTTATTGAAAGTGAGTGAGTGATGGAATAATGCAATAAAACTCATAAAACAACAAGATTTAGGGGTTAATTTCTATTTATGTAATTCCTATTACATGAATAGTGACACAGGTGTATCTTAATTTGAGGAATGACTTAAAAAACCTGATATTGTATAGAATCATTTAATTTCATCCATTTTAAGTTAACATTAAATTGTTAAACATTACTTGATGATTCATTAATGTAATTTTTGAATGTTACGAAAACCATTTAAATGATAAATAAATTGTTTTACAAGATGATGTTGGATATGATTGATATTGTAAGATACAATATTTGAAGGATTTGAGTTCTGATAGTTGTATCCTATAGAGTAAGAGTTTTTTCCTATTATATGGTGGATATATCCATGATTTAAACCATGGTAGTGGGAATTTTTATGATGAAATATTGAGGATATAGACACAATTTTAATTGTGACCATAGCTTATAATTTCCACAGTTTTAACCGTGGTATTAGGGTTTAATTTCTTTGGTTAAACCATAAAAGTAACTGCAAATTTACATGGTCAAAATTTTTGTTGTAGCCTTTAATTTCCATAGTTATAATAATATTTTTATAAGCTAATATCCATGGTTAAACTATGGATAAGAATAAATAATTACATTGTTTAAATTTTGGCTATACAAGGCTGACTGTAATGATTTAAAATGTGGTAGGGAAAACCCCTTATTATAATTGATCTATGAGCCATAGTTAGGGAAACCTTGGTTATACACTATTTCCATATTTTTTAATCTAACACCACATTTCTAAACCATGTTAGTAGGCGAATTTTCTAGTTGAAGTTGTATTTAATTTTTACTAAAAAATTGGACTCTCATATAAAATTATGAAAAATTTACCATTAGATAATTTTTATGTGATAATTGCAAAAATAATTTTTATTTTACCCAAATAATTTCATAAATACAAGAATTTATACTTTAAAATATGAATACTTATATACTAGAAAATACTAGTTTTTAAAACACTAATAACATTCTTGTGCTTATAAAAAATACAAGGGACTTCATTAAATTACATTACCATATATATATATATATATTATTCCATAATAATATTTTTTGATAATAAAATTTATTTCAAATTTTTTTCAATTTATCAAAATGATTCATTTAATTGAAACATTATATTTTCCCAAATATATATTTTTGATTTCTTTGTGTAAAAATAAAATTTTTTTCAAACACATTATATAATTATATACATAAATTCACAATGAAAGGGATAAATATAATAATTTTTTATTAAAAATAAAATATCAAAATTCATACTACTATGGTCTAGATACATGATCCCTTATTACACCAGTGTACACCCTAAGGGTAAGGAGTTCGATAAGGGTACTTTCTTGGGGGGTTTGATGAACATGGTTTGGATCATGATATCAGTAAGCTTTAAATTATCCCATAAAAAATTTCACTCATGTTTCAGCTATTGAATATTAACTTAGTCTTGGTCAAGGGAAAATCCCAGTTATATCATTTGTAATGACCCCGAACCTTGTAGAATAGATTCAATGGTTCCTTATTACATTGTCACCAGATATAAAGAATCACATCCTAAAGGACTATACAGTTTAGTATTCTATATACATACATGAAACTAAAATTATAATTAAAAACATAAAATACAATATAACATTTACTTTGAGTAAACCATTATTCCCATTAGCATATCCTTGAATATCAATCATAAAACACTTACTAGAATCCTTGGGAATGTAACCATAAAAAAGTGACCTCTAATTTAACAAACCAGTGTTTATTAGTAATATCTATTTCCTAAATAAACATGTGTTGTATTATATTATATAATATTATGCACATACAAAATATAGAGAAACCCACAAAAAATATCTCATTAATAAAGATCAATAAATAATTCAGTGAGTAAACAAATTAAAATTAAAAACATTACACTTGGGCAAAAAATATAAAATTGAATATATAAAATGGGAAAATATGGATCACACAAATATTTTAGGATCATTTCCCCCATGACCAACACTATAGAAATGAATAAAAATATTTATAAACCAATCAACATATTATAAAATAAAAATATGTAACCTTGGGAGGAATTTTAGTGAATATTGATCTAAATAATGAAGTGGTATATATAGGTGGTAATGCGATCATTGAAATAGTAACTTGACCGTTGGGAATAGTAACAAGATCATTGGAATAATAATTTTACCTCAAAATAATAAATTGTGATATAAATAATTTTTATCATGATTAATTTATTTAAATATAAGTATTATATTTCCATAAAATAAATATCATGATTAAAAAACTCAATGAAAATATAAGAACACTTTTAATAAACCATATTTTAAAGTATTTCTTAAAAATAATAATTTTGATATTAAAAATAATAATTACCTAAATTTGAATTTTGTTTTCATACAATGACTAAATTTTTTTTGAAATCATCATGTCAATATTTACCACAGGTGATTTTGTTTGTAATTTTTTGAAATAATTCAATTGTTTAGTTGAATAGTAAATATATAGTTTTATATATAACTGGTGTATCTTAAATTTCATCATTCATGAAGTAATTATTAACTAATCCTTTATATAAATTTAAGTTCATACATGATATATTTATTTTCATAAATGATTCATTAAAATAAAATAAACATAAAATCCAAAGATAAAAAAGAAATTTCCAAATCCTAAAGTCAAAAGTGATCCCTTAAAATAATAATATTTCTTTATTTCCGCTTACTTTTTTAATAAACTAAATAATTAGAATTATAAATAGTTTTAAAGTATTAAAAAACATTATATTATATTTATATATGATTTATATTTTAGAAATTATCTATTAAAAGTTTTATCATTGATATATTATTCTAAAAATACCTCTCTCATCAAGTATTAATAACCCCTCTCAATCCCCATGGAAAACCACTCATCCCCAGTTTCTAAGGCCTAATGCATATAAAAATATTTTCTATCAAGACCCATATAATCCTTAGGGACGTTCTGGAGATAGGATCTCTTCATCTCCAGCTACAGGTGTTTTGGATAAAGCTGAAGGTGCAGCAAGGGAGGATCCAGTGGTTCTGACTCAGTCTCTTATAACTTTGGGACTGATGGATGATAAGGACGCAAACATGCATCTGAAAAAAGGTAATAATATTGTTGATGATGAGGGATATCAAATGGTTCTACCTAGGAAACCTAGGTCTTCCAATGCACCAAAGAATCCTATTGAGGGAATATTTGTTCATACATGTGTGGTGGTAGAGGTACCTATTACTGGTGTCATTGAGGATGATCATAACTAGTCTTGTCATGTTCAAGCAGTCAGAAAGGTTGTTGGCAGTGGTGATCATATGACTCTTTAGGGGATTTCTCATCCTTCGGATCATATGGCCTCTCATTTTGTCGATCATTAAAAAGATTTTTTACTGTTGCAACCTCTAGTAATTTCATAAGTAAGATATTTTGATGATAAGTGTTGTAAAAAATATGTTATATGTTTGGAAAGGGGATTTAAGTAGACAATCTGAAATCAAAATGATATTTTTTATTATCTTTCTCAGTTTTCTAAGCTAAGGAAATCTACTTATGACTCGTTTGGAAAGGCCTCGCTCATGGAATATCAAGCTGTAAGGGAAAAAATTTCAAGGATCCTATGGTAGATTATGAGGGTGAGAGATACTCCCAGATCCTTATAGATGAAATGAAAAAATTGTTTTACTTACAATTAAAGGTTACCTTTGAAAAAATGGATCCTTATGTTTTTTGATACAAATATTATTTAACTGTTCAAAGATTATTATTCAATAATATTGAAGATCATTTTTGGCATAATCTGAAGATACAATTTTTTGATATTTCATGGAAATACATGAGAAAAATTATTCCATATGACTTCTAGGATTCTTCATCAAGTTATGAGCTGGTGCCACCACAATGGTCTATGTAATGGCGGAGAGGGTGACACCTAAAGGATAGATTTTGGTATCCCAATAATTTTGGATTAAGAGGGAGTGATAAAAGTTGACCTCAAGTATTATTTATTTGTGGTGTCTCTAACACTGTTTTCTCATTATTATCTATTTTTATTTTACTTTCTTTTTTATAATAATTTTTGTGGGTGTGGGTCGGCTTTCCAACTCATACTCGAACCTTTTTTACTAATAGAATATATACTGAGGATTAAGTAAGTTTCAATTAACTCTTCTCTTTTAAACTTCTTCTCTTTCTTTTTTTGCTACTCATTTCAAAACAAAACCTTATAAGATTAATTAGGAAATAATTAAACATTATATTAATGATTTCAAACTAATTTAAGTATCATTTTAACTATATATATAAATTTCAAAATTCTCTTTCCTGCTCTTTAGATAATGTCCCGTCAAAGTTCAGTTAACCACCAACGGTGACATTTCCATGTCAACGCTTATAATCACCTTCATGGATTGATATTATAAATTATATATAATATATAAATATTTAATTACATTTATTGTAAGATTACTTATTTAATTATACTTATGTATAAATGACTTTGAACATAAATAGTGAAATAGAAACAAAATGGATAAATTTAATGAAAACATGATATCATAATAATTCAGGTTTAACAAAGTATATTATTAAATAGAATAAAATAATTATAATAGATAAATTGGTGGAAAATGGACATAATTAACTTGTGGAACTATGTTTTAATAATCCAAAATTTATTATTCAAGAGGTGGAAAATCAACAAAATAAATCAGGATTTATGGTAATGGGATTCTTGAACCCAATTCATTCAATTGGGTTATTTTTACTTCCACAATATTAATTTTCATATTATTTACATAAAATATCCTTTCCCTTTTTATTTTGGGGATATACATGTTCTAACCGTGTCAAAATGTTTTATTTCAAAGTGATATAAATTTCAAAAACATCATATTTTACTCTTCGTGAAATGCTACTTGTATACTCAATAATAATGATGTCTTATGTACAAGTATGATTTCCCTTATTCATTTGGGAACCAAAAGGTTTATTCATTAATGTATAATTTATGAAATCCTTATGAAAAAAATTATCTTCCTTAGTTTTATTTCATAACTATGATTGTTATACGTTCTATGTGGCATCCATGATTATGATCATTTATGATGAAATGGGTGGGCCCAAGATTATATTGCCCTCCAGTGCATTGGGTAATGTCATGTATCTCATTGAATTATTTGAAATATGCATGAACATGATTCTATATTTGTTCAAAATGATGGTGTTTTGATTTATTCACATATGTTATGTGCCAACATGATACAATATTAGTTCACAACTATGTGTGGTATTTTACCACTAAGACATGATGTTTCATTTTATGAATATGCCACATTGCATTACTTTTTAAAAATTTCCCCTCATGTTTATGATGACTATGATATTATTATGATATGATTATGCTCACCCATTTACTTTCTATTCATGTACCTTATTCACCCCATGTTATACCTCCCCTTACTGGGCTTTTAGCTCACCCCTTTCATTGATGTATATCCTCAGGTGATTACTTGTACTAAGGATAATGTGATGGACACTAAGAGGGTAGATAAGAAGGGATTAAATAATGTTTTAGTTTTATTATTTAAAAGTGTTATTTGAGACTAATTTACCCAAGATACTAAATCATTAGATACTAGATCGTATCATTGTTATATTGTTTATCTTAAGAATGATTTAATAGTTATGTAATAAAAAATTCATGTCACTATGGTGGGTATCAGAGCATGGTTTAGTTAATTTGGTAATTAGGATTATAAAATGTTAATAAAAAATCCTAAAGATAAGTCAAAGTCTAGATAAAAATCCAATGATTTGTTAAATTATAAGAGTGTGTGGTTTTGAGCAATGAAATCTTTGTTTGGATACTATAAGTGGATATGGATCTGGTATAGATGTACCTATGGGTAACAACCTCGAAAACACTATATTGATCTAGACTTGATTAGGAATTGGTGAGAAAAAATGTCATTACTGCACACCTGGTTTGACACTCTCAGGGCATATTCTTCAGTTAATCATAAAGTCAATTAGAAACTCTTTTAAAGGATATATAAATAAAGTAATTGTTCCTTTTTAGTGATATAAAAATATTAATGTACTTGATTCTAGAAGTATCATTTATGGAAAAGGATAAAACTAGGGATCCTATAATATATTCCTTTATAATTAATTAAAAATAATAATTAATTAAAAATAATAATTAATTATTTTTTGACTTTTGTTCACAGCATTTATATTTTATAAAATGGTAGGAAATAGGAGAAAGTAGGCCAACAAATCATGTGAGGGACAATGAAATGATTGCTTGAACGACACTTCCAATACAATGGGAGGTCAAGTTCAAAAATCCATCAATTATTACCCAATTTTCTATGGATATGAATAATATATTGAATAATTTTGATTTTTTTTCCTTCTCTTAAGTAGTGGAAATTGGCTATCGAATACTTTATGCAGCAACGACTACCTAATTTAAGTGGATTTTTTGATCTACTAATTGTAGAGTAGTGGGTTAACTCAATAGATAATATCTTTTATATTATCCATTATTATGAGAAGTATAATGTTACTATATTTGCCTATTATTTATATAAAGAGGATGATCAATGGTGGTAATTGATAAATAATACTAACCCAAAGGATGAAATGGAAGAAATAGAGTAGGATGACTTTATGAAGTTATTTCAAAATAAGTATTTCCATTGAACTCATTGAATAATGTTGGGGAGATATTTTATAGATAAAAAAAATAATAGATAATTTTTCACTTATTATGAGAAAACATTTACAATTCTTTCAAGATACGCATCCGGTTTTGTTATAAACAATGATATAAAAATCGATATATTCTTTAGTGTCTTAAAACCGTACCTCCAAAATTCTCTCTTTATACAAGAATTTGGGAATTATGAAGACTTTGTTTGATGTTATGTCAAAGTATAAATGGAGTTTGGAGAATTTTACCATGGATATAGAGAAAAGAAACTAAAGATTCAGTTTCATGTTGGAGGATTTAATAACAAAGGTAGAAAAGAATTATCAACCATCCAAAAATCCAAAATGTTGGAAGAAGCGTCATGGGAACTACCTAAAGGGTACATGAAAAAATTGTTGGAGAGAAGTCCACTAAGATCATCAATATCAAAGAGACATGAAGAAGTCAACCAATGTGATTGATAAAAGGAAAGAACCACCCATGGTTCAATGCTTCAAATATAGGGTACAAGGGAACTATGTAAGCTGGTGCACTAAACTATGAGTCCATGAGGGTAATCATTGTCAGCAACCACCATAGCCTAATGAGCATTGAAAATATTATACCATTACCACTTCTAAGTTGGATCATGAAAGTTAATTCATACAATGTACACTTCCTATTCACTTGATAATGAAAAGAGTTTTTTTATTTTGTCTCTACACATTCTTTTATATCATATAAGTTTTCTAGACCTATTGAATCACAACCATGATACCTTGAACTAGAGATATCCATAAAAATACCTATTAGTAACCCAAGTGTTGAATTATTCTCCTATTGGTATATGTGGAAATATTCTTCATGAAAATCTCATTATCCTTCCCGTAGTGGAATTTGATGCTATACTAAGCATGGATTAGCTCTTTTAATATAGAGCATGCATCACCTGTTGAGAAAAATAAATATCTTTAAATATTCAAAACCAAACCATGTTCATGTATAAATGTAAGGAAGGTCATGAAACGCCTTAAAAAATCCATCAATGTTGTGGATGATGATACCTTGTGAAGAATTATACCTTTCCAAAATGTTTGAGTTGAAGTAAAGTACTAACCTTAATGAAATTCCCATTGTGAGGGATTATAGTGATATATTTCTCAAAGAGTTACCCATAATTACCCCATAAAATGAGGTATATTTTTTAATATAACATATACTTGTGACACTAGAATCTCTAAATTACCCTATAGGATGGACCTGATTGAATTATGGGAGTTAAAGAAGCAACTATAAGATCATTTGGAAAAAGGGTTCATACGCCCTAGTGAATCACCTTAGGGTGATCTAGTGCTCTTTATCGAGAATAAGGATGGATCAGTGTGGTATTTTATCTATTATTATGAGCACAACAAGATCATAATAAAGAACAAGTATCATCTACCATGTATTGATGACTTGTTCGATCAACTTTGAGGATCACATTCTTTCTCAATGGTGGATCTTTATTCTGGATATCATGAACTGAAGGTTAAGAAGAATGATATTCCGAAGACAAACTTCTATAAAAGTTATGGACACTATGATTTCAAATTGATTCCCTTCGTACTTATTAATTCCCATGCAATATTCATGGAAATGATTAATAAATTCTTTAGAGACCATCTCAACAAATTTTTGGTAGTCTTTATCGATGATATTCTCATCTAACATAAGAGTAAGGAGTAATGTAAAGAGAATCTAAGGATTTTTGTAGAAACATTAAGGAAATAGAAAATGTATTCTATGTTTATAAAGTGAAACTTCTAGATGCAGTAGGACACTTTCTTAGGGTATGTGATCACAAGTGGGGGAATTTATGTGGACCCTTAATAAAGTAAGGATATTTTGGAATGGACCAGACCCACTAGATTCATGAAAATATCTATTTTCTTATATTAGCTGGGTACTGCCAATGTTTTATGAGTAATTTCTCATGCTTTTATAGTTTTATAACTAGGTTAACATAGAAAAGATTAAAGTATATCTAGATGGGAGAATGTGAGGAAAGCATTAAGGAGCATAATAAGAGGATATTCTCTATGCCTATACTCACACTACCAACAAGTACAGAATGTTTTATGATATATAGTGACGCTTCAATGAAATTCTTGTGTTGAATAATCATTTAGAATGGTAAATTGATAACTTATTCCGCCATGATAATTAAAGATCCATGAGTATAACTACTCAAGGTATGATCTAGAGTTAATAGTTGTGATATATGCTATTCAGATTTGTTGGAACTACCTACAGGGTAAAAAATGTGATATAAATACTAATAAAAATAGTGTAAAGAATATATTCATATAAACGGAGATCAATATGAATCATTGAATATATAAAGAGTTGATCAGAGGCTATGGTTTCTCTATTTACTACCATATGGGAAAGGCGAACAAGGTAGTGGATGACCTTAGAAGAAAATATTCTACTACTCTATCTGTGATGCATTTTGAGAAAGATCACATCTTATTTGATATGAAAAGGATATATAAGTAAATCATAACAGCATGGAATACATCCTGCCTCGACCAAATGATTACACAATCATCTATCCAAGAGAAGATCAAGGAGGAACAAAGGGGAGATTTGGAGCCTCAAAAGAAGGTTAAATTAGTAAAGGGAAATTACCTAAGATCCGCCTCAATGATAATGGTTTGACTTAGTTTAGAACCATGCTTTATATTCCTTCATCGCATTAGATAAAGAATGATCTACTAGATAATTCACATAACTCATCTTTCTATATCCATCCTAGAATAACCAAGATGATATGTGATCTTCAAGAGAACTTTTGGTGATACAACATGAATAATGAAATCTCTGAGTACATGTTAAAGTGGTGGGTATGTTAGAAAGTAAAATCAAAGTGATAGAAATCCAATTAGATGATTAACCATTTACCATACCCATATGTGGAAATTAGAGAACATCACCGTGGAATTTTTCACTGGTCTTCCAAAGACATTAAATGGAAGTAATGTTATATGTGTTGTTATGGATCGACTCACCAAGACATTCAACTTTATCACCATGTGGGAAGATTTATATCTGAAACAACATTCTATGACATATGTAAAGGATGTGGTGAGGATACATGGGGTTCCAATTTTGATCGTTTCTGATCGTGATCCAAGGTGTACATCTAAATTATATATAATTATTCAATATGATTTTAATATTGAATTTAATTTCAATATGGCCTATCACCCCCAAATTTTTGGACAATCTGAAAGGACTATTCAGATTTTTGAGGGAATTGTAAGAGACTACTTAAATTAAATTTAAATGAGGATGTGATCAACATATCCCATTAGTTGAGTTCTCATACAACAACATATTCCACCCAAGTATTAAAATGGATCCATATGAAGATCTATATGGAATGAAATGTATAACTCCTACTTGTCGGGATGATGTTCGAGAATGAAAGATACCTAGACCTGAACTTGTTCAAGATATGACATACAAGGTTCAAGACATCCAATAGTATATAAAAGTTTCTTAGAGTCTATGCTGAAAACTGTAGAAGGGACTAAGAGTTTGGAATGGGAGAAAACGTTTTCCATTGAATATCACCATTAAAGGGAGTCATGCGATTTGGAATGAAGGTAAAGCTAAGCCCAAAATACATTGGCCTCATAGATATCCTTTATCGCATAGGAGAAATGGCCTATCATTTATCACTTCCACCATATATGGCTCAAGATCACAATGTGTTTCATGTATCTCTCCTAATTAAGTACATACCAGATACCTCAAATATACTAAATCCGAAGGTGGTACAAATGTATAATGAACTCTCTTATGAGGAGTATTTGTGAAAATCATAGACCATAAGGACAATGTTCTGTAAAACAAGAAATCTCTCCATGTTAATGTGTTGTGAATAAACCATAAGTATGAAGAGCCAATGTAGGAAACATAGAAAATAATGAAACATAAGTACCCTAATCAATTCTCAACAAAGAATATGAGTTGAAACTTTAGGAATGTAATTTTTAAAGGGGGGAATAATGTAATGACCTAGTTTTAGAAGTAATATTTTATCCTTAATAATTATATGTGGTATTATATGATATTAAATTATACACATAAAAAATATAGATAAAACCAAAAAATTATCTCATTACTAAATATCATTACATTAGTCAGCTATGAAACCAATTATAATTCCAAACATTACAATTGACCAAAATATATAAAATATAAAATATAAAATTGGAAAATATGGATCTCCCCATTCTACTAGGATCATCACCCCCCCCAATGAAAATTACAGTAATAAAGAAAAATATTAATAAAAAAATCAAAATATTATAAAATAAAAATATATAACCTTGGGGGGAATTTTAGTGAATACTGAGTGAAATAATTGAGTGGTATATATGTGAGATAATGTGACCATTGTAATAGTAACCTAACCATTCATAATTGTAACCCGACTGTTGGGAATAGTAACATGACCATTAGAATAGTAATTTTACCTTAAAATAATAAATTTTGATATAAATAATATTTATCATTATTAATTAATGTAAATATAAATATTATAATGCCATGAAATAAAAATAATGATTAAAAACACAAAGAAAACATAATTACATTTTTAATAAACTATATTTAAAAGTATTTCGTAAAAATATAAAAAAAGTTATTAGAAAATAAAGTTACCTATGTTCTAAATTTATTTTGATAAAATAAATATCATATTTAAAATCAGAATTTTGAAATTTTCTAAGGGTTTTTTTGTAATTTTTTGAAATACTTCAATTTTCAGGTGAATATTAAAAATATTGTTTTTTACATTACTTGTGTATCTTAAATTTAATAATTCATGATGTAATTATGAACTAATCATTTATATAAATTTATTTTTGTAAATGATATATTTCATTTCATAAATGATTCATAAATATAAATACACAAAAATTTCAAAAAAAATATTTGTTTCCAAAACCTAAAGTTAAAAGTGATCCCTTAAAAAATTTATTTCTTTCCACTTTCCTTTTAAAAAAACTAATTAATTAAAATTATAATTAGGTTTAAAGTATTAAAAACCTTTATATTATATTTATATATGAATTATATTTTCAAAATTCACTATTAAGGGTTTTACCTTTGATATTTTTTTATTTAAAATTTTATTCTAAAAATAGTCCTCTCCTCAAGTATATATAATCCCTCTCCCTACCCTTGGAAAACCACTCATACCCTACATTTCAAAGACTATCCTCTATAAAAATCCTTCCTCTAAATCCCCTTATAATACTTATGGATTTTTTGGAGTAATAAAACACCAAACATCAATGGAGTTCTAGTGTCGTACCAGAGAAGCTACACTGTGGATTAAGTAAGTTTAAATTAACTCATCCTTTTTTCTTATCGTTCTATTTTCACCACCCATTTCAAAAAAAACTTATAATATTAATTAGGAAATATGTTAAAATTATATTAATGTTATCAACCTACTATAAGTATCATTTTTACTATATATATAAATTTCAAAATTCACTTTCCCACTCTTTTAATAATGTCCCATCAAAGGTTAGTTGACCTCCTACAGAGACATTTCTAGGTCAATTCTTATAACCACTTTCATGGATGGAAATTATTAATTATATATAATATAAAAATATTTAATCACTATTATTATAATATTTTTTAGTTAATTATACTTATGTATAAATGACTTTGAAAAAAAATAGTAAAATCAAAACAAAATGGGAAAAGTTAATTAAAACATGATATCAATACATTTCAAGTTTAATAAAGATTCTTATAAAATAGAATACAATAATTATAATCGATACATGTTTTAGAAAATGAGAATAATTAACTTTTGGAACTATGTTTTAATAATCCTATGTTTATTACTCAGGAGGTAGAAAAGAAACAAAATAAATTGGGATTTAAGGTAAGGGGATTCTCAAACCCAATTCCTTTCATTGAGTTATTTTCAATTCCATAGTATGAATGATGATATTTTTTTTTAATTTTCCTTTCAATTTTATTTTATTTATATACATGTTCTTAGCATGTCTAAATGTTTTATAAGAAACACCTTTCTTCAAAGTGACTCAAATTTAAAAAACATTGTATTTTACTCCTCATGAAATAATTCATGCCCACCCAAGAATAATGGTTTTTAATGTCCAAATACAATTTCCCTTATTCATTTGGGAACAAAAAGGTTTATTAATTAAATTATGAATTTTTAAATCCTTAAGAAACCCATTGTCTTAGTTTTATTTTATAACTATGATTTTTTACGTTCTATGTGGAACACATGATTATAAGTATTTATGATATGACGGGTGGGCCCAGAATTATATAGTCCTCCAATGCATTGGGTAATGTGAGGAATCTAATTCGATTATATGAAATATTTGTGAATGTGACGCTATATTGTTTCATAATAATGATGTTATAATTTATGCACATATGTTATGTGTGAACATATTTCTAACTTTGTTCACAACTATGTGTGTAATTTGACTATTAAGACATGATGTTTCATTTTATGCGTATTACACATTACAATCCACTATCAAATTTTTTTCCCTCATTTTTATGATGATTATACTATTATTATTATATCATTATTATCACCCATGTAATTTTTATTCATTTCCCTTATTCGCCCCATGATATACCTCCCTTTACCAGGATTTTAACTCACCCTTTTCATTGATGTATATCCTCAGGTGATTACTTGTACTAAGGAAACATGAGGGGAACTAAGAGGATAAAGAAGAAATAATTAAATAATTTTCCCATTTTATTATGTAAAAGTGATGTTTGATCCTAATTTACAAAAGATACTAAACCTTTGGACCGTAGACTGTATTGTGATTATATTGTTTATGTTAAAAATGATGTAATAGTTATGTAATAAAAAATATAGATCTCTATATCTAATTCTTATTAAGGGTATTCATACATTAGAAGATATTATTAATAAATAAGAAATAATAAATATGGAAATTTAAATAGCACATTTCATCTAATCAATAAAATGAACAAGAAGAATAATATGGCATTAATAAATGATGATCTAAATAATGCAATAAAAATAATCACATTAGCTTGAAACTTATCCAAGGATATTATAACAAATCTAATAGTCACATGGTCATCAATAAATAATCTCATAATGATGGAATAAATTATTTTGGATATCATAACCATACTATCAAGGCCTCATTCCAGAACATCTTAATCAATGGGTAATACCTCAGCCAAAAAACTCCAGCTAGTTTGTCTCATGAGACCTACCGATGAATTGAGGTGATATAACCATCCCCACCCATCCCTTAATAATTCCAATGAAATAAAAATATAAAATGTGTGAAACATAATAAATATAAACATTCATATTTAAGAAATATAAAATGAAATGTTAACACTCTCCCTAATTAATAACCATATTCATAAACCATTCAAAGTAATATGGAGAATTGTATCAAAATAGTACATTCATATTAAAAAAATCATAAACCATATAGGTAAATAAAAAATATGGTATCATTAAATAATATTATCAATGTATCATAAGTAAAATTTGGGTTGTTTTCATTGAATAATTGAAATTCCATAAAATTTTGAATATAATTTTATTGAGGAAAATATCCAATTTGATTTGAAAATCACATTTAAAAACTAAAAATATCCAAAAAATTAAGCTATAAATTTTCATCAAAAATATACCTATGATATTTTAATGTAAGCTTAAAAATAAATATGGAATGTAATTTCATACATGTATTTTATGTTAAAAAACATTCTTTTAACACTATTGTAAAAAGGGTAAAAAGTATCTCATTTGGAAAAAGACAAGAAGATTCCTTTCAAACAATTTTGTTAAAATAAAAACATGGGTAAATTTTTTATTAAGAAATAATTTTCAGGTTTTTAAAATCATTTTTTAATTTTTTTTATGAAACATGGAATTGGATGAAAAAAATATTTTTTTATCAAAGATAGAAATAAAGTCAAATTTTCATACAAATATTTTCACAATTATATTAAGTATAAAAGAGAGGAAAATGGTACTATTAATTAAAATTTTAATTAATAAAATAATGATAAGAATATTTTTTTGGTTTAATATAGAAAAAAAAATCTCCTAAGGGAGACTTAAACATAAACAATTCTAAATAATGATGAGATTTTGAAATAAACACTTACCACTTTGGTATGTTTTGAATCATAATCCCCATGAAATAAATAAATTTAATTGAAACTTTAAATACCATTAAGATAAATATATTCATGATATAGCATTTAAATTGGGTATTATATTCACCAGAATAATAAAATAAGTGGGGAATATGGTGTAAGTCTCACGAAAGTAAAGGTGAGACAAGAAACCCTTACCTTAGGTCTGATTTCCTTCATACGTGTTTGTACCTCCTCCATAAAAAATATAGATTTATTATAAATATATTAAATAACCATAATAATAATTTTCACACCATATATAATTTAATTATATCATTTTATAACTTTTTTATTAATAATTCTTTGTTAAAATCACCATTTTGGGTTATAACTGCTTCATTTTTCAGGTATTTTTTGGTTTGATAATTTCGATACATTTTATTTGATCATGGTTAAATAATATTTATAATTTTAAAAATTATATAAATATCATATATAATCATTATATAGTGTTTTATAATATTCTATAAAGTTATATACGGGGAAATGAGTTACACTATTCGTTGAGATGGTAGGTTGTACGTACACATGAACATTGTTTCAATTTTTTCAATAGATTGGTCATAAGAAAGGTAAATAATATTAAACCTCGAAATTAAAAAATATTATATCATATATTTAATTTATATTGATTAAATATATCCTTATTACCATCAATTTTAAAATTAAATGGAAAACATTTCACATCGATATGTCGAGGTGGTAGTCCACATGCACACATAAGTGAAGTTAGTGATTTCCAACGGATTGGAAGGTAAGAAGATATATGTGATATTAATATTAAATAAGTTTATTAATATCATAAATATCATATAAATATGTTAAATAAATCACTATATCCATCCCTGATAGGCGGTGATAGAAAATGAATGACATCAGTTTGCAAGGTGGCAGTCCATCATACACACAATCCATGATTTCAATTCCCATTTGATGGAATAGGAGATGAATATAGGTTATTACATTAACATAATAACATCTTATAATATATAAAATACTAGTGTAATTATTTTATCATATTTGGATAAGATTTTAGGAAGCTATAATAAGAATTAAAATAGAAATGCATGGTTAGGAACTTTACCTCTTCTTCATACAATATCTTTTGGTTTATACCTAAAGCCTTCTTAGATTGGATTTATGATGGAAAAAAGGGGATCTAGGTTATGGGGAGGGATTTCAAGAATATATTTAGATAGTTCTTGGCCTAATCAAAGTGATTTTAATGAGATTAAAAATAATATTATCAGCTTAATAACATGAGAATGTCATTCCAATGATGAATATTATTGATTTCATGTTATTTTTTTACTGTATTTGTAAAATATTTAAAATATTTTTTACATTTTTAAAAGGGAAGGATTTTTGGTAATATCAGATTTAGAAATTTTTAGATTGGGGTAATATTTATCAAATGAAACACATTGATCATTATTCAAAAAATAATAAAATATAGGAATAATCCCATGGGGGAAAGTGTAATGTACCATCAACATGTGAATGTACAATTGTGCAATGTGGTTCTTTGATGGAGTACATTAAACATTAAACATTACACACTAAATTATTGTGAGGTGCTTAAATATGCCTTAATTTTTCCTAACGGTTTGGTTGGCCACGCAGGTTTAGTCCTAGACCCGAATGGGTACATCTAGTGGGTCGACCCAGTTCAGTGAAATATAGGATTGAATCTAAAAAAAGTCACGCCTTTCCAGAAAAGGTATCTTCCCAATTCTAAGGGGTGGGACAACTTATCTGAAGGTTTAATCTAATGCCTATAAAATGGAGTCTACATTAGATGAAAAAATTACTTCCAAGTAATCCAACTACTATTCCAATAACCCCTCTTAATTTTATATTCCACTTAATATTTTACAATCATCAAACGAACTTTTTAGGATTAGAACAAAAAATCCATCTCTATTGCTCTCTTGTTTCCAAAGAATATTCAAGGAATACTCTCAAATACTCACAAGCATAGAGTATCAATGCACCATTGTATTCTAAAAAAGATTCACTAACAACCCATTGCACTACTAATTTAGTGGGGAAATATCTACTCTTAAAGATAGTGACATCGTAGTGTGCCTCAGTGTGCTCCATCTACAACTATCCAAAACACAAATCCATACCATTACCCACCTATATATCCTATATAATCTTAAGAGTATATTATCATCAATATATATTTATCAATGATAAATAATGTTATGAAGGTGGATAAATTCAATGGAAAAAATTAATAGGAGTAAAAATAGGATGCACATGCTACTTGGGACTTTCAATGTGGTGTACATGCTCTCAAATCCAAATCTATCCACATCCACAGATGATATTCTTCAAGTTTCCCACAAAAGGAAAATAGGGATAATAATGATCTCATATTACAAGGAAACATAATCAATGCATTAGTCTATGATCTCCTTAATACTTACCAAAACCCCTCAACATCAAAGGTGATCTAGGATACTTTGAAGAAAAAAGTACATTATTGATGATTCAGTGGGAAATAAATTCCTAGTAGGAAATTTAATTTCATATAAAAATGGTAGATATTAGATCTATCAAAGAGAAATTATTTGAAATATTTTTTATCTTAAAAAATCGATATAAAAATAAGATAAGAAACGATGGTGATATCATTGGATCCTCCATCATCAATAAGATCTCCCTTATTGAAATAATGTTTTACATTCCATAAAACATTATATGGAAAATATTTTATTCAATTTTTTTTCAAATAATTATGAAATAAGGGTCAATATAAAAATCATGAGGTTGAAATTTAATGTAAGGATGATAAATCTAAGGTCCTCGTGGTAGAGGCAGTGGGCCTATCCATGTCCTCAAAGGGGAAAATAATCTGAACCATCCATCAAAATTAATGGTTCAATTCAATAAAAATGAAGGGGTATGATAATTTTTTAGAAAGATGTGAAAAATTAAATATCATTTTCAATTTTTTAAGAAGAAATATATAAATAAAACTTTAAAGGAAAACTTTATAGCCATGACATTTGAGTAAAATATTCTCAAGAATAGCTCTTCTTGGTGTATTAATTTGTGTGTTACATGACATAGGTGAAAAAAAATCTCTCCTAAAGAGGATGAAGTTAATCAAATATGGTATGTCACTATACATGGGGAACTATATAGTAATTAACATACAAGGTAAGGGTGTGTTCAATCATGATTTTACATTAGGAATGGTCCTATATTTAATTGAGGTCTTGTATGTGCTCAAAGTGCATAAGAACTTATTCTCAATAGTCTTATTAACCAATAATGGGTTTAATCTTGTATTTGAGATATATATATATATTTTCTATCCAGGTGTGGGATCTTTGTTGGAAAGGGTCATTTTTTCAATTTATTATTCAAATTAACTAAAAAAGATTTTTCTTCTTACTTTCTAAGATTTTTTTATTTATGGAATAATTTTTATAGTCATACCAATCATAAGAAAATTGTTAATATGTACCAAATTTAATTATTACCTAGTATGGATAAAAATTATTATAAATTTGTAACTTTCTTGAAAACATTAATAGTTAGATAATAATTTTCAACTATTAAAAGGAAAATTAATTTATTAGAATAAATATATAGTCATGTATGTGATTTTCATGATACATCCACCATACATAATAAAAAAATTGTAGCATTTATTAATAATCACTATATATTTTCCCATGTATATATTTTACATGATATATATTAAGTTATAGATAAATATTGTATCTATAAAAATGAGGCTGAAAACCATTGTGGGATTAAAACTAAATGTCTCATATCTAACAAGAGAGGATATTATATAGTCATTCACTGCTTAAATCTCTATGGTTCAAGTTTTAAGTGGTAGATCCCTATACACCTCAATAGAAAGGTTTTATTGATAGAAAGAATAAAAAATTAATGAAAAATGTTAATTCCATTATGTTCATCTCAATTCTCTCAAGAGGTTTTGGGGAGA
Organism: Viscum album; assembly: GCA_963277665.1. Classification (NCBI taxonomy): domain Eukaryota; kingdom Viridiplantae; phylum Streptophyta; class Magnoliopsida; order Santalales; family Viscaceae; genus Viscum; species Viscum album. The sequence continues at coordinate 627,465,694 of OY728162.1, read as the reverse complement.
GGGGTTATTAATAGTGTGTTACATACTAAACAAGGTTCCCACAAAAGGTAAGGTTATATTTCCATATAAATTATGGAACCATAAGAAAAAAAATAAAATTATCTAAATTTTTGTTGTTGTTATGAAATTTTATGACGACATAAACCAAAAATGGGAAATTAGGTAAAAATAGGTATTAATAACATATTTATTAGATATATGGAGAATTAAAAATCATATAGATTCATGGTTGTTGAATATAATGATTTATTTGTTGTTAATACAATTATTGAATCAATATATGTTATCTTTGATGAGTCTGGGATTTCCTCTTTACCTAATTAAGTCCAAATATATGAATATAGATCAAATAGAAGATTATCTCAAGAACATATGGTCAAAGAGGTTCATATAAGTAAACTAACTTGGATAACCAATACATATGGATATAATTTATATATGTACTTTTTAGAAGTATCTCATGATAGTATCATTACATAAACTCTAGTTTCGATCAATATAGATTCTAATCCAAACTTTTTCAAAGAATATATGTCATATTTGGATACATATCTTTAGAAGGAAGCCATAAATGTTCAAATGATGTCTATAATTAAGAATAATACTCAGATAGTAGTTTATATTCCTCAAGGTTCAAAATCGATAGGTTCTAAGTGGTATTTTAAATAAAATGAACATTCCATAATATGGTTGAAAAATATAAATCTTGATTGGTAGGTAAGAGTTTTACATAAAAGTAATGAATTAACTATTTTGATACATATGATCTTATGGCTAGGAATACAAAAATTATAATTCTTCTTAATTTATCTTATATATATAATTTCTAAATTCACTAAATAGATATTAAAAGAATATGCTTAAATGTTGAATTGGATAAAGAAATATATGTGGAACAACTAGAAGGGTTCATATTACCAAGAAAATAAATGAAGGTTTGAAAATTTTTATAGTTTCAATATGGTTTAAAATAGGCTCCAAAATAAAGGCATGATAAATTTAATATTGTAACTTTATTAAATTGATTGGTAATTAACTAGGATAATAAATGTGATTATAGTAGATTTTATAATAACCATTGTTTAGTTATTTATATATATATTAATGATAAGATAATATCTATAACTGATATAAATCATGTAAACAATGGTAATTTTGTCATATTTGGAAACTTTTATATAAATGAATTAGGTAAAAATAATTTCATTTTTTTGAAAAAAATATTTTTGGAATAATAATTTTATTTTTCTTCCTCTATATCATTATATTGAAAAAATATTAAATTGATTCTAATAATTTGATTGTTCATCACTTTCTACCTCATATTATTTTGGGAGTAGGATACTTCCAAATCATGTTGGGTCAATTTATCAAATAGAATATGAAAGGTTTATCAACTGTCTAATGTATTCCATGGAAAGAAAAAAAAAATTGATTTTTAATATGTTTTTAGAATGTTGAGAAGATATATAAGTAATCCTACTTATGCACAATGGGATACAGTTTAAATATTACTTAAGTATCATAAATTTAATATGGATTATTGTATATGTTATAGTATAAACTCAAGAGATTTGGATGGTTTTTCTTATGAAATCTGGATTGTTAATCTAGATGACCACTCTTGCATGAGTGGTTGGATTTTTAGATTTATAGGTTGAGTGGTCGCTTCAGTATCCAAGAAAAAACTTGTATAATGGACTCCCCAACGGCTTCTAAGTTTATTTATTTATAAGCTACATGAAAAAAACTAGAATGTATTAGATTAATTTTATTAGATATATCATTGTTTCCTATTCTAATGTATCTGGTTGTTATACATTGTGGTAGTCAATCAATATTGACTAATTTATATATCAAAACTTATAATGAAAAAATAAATACACATTGGTCTCAGACATAGATATGTGATACGGTTGATACAATATGATAGAATAACTATTGAATCTATTATATTGTGCTAGAATTTAGTGGATCCACTAATAAAGGTACATTCAATGAAGTTTGTGTATAAAACTTCCATAGGGATGGATTTAAATCCCTATCAAAATTTTACCAATGATTTGAACTCAACTTAAAAATGATAACTTTGAATGTATAAGTTTTGTATAGGAAATTATATCATTTGTTTGAAGGAAAAATTAAATGTATTTCACATAATAGGAAAATGGTTTTTGATTCCTATGAGAAAAATAATGGTTAGATTGAAACTCTTAATAAAACATGGATGTAAAACATGTGTTGAAACTTGGGAGCACTTTTTGGTTCACCTCCACGAAGAATGAGTTTGGCCTCTCTAGAGGGAATATGAATTTATCTCTCAAACATTCATGAAAGGATAGGTCACATGTGTCTAAAATATAATATAAGTGTTGATGAATAACTGAGCAATTTTAATGGACTTCTATATGATGAATCTTTCCGATAACAAGAGTTAAATGTTGAAGGTAGTGTCCACCTATTTCTTTATTTGACTTTGATTTTTCTCTACTATATATAGGTTCAAATCAAGAGATGAATTTATTTATTAAATTTTCTTTTAAGAGAGAGTGATTCTTGATTTCTAATTTTTTTAATATTTTAAAAATTGGGGGGATTTTTGTGTTTTTAAATTATTTTTAAAGTATTTAAAATTGTTTTTAATTGTTTAAAAAGAAAATATTTTTTGGAATCCCAAATTGAAATTTGGGAGAAGTGGGGTCTCATTTATTAAAGGAAACACATTTATCATTGTTAAAAAATGATAAAGTAGAAGTAAAATTGTTTCTAATGATTTTTTGCTAGGACGCACCTTGTTGTACCATGTGTGTGGGACACTTCAGACGAGTTGCATTGTCACCCTGTATTCCCGCTTTCCAAAGGTGGGCGACATTCATCGCCTCTTGAGGGATCTTTGGTCCTTAATCGAAACATGATGATGGGATATCCATCTCTCCTTCCATGGACTCCTCATAAGAACTCATCACATAGTCCAGGTATCCCATGAAGATTAAGTCATTGTTCATGAAACTCTTCTTGGTGCCATATCTCTGTGGATGCCAGTTAATTACACTACTTATGTCCAGAAATTACAAAGGATCAAGTCAGAGAAGTGGCCTTTGGTCAGGAGAGTATTCATGTTGGGCATCACTGGCATTTCTGTATGTTGAAACATTGGTACCCATTGATTTTCCCTTATAAGCGGGATTCTCAAGGGCACATAATCTTGAGGCATCCCACATTGAATGTAGGGAATTTTATTCCATAGGAATGTCTCTAAGGTTTTTATCATCTTCCCAAGTTTAACACAAGGTATTCCATGAGGTTAAAATATATAGAATATAGATCGGAATAATTAGAAAACTTATGGGAGTGGATCAAATAGGTATGTCCCTAAGGGGGAGTACCTAGAATGTTTACCAGATGGATGGATCATAACGCCCAATAAGGATGGACCCAGGATTGTTTGTCCCACAATGGGGAAGGTTTCACACCATAAAGGTTGATCTGGACACCACAAAGGGTGGATCAAAGGATGGTGGGTCCCGGTAAAGGGGACACCAAGGTTTACCATTGGCTGGGATTGAACCTCATGGAGTATTCCTACATACCATGTTTAGATGATGGGAATTAAAACCCACGTAGTTCAAGAGGGTGAGTCATGGGATCAGGGTGTACACAATGGACCAAAACCCCAAAGCATGTTGGGTTTTATGCATTGTTAGTGTCCTGAGTACTATAAAGAGAAATTATATGAATAGGGCTTACACATGGTCAGATGAACGTATGGATGGAATTATTTCACCGGGATGTGGCGGGCCGGGTAAAATTCAGGATGATTATAGTTGAAGAGTTAGAAGGGTGGAATGAATATGGATGGAACTGAGGTACCTGTGTAAAGGTTTAGGTGTTTGTTTTGAACTATAGAGTGGTTTCCTACATATCATAGTGGTAGGTAATCAAAGTCCATGTAGTTCTGGAATGGGACGATTAGACACCTGAGGAGGTGTCTTGTGAGAATAGATGTGTTAATGGGGACTTGAAGGAAATGGAACCAACAGATTAAGTCATGATATTTTCATGGAAAAAAATCTCGATGGAGAGACAAGGATGAGGATTTAGTGATAGGATTTCACCTCTAGGAGGCTTCTTAAATACCTTGATCAAAAAGGGAAAATATCAAAGTCCATGTTGTTTAGAAATGGGGCAAAGAATCAGGGTGTACACAAAGGATATTAACCCAAAGTCATTATTGGGGCTTATGCATGGTTAGTATTTTATCTCAAGAGGGACACTCTTGGATGGAGTATGGATTGAGTGTGGGTCTTACACATGTTTATCTACCCAAATGGATAAGAACACCTCAAGGATGTGGATTATATAGATATGTCCCAAAAAGAGGTGATGTCACACTAGGAGGGTACATCCCTAGGAGGGAGTACCAAAGTTCACCATTTGTTGGGATTGAACATCATAGATTCTTCCTAAATACCCAAAAGGGATCAAAACCCACATAGTTCAGAGAACATATAGTTTAATATCTTCTGATATGAAGAGTGAAACAATGTGAATTGGCCGTAACAAATAGGTGATGGGATTGAACCTTAGGGAGGCTTACTACGTATCACTGTGGTAGGGAATCCATGTCCTTGTAGTTTGGTTTAGGGGTAGTGGGGATTACACACTATGTTATCAAAAAGAGTAATTCATGGACGATGCTTACTCTAATCCCATGTCAGTCATGCTCAGTGTGAGAAATAAGAGGCATCAATAGACCTAATGATCACATGGAAAAAACTTTGTCTATGAGGAGTAGATCATGGATTACATGTGGTAAGAGGCCCAAGGAGATTAATATTAGGAAACTTCAGGAGGGTGTCCATATGTACAAGGAGGATATGGAAATCATACAAGGTTCGCCCTTTCGGGTTATTTTGGGGCTTAGGTAAAGGTTGATCAAGGTGCATATAGAGACAAAGTGAAATAGGATAATAGGAGTGAGAGGGAACTGGTTCCCATCTCCTTCATGGTCCTCTCATGCTTTTGACTCATATGGTGATCACAGTTTAACTTCAGGTGTTTAGGACATTGGGTTTCTTGGCAGTTTAATGTCCTACAACTCAGAGGATGAGGAATTTCTCCTCACCCCTATGACTTACAAAACATGTACCAACCCACACATTGGGAAGGAAGGCATAAGAAATTCGATGTATTAATGGGGTTGTGGAGTGATCCATTTATGGGTCCATGTTTTTATAACTATGTGAAAAACCAATTTCTGTTAGCATACCTATGTGAAGAAGAATTAGGTAAGAAAACACAACAAATAACACCACTCAAGGGACTAGGAAATCACTTCCCACAAGCCTCGAGGGTCTCACAGAGGAAGTGAACCCAAGATAGGGGTGTTTCACCTGATAGGGGCTCAGACATGGTTCCTTAGGGTAAGGAAAACACATGGAAAAAATAGGAATGGGTGAGCGCAATTTTGAAGGCTTGCGCACAAGATGAGAAGATGCTCGAAAAATGGAAGGTTTGTGCACAAGGTGATGGGATGCATGCAAGAATGGAATGGAAAAAGGGAAAAATTACATGCAAGAAGGATATTTTGCACACAATTCCCTTGAAGAAAAAGTAAATGGGGGAGGGTCAATCCCTAGTGGGAGCACCTGATGGTGGACCCTTGGGAGACCTGTCCTGCAAGATCCAATACCTAGGGGCTATGTCTTTCATTCTGTTGTGAAATGGGTCATCTTACACGCATAGGAGTGATAGTTATTCTTCTAAAATGGTACCCTAAATTGAGGGGTAAGCTTATATTTATAGGAAAAAAACTTCAGTGATGACGTGTAAGGAGGCCTGTGTGGAAGTGTCGTTTGATGTCGCATTGGGCACTCGATATCTTGCACGCAGTCCATTTTATTGCATGTTGACCTGATATATTTTGTGCCACTAACTGAGCCATTTTTCATAAGTCCAATGTGTAATAATCCATTTTATCTCTTATTTTCCATTCAAGGTCTTGCATGTGGATTTCAATCTTGCGTTCGGACCTCAAATCTTGCACACACCTCTCCTAGGCACCTCTGGATCATCTGCTGATTAAAAATTTGCCTTCAGCTCACTTAAATATGTTTTTTGATAACCTCAAATAGAATTAAGTACCAAAAATCCCCCCCCCCCATGTATTAGAGTTGAAATATAACCAGAAGGTTGGGTTTTGAGCATAACACCGGAAAAAAATAACAGAGTTTTTTCAGTGCATCCAAAAAGGATAATTGGGTGAACAGAATGATTTTTTATGTTTGGAAAACTCGGTCCATGCCTATAAATAGATGGAGGGCCAATGATTCATAGCTTTAATTTCACATGAAATAACTGATTTTCTCCCATATGCGAAAGATAATCCATTCTATGAAAAATATCCAAAATTCAGTTGGTGCCTTGCGTGCAACCGTGGGTTCTTTCACACCACTTCCAAATCAATCATGCCATTGAATTAGCTATATTTTTTTTCACAAATACATCTATATTGTGTAAAAACATATATCTTGAATTCCAAAACACCATTCCTTCATAAAAACCCCCTTTCCAATTCTAATATCCGATGTAAATGGCTACTGAATAGACTAATGCTGAGAGAGAAGTTTGTACAACTGCACGGATGACTGAGATGATCATAAACCCTCAGATTCTTCACGGGAGAAGATTCTTATCAAATAATAATATGCTCTTTGGTATGTTAATTTAGGCTCAAAATTATTATGTTTTCAGAGATAGTGTCATGTTCTGGAACATCGACCTTCTGGAAGAGGTGTCGATGCCTGGTTTTGAGACTAATACTCCATGGTCGTGGGTGATGCAGAATATAACCTTCCGCAGTACAATAACACGAACAATGGTCACCCAACCAGGGAAACATGGGAAAATATATTTATTTCCTGAATCCAAAGACTAGAACTTTTTTGGGGAGTGATCTGGTTCCTGATGAATCTCTATCTCACTATGCAATCACTTTTAGGAGTAGTATCACTGATGAGACCAAAGGTTAGAAATAATGGGATGTCATGTCTAGGGGAAACTTCACAAACAAATGGGGATGAGTTTACTGGTTATGTTAGACATGTGGGGAGTTTGGGGTAGATATTTGACACATCAGGTTGTTTGAGACTAAGTGGTTGTCCTAGTTCTATTTCTACCATCAGTGGGACCTAGGGTCGGAGCTGTTCAATCGGTGGTCCCCGGAAAAAAATACTTTCCACCTCCACAATGGGGGGTTAGTATCAGCCTTTGGGATATCCATTTTATTGGTTTTATTCCCCTTGAAGGTACCAATATGATGAGTTCTTTCTAATGGAGAACATCTAGGGAGACATGATGTGCACCCCATTCTAACATGGAATCTATTGGAACTAGATAAGGAGAAGCTAAAAATCAAGTACATCTTGAGGAATGTATCCTATAGGGGTAAAATATGATCATATTGGATGGTCCTTGAATTAGGATAGTACCAATCATGTGTCCTTGGCGTAAAAAACATTCTGGACCCAAATGTATGATATGTCGGGTTCCTTGCCCCATTTATGAGTGGGTGGATACTTCCAATAAGGGACATGAGAGTGGGGGTCCGCCCAGGGAAATTTGTGATTTTCAGAATTATGGTATCCAAGAACAAGTTCAGTCTTCGAGTTCCTGTGTTTTCCATGTTGTACAATATTCTGGGGTGAATTTCAAGAGGAAGCATGATTATGAGAATATACAGACCATTTTAGATTCTTCATGGCTAGGTTGCATCTCACTATAGTGGGTATGAATTCTTAAACCCATCTGTCATCCAGGTGGTGACATGTGTCCATATCTACTAAATATTTCTAGAATCCATTCATTGAATCTTAACGAGGAGGGGATCAAACTCAGGATCAGCAACCACACAAACATCAACTTCTACCCCTTTTGAACTCTAGCTGGTTAGATAGTGGATAACAGGTGAGGCCCACTGGAGAAAAGGTAATATATGAAAGGTATCAAGGGTGGTGTGTGTAAGAACCCGGATCTTCATTTCAGTTATGTCTTTCTGTTTCTATAGTTTTTGAGAAAAACAATTTTTCTGGAAAATTTTGAAGTACACGCTGTGTACTTTCTGAGTACACGTCGTGTACTCTTTTTCCACTCGAAGTCGTGTACTGGTCGTGTCCGAGAAACACACACGGTGTGTAGGGGTGACGTGGAGGCCAATTTTGGTGGAGTACGGAAAGACCTTGTACACGCCATGTACTCTAAAATTACATGCCATGTATTTTTCTTTTTTTCACTAAACGGACCGGGGTCGCGCCTGATCACCAAAAATGTCTTCTTCTGGGTCTGGTTTGACTGAGAGACGTCGTATGACCGCAAAACTTTTCCAGATTCCCAAGCCTCCATATTTTGGCTGATTCGACCACTGTCGATTGCATTGGAACTGTAGCGTTTAGTTCTTCCTTCTTCTTGAGTTTCATTCCTTGATTCTTCCTCTTTCTAAAGTTATCGTGGTTTGAGCATTTTGGATATTTTTTCAGATCTACTATGTTCAAGGGAGAATCAGTTTTTGTGGTTCAAGTATATCGATCTCCTAGGATTAAGGTAGGTGGTTTGTGCCTTTCCATTCAAATTATTTGAGTTTTATGTGCAAATTCCACCAATACCCATGAGTGGGGTATTGCATGTTTACCTTTTTTCCCATGTTGTTTTCCTGCCTTGCTTGTATTCTTGTGTAGATGTAAATTAATCTTTTTGGGGGATAATTTGTTGTGCTTTAATGTTTTTCCCATGCTTTTCTCTATTTACGACCTTTTGGTCTTGTTATCCTTTGGCCATTATGACTATTGCCATGCCTTGTGTCTATAGGATGGAGTGTTTTTCATTACATGCTTGTTTCCTTTGTATACTATTTAGAAAATAAGCTCTATAGGTATACTTTGGTTATCCAAGTAACTCCATAGGTTTACTTTGGCCTTATATCATTATTATACATTGATTGGCATGGGGCTGAGGGAACCTGGTTCTATATACTATAAGGGATAGACCGAGTGAACTTACCAGAGAGTCTTTGACATTATAGACTACAGGAGGGTAGACTGAGTGAGCTTCCTTAGTGAGTCTTAGACATTATAGGCCACAGGGGATAGACAGAGCGAGCTTCCTGGAGTGCCTTCAGATATTATAGACTACAGGAGGGTAGACCGAGTGAGCTTCCTTAAAGAGTCTTACCTTTTTTGTTTTCTCTTTAAGAACCTTCCCAGGATAGAGGAGGAATTGACCGAGTGAGCTTCCTCAGAGAGTCTGTGGTATACCTGAGGCTATAGGAGGAATTGACTGAGATAGCTTCCTCAGAGAGTCTCTAGACCTTGGGGCTAAGAGGGTTAGACCGCGTGATCTTCCTCAAGGAGTCCCTGACTACCCTAGACTATAAGAGGAATTGACCGAGTGAGCGTCCCCAGAGAGTATCATAATTTCGTATGACCAAACCAGAGGGGTTAAGCTAAGTGCACTGCCTAGAGGGTTGTGGTACTTCTTGGATAAGACCAAAGGGGATATCTACGAGTACTTTCTAGAGGGATTTCCATCTTGTTCACTATTTGCTTCACTGCTATTGTTGGTTGTGGATTTATTACCGTTGTGTATCATCCTACTTTACTGCTTACTTTTTACTACATGTTTCTTTTCTATTGTTGTTACTGCTTACTATACTTTTACCTGTCATTTACTCAATGACTGTTAGGCACAGATATTTGGGTGGTTTCCTACTGGGATTTTATCTAACACCGTGTTTGGTCCATGTTTTTGGGACCAAGAAGACTCTGTTGTTGTAGGTATAGAAAAGGGTAAGCTCCCTTTGACTTCTGGTACTTGATTGCTTGGAGTAGGAGAGCATGGGACCAAGCATTGGCTTGCGATGCTGAGGAGCTTTTTACTTTTCTTTTGTACTTGTTTTGGTACTATGGTGTTTCCAGCATTGTGACTTGTTTGGATGCTTTACTAGAGTTTTATCTTACATCATTCCATATATACATATGTGCTTTAGTTTGTTGATTCGGTCTCCCGATGTTTATTATTGTTGGTTATTCACTGCTTTTACTATTGAATATTTATCTATTTCCGCTGTGTACTCTACCAATGAGGGCATAGTTTCCCCACTATCACACTCAAGGCCCTTGATTCTAGTCAGAAGCCTCTGGTATTTGGGGAAAGAAATTGAGGCCTTGTGACCAACTGGGTACGGGGCGCCTCTGGGTGGCTTCCAGAACCGGGACATTACAAAGTGGTATCAGAGGATTTATTTTCTCTTGATTTACTATTTGGAGACTTTAGCCAGGGATAGGATGGATTCAGTACTTGGTAATAATCTATGCCCAGGAGTATCTAACTTGTGTACAGGGAAAATCCATACTACCTCGTTTATTGTAGTTTTCTGGTTTTGAGATTTTATGGTTGATATGTTTTCACCTAGAGTGATTCACATGCTTTATACTATTATTGTTTTGATATTACGGTTCTATTTCTATCTCAACCCAATGATATGAGGGTATGCCATCTCATGCATCATATAGTCACTTGTTAGAAATCACATGCCATGCATTCTTTCCATGCCATGTAGGGTGCATTAGCGATTGCATGTTGTTGTGATAGACTCTGTGTAGATTATGTATGCTGTTGTGGTAGATGGTTGATAGAATCCATGCTGTTGTGATAGAGAAATTTATTGTGTTGTACCTTGCTTAAATGAAAACAAAATTTTAATTCATAAGGTTTTATAGGCCCTCTTGAATCAGAAGTTGGTGGATCATGATCCTATTTTCTCTTGTACATGACTGTCAGAGATGCCAAACTTTGATTCGCGGGGAGTATGGGCCCTCACAGTTCAGAATTTTGCACCTCTTTGACTTGTTTTCAGTGTTTCTAGGCTTCTGTGTAGTTTCTGAGCTACTACCAAGAAAAACCCAGAATACACAGCGTGTACTTTCTAGATACACACTGTATAGTTTTCAGGCCGTGTTACTGACTGTGTGAGTAGAAACACGGTGTTGTGAAAATGACTTCATGAACACACCGTGTATGGTTGGTACACGTCGTGTAGTTTAGAGCCGTGTACCCGGCCATGTCACTAACAACATGGGTCGGGGAACCTCAAGTAGAACACGCCATGTTGGTAAAGAACACACCATGTAGTTTTGTCCCAGGTACCCAGCCGTGTCGCGAACAACACGGGTTGGTGTTATCTTTTCATATACACGCCGTGTTTGTTCGGAACACGCCGTTTAAGGGTAGCCGTGTAGAAGGCTATGTAACTAACAATGCGGGCTGTCGAGACCTTTTCTATTACAATCCTTGTCCCTAGGGAACATGCTGTGTAGTCCGGGGTTAGTTGGACCATGTGGGTTAGCTGTGTAAGGAGACTCAGGCAGGGGTTTAGAGTTCAAGTACACGCCGTGTGTGGGACCAGCACGCCATGTAGTTTGGGGTGTTACATGACTTGTATTGGCAGGAGTACACGCACATGTTAATGGATAAAGAAGACACATCGTGTAGTTTATATACACACCGTGTAGTCGTGTTTTGTAAAACTTGATTGTTATTTTCCATATTCCCATTTTGTACTCCTGTGTTTTCAATCTTTGTTAATCCTGATCTAAGGTGTTATTTTGATCTTTCAGAGTTATGCCTCTGAGACATCCTCCGGTCATGAGTCAGTTTCCAGATGGTGATCAAACACCGGATATGGCCGATCAGGGACCTCCTGTTGATCCTCCTGCTGTGCAAGCCTTGGCACCAGTAGTTATACCCGTCGTAGGTGCCGATGCACAGTTCAGGGCGGATTTTCTAAGGATGATGCAGACTTTTCAGGGAGTGACGCCTCCTGCCCCGTCGATGGCTGAGTTGACGAGGGATTTTCAGCAGCAGCATCCTCCTACATTCTTAGGGGATGGAGGACCCCAGGCTGCAGAGTCGTGGTTCGAGGCCACCCTAACTATCTTCGAGAACCTAGAGATACCTCAGGATAAAAGGGTAAAGATGGATACTTATAAGCTATGGGAAACCTCCAAGAGGTGGTGGGAGGTGATCTCATATTTAGGGCGCCAGTAGGGTATGTCATGGGATGAGTTTCGACATACCTTCTATGACTACTTCTCTCTGGAGACCCTGAGGGCCGATCGGGCCTGGAAGTTTATGAGTCTGCAGTAGGGTACTCTTTCTGTTATGGAGTACTCGTCTCGCTTCACTGAGCTGCCGCATTTCACACTGATCCTAGTAGATCATGAGTTGTTTTTTGCTAGGATGTTTGTGGACGGTCTCCAGAAGGAGATCCGTTCCCAGGTGAAAATATTCCAGTTGACTTCTATATCCTCCATCGTCAACCAGGTGTAGATTACTGAGCGCAATATGAGGGATTCTGGAGCAGTGAGCCAGGGCGGTTCGATATCAAGAGCTGGTGTTCCTCCTACGGATAGTAGGAAGCGTCGCAGAGAGTCTTCTCAAGGAGATCGAGGTTCGGGGGATGTATCTTCTGGCACCCAGGTTGTATTCTACCAGTGCGGTAGGAGTGGGAATACTAGGCCTTAGTGCCAGAGTGATCGGATGGAGTGATGATCTTGCAGCAAGATGGGCCATCTTCAGAGCTTTTGTCAGATCTTTTCACCTTCAGCCGATGGTAGGGGTTCTTCTATCACTCTACATTCTGGAGATGCTTCACCAGTTTCCCACCAGTCTGGGAACTGGAGTTCTTCCGGCCATTCAAGCTGAGGTGGAGTTTGCGGTCGTGGTGGTAAGTCACCTGTTCATCAGTGATAGTAGAGTGGGTCAGCTCAGAGCGGTCAGCCAGGGGGATAGGTTCATGGTGCAGTTCATTATTTCGCTGTGGAGCTGACCTATCAGGAGCAGGATCCCATCCCTTCTATAGTTCGAGGTATGATCTTATTAGCCTCAGTTTTATCTTCATCTCTTTTTGATACTGGTTCTTCCCATAGCTTTATCTCTATTGCGGTTGTGGAGAGCCTTGGGCTCTGTATCTTTTCATCTGCCGACTTGTTGACTCTTGACACACAGTTGGGAACGAGGACATCTAGAGTACGCCAGTGCAGAGAGTGCCCTCTTGAGGTTTCGGGGTTTCACTTCTTATGGGACCTCTATGTCCTAGAGATGTCTGGCTATGAAGTCATTCTTAGGATGGACTAGATGGTTCCTTTCTAGGCAGTCGTTGATTGTTATCGCCGCAGGGTGAGTTTCGTATCATCAGAGGGCGGATCTTTCCTTCAGAGAGGCGAGTGGGATGTCCAGGTGGGTAGAGATGGACCAGAGCATCATGGGATAAGGGAAGTTATAGCCCAGATGGTCAGTCTTTATCTGGATGACTAGGGGACTTCATAGTTAGACTTTCCCCCAGTGGTGGATTATTTCAGGGAGGTCATTCCAAAGGACTTTTCAAGTTTTCCTTCAGAGCGCGAGGTAGAATTATCAATTGAGCTCATTCCAGGAGCGGCATTGGTGTCCACTCCTCCTTATAGGATGGCTACACCTGAGTTGCAGGTGCTCAAAAAGAAATTGGAGGAGTTGCAGGCAAAGGGTTTCATCCGACCCAGTACTTCTCCTTGGGGTTCGCCTGTCTTGTTTGCGAAAAAGGAAGATGGTACCCTTTAACTTTGTGTGGATTATCGGAAGCTGAACCAATTGATGGTTAGGAACCGATATCCCTTGCCAAGGATAGATGACCTCTTTGATCAGCTTTGAGGAGCCCGAGTGTTCTTAATGATCGATTTGAGATCCGATTATCATCAGTTGCACGTTAGACCATCAGATATACCTCTGACAGCCTTCAGGAGCATGTATGGTCTATACGAGTATACAGTGATGTCGTTCAGTCTCACGAACGCGCCTGCGGTTTTCGTGGAACTGATGAACCGAGTGTTCCATCTGTACTTGTACTCCTTTGTTGTGGTCTTCGTGGACGATATCTTGTTGTACTCTCACACTTGACATGACCATGACACACATCCTGAGATCGTTCTTAGTACACTGAGAGAGCATCAGTTGTATGCTAAACTCTCGAAGTGCCACTTTTGGATGGATTAGATTCACTTCTTGGGTCACGTCATCTCAAATATAATAGTTTCAGTGGACCCATAGAAATTGAGAGCTTTAGTTTCCTGGGAGCAGCCAAAGAAAGTATTTGAGGTGCGGAGTTTCCTAGGGCTTGCGAGATACTACAGACACTTCATTCAGGACTTCTCGCACCTAGCAGCATCGTTGACAGGTCTGACCAAGAAGGGGGAGAAGATTTTATGGTCAGATTCTTGTGAGTCATCCTTTCAGGAGCTGAAGGGGAGGTTAATGTTAGCACTGATACAAGTCTTTCTAGAGCCGGGCAAGGGCTACACTGTTTACTGTGATGCTTCAGGTATCGGGCTAGGAGCTGTGCGTATTCAGGGATATGGAGTCATTGCGTATGGGTCTCGGCTATTGTGGCCACACGAGTGGAATTACCCTACGCACGATCTGGAGTTGGCAGCTGTTGTTCATGCCTTACGCTGTTGGAGACACTACCTTCTAGGAGAGCACTTTGTGGTTTTCACCGACAAAAAGAGTCTCAAGTATATCTTCACTCAGCGTGATCTGAATCTGAGATAGCGCCAGTGAGTCGAGTATCTTTAGTCCTTCGACTTTGAGCTCGCCTATATGCTGGGAAACGGCAATGCAAAGGCAGATTCTTTGAGTAGAAGAACTCCGATTCAGGCAGTTCAGGAGGCCAGTAGTGAGTGGAAGCTGATGGTTTTGTTCTCTAAGATGCACTTGGAAGTGCACGACAGGCAGGGAAAGACTGTCATATCTTCTGTATTTGTTACCTCTATACTACATGATCGGGTACGGATGAGACATCTATCAGACTCTAAAGTCTTAGTCCATCGGAAGAGTGTGTCAAGAGAGGACCCTCTTCCTGGATGTACAGTGGGAGAGGATGAGATCTCGTGTTTCCAGGGACGCGTATGGGTTCCAGCAGACATATGCGAGGATCTGATGTGGGATTTTCTTTCGTCAGTTTGGGCAGTTCATCCCTGCATCACCAAGATGTATCGTGACCTACACCGCCATTACTGGTGGCCAGGTATGAAGAAAGATGTTTCTTGTTTTGTCATAAGATGTTCTACTTGACTGTAGGTGAAAGAAAAGTATCAACAACCAGTGGGGCTTTTGTAGCAGTTACCCATTCCCGAGTGGAAGTTGAACGATGTCACGATGGACTTCATGATCGGGTCACCAAGGTCACCTCGGGGGAGTGATGTTGTTTGAGTTGTTGTCGATAGGCTTACGAAGGTTGCTCACTTCTTGTTGATCAAGGATACCTTCAGTGTCGATGATCTGGGATGATTGTAAATCCGTGAGATCATACGTCTACATGGAGTTCCACACTCTATTGTTTCAGATAGGGATTCGGGTTTTACCTGTCGGTTCTGGTAGGGACTTCAGAAGGCTTTGGGTACACAGGTACTTTTGAGTACAACATACCATCACCAGATTGATGGCCAGTCCGAGCACACGATCTAGGTACTTGAGGATATGCTCCGAGCTTGCATTCTAGATTTCGGTGGTTCTTGGGAGAAGAATATTCCTCTTGTGGAGTTCGCCTACAACAACAGATTTTAGGCGACCATTCAGATGGCACCATACGAGGCTCTGTAGGGTAGGCCATGTCGATCACCCTTATACTGGCTGGAGGCAAGAGAGGCATCTTTGTTGGGACCTTGTCTTGTTCAGGAGACCTCTGAGGAGATAGATTTGATTTAGAAGAGGATGGATACAACACAGTCTCGATAGAAGTCTTATGCAGATCAGTGGAGATGAGCTCTGGAGTTCGAGGTCGGGGATCAAGTTTTTCATGCCTGTCGCACTGAGGTTGGGACACAAGAGGATTTGGAGACAGGGTAAGCTTTCAATGCAATACGTCAGGCCATTTGAGGTTTTAGAAAGAGTTGGGTTGGTTTCCTATCAGTTGCAGTTACCTCAGAATTATCGGGCCATGCACGAAGTCTTCCACGTCTCTCAGCTCCGACATTACTTTTCATACCTGTCTCATCTCTTTCAGCTCGAGGAGGTTGAGCTTGAAGCGGATGTGTTGTTCGAGGATCTTCCTATACGGATTGTCGATCGCACTATGAAGGTTCTCTTTGGGCGGTCTGTTCCTCTAGTACGGGTGTTATGGCAGCATGGGAGAGTACAAGACATGACCTGGGAGAGGGAGGTCGATGTACGATCGTAGTGGCCGGAGCTGTTTAGGGTTTCTTCTTCTATGCCTCGCTAGGAAAATTCGGGGATGAATTTATTTAAGGGGGGATTTTTGTAAGAACCTAGATCATTGTTTCATGTATGTATTTCTTTTTCTAGAGTTTTTGAGAAAAACAAAGTTTCTGGAAAATTTTGAGTTACATGACGTGTACTTTCTGAGTACACACCGTGCACTCTTTTCCAGCTCGAAGCCGTGTACTGGCCATGTTCGGGCCACACACACGGTGTGTATGGGTGACATGGAGGCCGATTTTGGCAGAGTAAGGAAATACCTAGTACACGCCGTGTACTCTAAAAGTATATGTCGTGTACCTTTATTTTTTTCACTAAACGGACCGGGGTCACGCCTGATCGCCAAAAATGTCTTCTTTTAGGCCTGGTTCGACCGAGAGATGCCGTACAGCTGTGAAACTTCTCTAGATTCCCGATCCTCCAACTTTTGGCTGATTCAAACTCCGTCGATTGTGTTGGAACCGCAGTGGTGATTTCTTCTTTCTTCTTGATTTTCATTCCTTAATTCTTCCTCTTTCTCAAGTTATCGTGGTTTGAGCGTTTTGGACGTTTTCTCAGATCTACGACGTTTAAGGGATAATCAGTCATCGTGGTTCAAGTATATCGATCTCCTAGGAATGAGGTATGTGGTTTGTGCCTTACCGTTCAAAGTCTTTGAGTTTTATGTGCAAATTCCACCAATACCCGTGAACGGGATATTGCATGTTTACCTTTTTGCCCTTGTTGTTTTGTTTCTTTGATTGTATGCTTGTGTAGAGGTAAATTAATCTTGTTGGAGGATAATTTTTTGTTCTTGGATGTTTTTCCCATGCTTTTCTCCATTTACGACCTTTGGGTCTTGGTAGCCGTTGGCCGTTATGACTGTTGCCATGCCTTGTGTCTATAGGATGGAGTGTTCTGCATTACATACTTGTTTCCTTGTAGACTATTTAGCCAAGTATCTCTATAGGTATACTTTGGTTAGACAAGTAGCTCTATAGGTGTACTTTGGCCTTATAGCATTATTATGCACTGACTGACATGGGCCTGAGGGAACCTAGTGCTATAGACTATAAGGGATAGACTGAGTGAACTTCCGAGAGAGTCTTTGACATTATAGACTACAGGAGGGTAGACCGAGTGAGCTTCCTCAGTGAGTCTTAGACATTATAGGCCACAGGGGATTGTCTGAGAAAGCTTACCAGAGTGCCTTCAAATATTATAGTCTACAGGAGGGTAGACTGAGTGAGCTTCCTCAGAGAGTCTTACCTTGTTTGTTTTCTCTTTAAGAACCTTCCCAAGCTAGAGGAGGAATTAACTGAGTGAGCTTCCTCAGAGAGTCTATGGTATACCTGAGGCTATAGGAGGAATTGACCAAGATAGCTTTATCAGAGAGCCTCTAGACCTTGGGGATAAGTGGGTTAGACCACGTGATCTTTCTCAGAGAGTCCCTGACTACCCTAGACTATAAGGGGAATTGACAGAGTGAGCTTCCACATAGAGTCTCATAATTTCGTATGACCAAACTAGAGGGGTTAGGCTGAGTGCACTGCCCAAAGGGTTGTGGTACTTCTTGGATATGACCAGAGGGGATTGATGTGAGTACTTTCCAAAGGGTTTTCTTGCTTGTTCACTGTTTTCTTCACTGCTATTGTTGGTTTTGGATTGATTACTGTTGTGTATCATCCTGCTTTACTGCTTACTGTTTAATGCATGTTGCTTTGCTGTTGTTGTTACTGCTTACTGTACTTTTACCTTCCATTTACTCACTTACTATAATGAACAGATCATTGGGTGGTTTCCTACTTGGATATAACCTCTCACCCTATTTGGGCCATGCTTTTGGGCCCAAGAAGACTATGTTTTTGCAGGTATAGACAAGGGAAAGCGCCCTTCGACTTCTGGTACTTGATTTCTTGGAGCAGGAGAGCATGGGACCAAGCTTTGGCTTGCGATGTTGAGGAGCTGTTTACTTTTCTATTGTACTTGTTTTGGTACTGTGGTGTTTTCAGCATTGTGAATTATTTGGATTATTTCCTAGATTTGTATCTTACATCATTCCATATATACATATGTGCTCCAGTTTTTTAATTTGGTCTCCCACTGTTTATTATTGTTGGTTATTCACTGCTTCTGCTATTGCATGTTTATCTATTTCTATTGTGTACTCTACCAATGAGGCAATAGTTTCCCCATTGTCACACCCAAGTCCCTCACTGCTAGTAGGCAGCCTCTGGTGTTTGGGGAAATGCGCTTGAGGCCTTGTGACCAACCGGGTATGGGGCGCCTCTAGGTGGCTTCTGGAACCGGGACGTTACAGTGTGCTAGTATCCCGGATCGATGGGAATATCTTATGCAAACCCAATGCACCTTTAGGGTTTTCTAGGTAGTTTGGGTGCATGTAGTGAATGACAAATAAATTATATAAAGGGGTTCGAGAGGAGTGGAATCCCAACATCCATCGCTAAATGCAGCTCATGTTCATGACTGTTATCTTTGGTGAAGTCATTTCCTTTTCGCCCATTGATGTTAATGTTGGACTATAAATAGAGTATGCCAACCATTGGGTAGAGGCGTATCTGAAAGAGATTATGCTGAAACATGTTTGGTAGATCAAGGCAGCAAGCATAGAGTCTGTACGATGATAGAGTAGATGTGGTGATAATGGGTAATCGATACCAGAGGTGAGTTAGGAGGCTAGGCTGGAATAAGCTGAAACCCCTGTGGTAGGAGCGTCTCAAAGTGGGGTCGCGCCTCCACCCTCTGAAGAGCGATGATCCCATATTCCAACTCATGGACCAACTAAGGAACTCCTTGGAAAAAATTGATATCTCTCATGCAGCCAAATGTTGATGCCATTTTCTCATACCTATGGTTTTCTTGGAGGATGATGCGATAAATGCTAATTCTTGAAGCTCTGTGGCAGAAATTGGTGCGCAGTGAACTCAACCGGCTAGAAATTGGGTGTATTCAGGTAGTGGATAGGGTGGATTTTCATCAATAACACCTGTACTTGACAGTTATGGACAATTATGAATTCCAACTAGGGCGGTATGAAGAACCACATATCCTGGTGAAATTGATTCTCACCCAAGAGAATGACCCTGAGAAAATACCACCCGATGATGATGGTGATGAAGAAGAATAAGGAGAAGGAGAACGAGAAGAATGTGTAGAAGAGGAAGAAGTAGTAGTAGAATAAAGAGAATAAGGAGAAGGAGTAGAAGAAGAGGTATAAGGGGAGGATGGAGGTGTGGGAGCTCAGGGTATAGCGGTCTACCAGGGAATCCCACATGAGAGAGGCAAAATCACTGGCTCTGATGTATAATTGGCCAAACAATTCGAGGTGAGTATCAACTCTTATCTATGTTGGTATTTATCTTTTCATAATTTGAATCTATTTACCAAAATATTCCATGTTTAGGAACACATCAGTGATGATAGTTAAAAAGTTCCCTATGTGGGGGATGAAAATGTACCAAAGGACATTAAATGAAATCCCCATGAACCTACATCTGTAACTAAGAAGGGTGGAGGAATAACCATGTCTGTAGCGGGTAGAGGTCCAACCATGGCTGAAGTGGTCAGTAGTGATCCAATAAGAGGAGCTAAATTTGAGACCTGAGAGACTCAGGTTGTTCCTTCTATCCAAAAGTAGCTGGTTCCATTCATCAAGTTTATAAGCATTGAGGGATCTACCATAGTGATAGCTCCTATAGTGACTTGGGCACTTGATACCACTGCTCTTAGTTCATGTAATTCTTAATATTTATATGCCTTAGTATTTTATCAGAGAACATGACTAACCAAGGTACCCATTCCTTATGCAGTGATTGCAATATTGGAGGCTCTGAAAACTGTTGAGTCTGAGACATCTACAGTAGACCCACCAGTAGTGATTGCACCAGTTCGTGCAGAACTAACCATTCAAACTGATCTATCCCTAGAACCCAGTGATAAATAAGATGAAATCAAAGGTGATTTTATTTCAAGGTTTCATCTTCATTATGGAAGAGTCACAATCATAGAAGAAGAAAGGATTCCCGAAGAGGACCATACCAATGAACTCCTGATAATTTTTCCTGAGTATCGGCCTATGGATCCCATAGAGATGGACAATTCTAACCTTGACATCTCTAAATAGAGCCTTATGACAAGGCTCAAGGCATGTAAGATCATCAAATGGTTCCTCATTCAACTATATGAATAATGGTTGAGTTGTATGGGGTCACTTCACATGTGGTTGTGCTTTCTCTACGTCGGATTGGTGGATTCTCACCATCTCTATATAATAATCTGAGATTATCTACCTGAGAAGATTTGGTAGAGTAGCCAACACTCAGATGATTCCTGGTGTTAGAAGAAATCAAAGAATATCCAGAAGTTTATTTAGGCTTAGTAGGAAGTATGACACCTTTAAGAGTAGGTAAATGAATGGTCTTCATTCATCACAAGCCAATCTGATCTTGTTCAGTGATTAAAATCCTAGCTGGTAGAAACCCAAGAGAAAGCAGTGTAGACAAGCCATCAAATGGTTAAAATCTAATCCTAGTGGGAGATAATGAAGGTTATATCCAATGATCTCCACTCCATAGCTTCTAATAAAGAAAGGGATCTTAAGGATCAGGGGAAAATCCTGGAGGTTACATGTCATAAAGTGGATGTACTAAAGTAGTCCATTGAAGGGGCTGATCCATAGGGGTCGTGTTTCGGCCGAACAAATGAAACATATTTCACAACTTTTTTACTTATCCTTAACTGCAAGAATGACTATAATGTTTTTTTTCTTGTTTAATTGGTGTATTTGGATCCTAACTATAGAGTAACTAGCAATTTATCACTAACATCACATGGTTCATACACGATGTGAGAAACAAGGGAAGACCAAATAATCATCCATTTTGTGTATGAGAGTACCAAAAAAATATCTAATACTCAGGGTCTGTTGTTGTTAGATGGACACTCAGAGTATTTGGGTGGAGAGAGGCCTTGATTGAAGGAAAATGTTCCCAGAACATCCAACTTCTCTTTCTCAACATGGCCTTGTTCATGAACATGGTAATTCTAAAGACGTTAAAATCCATCCAAACCAAGCGGAATGGGTGGTGTGAGTCACGATACCTAAAATTAAAAACATAGTGATGGTTTTGATCCCATATAAGATAACTGGTGACCATATTTGAAATAAAACACTTATATCACTATCCTATAATGGGGACAAACAAATGTGGTCCAACCACTGACCATATTAAAAAACATAGGGCCTAACTCGAATTATCATCTGATTCCTTAGAGAATGTTTGCCCATCATTTTAGGTGAGCCAAAATGGCATGGGACCAGACCGTTAGGGGGTTCCCTCTGACATAAAAGAGGATAAGAATCCAAATTAAGGTCACTCAAAGTGTGGAGATGGAGTGGTGGGTTGTTTAAATGGAGTCCAATACTCTTGAAATTATTCCACCGTGATGAAATCACATTGGGTGTACATATTAGTCTGAAACAAGACCAAAACTATTTCCATAAATGACCTCTCTAGAAAGGACCTAGGATGGCTTGTAGTTTTAAATCATGAAAATGAGGATGATAATCATGTAGTTTAATGTCATACAATGAGGTTGAAGCATGAAATATATTATTGTCATATAATTTGGGTGTTCTATATAGTTTAAGGTTGTATCTCCTAGACCCTGGCTAACGATTTAAAGTCATGTTACATAGACTATGGATTCCTAACTTAGGGTCAAATAATTTGGACAGTAATTAGGGGAGAAGACCCTGAAGAGTTAATGAACATGTGGCTGGGCCCGAGGCAGGATGCCCAAGTGTCCCTACGTATCCTGCGAGGGTAGGAATCAAGATGCACATAGTTTTGGAATACCATTTAGTTTAACGTCATTCGGTGTGGATGTGGGAACCCCAAAGGAGAATTTCATGGTGTGGTACATAACCCGACGTGAATGAGGAAAAAAGAAATTTTCACCAAACCACACCCTTCCAAATAGGAAAACGCAAACCAATAAGGGAGTGTAAAGGTTCATGACTCTACAACTGGACCTAGAGGTAAAGTACTCGGGTGTCACTTCCTATCTCATAAGGATGGGAATCAAGCCACGCATAGTTATGGAATGTGGCATGGAAGAGGGATGAATCTAAAGGGGAAATGTATTTTTGAATAAAGACATCCTAGAGAAAGGTATTTTATTAGTACATAGTCTGGATGTAAAAGTCGTATTTTAACATCATATGATAAGGACACAAGCGATCCTAGTTTATGGTCATAAATCTCATACCATAGGGACGTTTGGTTATTCCATGTAGGAATAAACCTTACCCAGATCCCTAAGCCCATGGGATCCGTGCTCAGTGTGGGAAATAGGGGCATAGAAGATCTTTAAAATACATGGGTGCTCACAGTAGGGAACGAAGGTACAGAGTCAGCGATTAACCAACGACAGTGGATCGACCTCTCAATGTGAAAAGTTGTATAGAGAAATAACACCTATGGTGTCAATGTTTTGTTTGGACATAATGAAATGGAAATGGATGTGAATCACAAAACCAATATTTAGGAATAATGGAGTTGGCGTAATGATGGAGGTTGACTGTTGACTGTATTCAAAGAACATCATCCATATCGTGTGAACTTTGATGGCGAAAAATAAGTGAGGTTTTACCGTTGACCATATTCGTGATTCGGGACCTATCTCAAATCATGTTTGAGATCTTCTGGGACATTGACTAAAAATAGTAGGTGAGCCATAAGTCCAAGCATCCATACTGCTTGGGGGTCCTTTCAGATGTGAGAGATGATGAAGACCCAAAAAAAGGGACACATGAAGTGTGGAAATGGAATGAGTTCATGTCCATGTAGAATTTAACACCTTGGGACATAGACCACAGTTATTCTGAGTGCATTGATGGGGAATAACAGAGTTTGAGGGGACAAGTTAAGAGATGGCGACTTGAGAAGAATAGTGAAGGAAAGGTGGAAAATAGATTGGTGGAACTGGGGCTAGAACTGAAGAAAAAGTGTCCAGGTGTTCTTATGTATCCCATAAGGATGGGAATCAAGCCATACGTATTTATATAAATATTGTGCAGTTTAATTTCATGCGGTAAGGATGAAGGGGTACTTTCCTTTTCAGTTCATGCAGAAAGGACTATAAATTCCATGTAGTTTAATGTCCTTCAAGTAGGATAGAACAGTTTAACATCATGTGGGATGATAGAGATCTTAGTTTATGGTCGTAGAACTCAAACCATGATGTTGGGCCGAAAGGACCAAAAAGGTTGACGAACCTGGGGCAGGACCAAAACATGAAATCTATGGGCATTCTTATGTATCTAATAAGGATGGGAATCAAGTCATACATATTTATAGAATTCAATGTAGTTTAACATCATGTGGTAAGTATATAAAAGAAAGGTGAAATATCATAGGGGGATTACATGGTGTGGCTATTATAAACCCAACATGAATGAGGAGAAAAGAATTCAACATGGCACACCACATAATCCCATAGGAATCATGGACAAGGGGTTGAACGAAAGAGATAATTTGTGTAGCCTGGGTTGGACTTGGGGAAAAAATGTCTGGGCATTCCTAATTTTCCTACAAGGGAAAGAATCAAGCCATACGTAGTTCTATAATTCAGTGTAGTTTAACATCATATGGTAAGGATGTGGAGGGATGGGAGGTATTTCTAAGAGAGGAACATAGTGAGGCTATTGTAAAACCAATGAGAATGAGTACAAAAGAAGTCGGCAACACACCGAATGCTTCCAAAAGGAATTTAAAGTTGTAAGACAAAAAATGGTGAACTTAGGGCTAGACCCAAAGACAATATGTCTGGCCGTTTTATGTATTCAATAAAGATAGGAATCAATCCATACGTAGTTATTTAATTCTGTGTAGTTTAACATCATTCGGTAAGGATGTGAGTGGGAAAGAGGATGTTATGGAGGGAGGGGAACATGGTGTGGCTATTGTAAACATGATTTGAATAGGGACTAAATATGTAGACACTACCCCAGATGCATCCCTCAAAGAGAACTAAACCCATAAGGGAAACCAAGGATATGGAAAGATTTGCTGGGATGGACCCAAAGACAAAATTTCTAGGCATTCATACATATCTTGTGAGGGTATTAATCAATCCACAGGTTGTTTTGGAATGCCATGTAGGTTAAAATCATGCATTAAGGATAAGAAAAAGATAGAGGCATCCCAAAGGGTATGTTCATGGAATGGCAGAATAACTTGATTTGAATGAGGGAAAAAGAAATTTGTATCGTGTCACACATACCATCCCTAGAGATAAATCAGGACAAGGATATAAAAAGAAGGGGTATAAAAACATGGGGCTGGACCCAAAGAAAAAAATATCTGGGTGTTCTTACATATACCATGAGGATGGGAATCAAGAAATACGTAGTTATAAAAATGTTATTCATTTTAACGTCATGTGGTAAAGATGAATGTAAAACAGGAGATCCCTGAAGGGTATACGTGACACGGTAGTTATAATCCCAATGTGAATGAGGACAAAATAAGTCCACAAGGAATAAGGTGCTCCGGTATACCTAGGCTGAGAGGCTAGAGGGAAGGAAAAATCTATGGTACCTGGGGTTGGACCCGAAGAAAAAATGTTCGAGCATTCCAAAATATCCCATAAATATGGGAATCAACCCATGAGTAGTTCTTACAATGTCTTGCAGATTATCATCATGTGGTAAGGACTTAGAGATCTTAGTTTAAGGTCATAGAGGTCGGACCCTAACTTATGTTTACTACTTGTAGTTTATTATCATGCAGGATGAAAGGGATCTTATTTTAAGGTCTTAGAGCTTGGACCGTTTACAGTTTATCATCATGTAGGATGAAAAATTACACTCATTCAAATTACTACTTTAAGAATTTGGCATTGGTTAGAGGAGTAATAATCTCACCATCCATGGTGACTAGGGAGTATGCACCATTGGGGTAAACCCTGTGAATGATATAGGGTCCCTCCCATTTGGATTCCAACTTTGGTGGCATCATGCCAAGTTTCATTGGCATTCTTTGGTCCAATAATTTGTCACCTGAAAGTAAATAAAGGAAATGAACTTTCTCATTGAATTCTCTGGATATCTAGTTTTGATACCTCACAAGATTGTGCAAGTCCTGAATCCTATTCTCACTGAGGGATTCTTGTTCATCCAATCATACTTCTACTCCCTTTTTTAATGTCTTCTAAATTTAGACGACTATATCGAGTGATGGAAACCAAATCTTGATTGGAAGTACTTCCCCTGTTCCATACACAATGAAATATGGCATCACCTGGGTGGAATTATGATTTGTTGTCCGATAAACCCAGAGCGCATTAGGGGGTTTTTCCAACCAAATTTTCTTGTTATGAAAAACCATCATTTTCAAGATGTTAGAGAGAGTTTTTTTTTGAATTACACAATCTATTCATTTTATTTCACGTGATAGAGAGATGTATTATTATTATGAATATTGTACTTTGCGTACAATTTCTTCAGCTCAGCTACCTAGAAGATGGTTCCATTATCAGTCAGGACGACATCAGGGATTCTAAATTGGTGGATGATATTGGAGCTCATGAAATCAAATATAGAACAATCCTTGACTTCCTTAAGAGGAATTTCCTCTGCCCACTTGGAAAAGAAATCTATAGCGGTCAAGATGATCCTACTTTGAGGAGCTAGAACTGGTGGATATGGTCCCATGACATCGAGTCCCCAGACCACAAAGGTCCAAGAATTCTTGGTTGTGTGAAGAGGCTATGAAGGCTACTGAAAAAAATTGGCATATTTTTTTCATGTGTGGAACCTCTTGCAAAACTCGATACAATCATGGATCATGGTGGGACATAAATAGGCCATCCTTCGGATCTAATGAGAGTGTTTCGACCCATCTGGATGAGCTCTATAGGAACCAGGATAAAATTCTAGCATAACCTGGGGAATCTCATCTCCTTGAATGCAAAAGAGTACAATCCCGTCAAACACACATCTTTAGAGGATCTACTCAGAACTGGGACCACTCTAGAGGGTGAACCGAACTATGTTTTGACGAATTCATTCACATTTTGATCAATATGTTAGGAGATTACCATGTTGGAGATACTTGATAAAGGTATTTTTCCAACCAGGTGTCCCTTCCATTGTGGAAGGGGGACCTAGAGGTACTGATGTGGATGCACTGGTAGTGATATGACTTATTTACTTAATATCATCATCATCCTAAGTGACGGGGGTGATGAATCTTCGATGAACCACGTGGATAATTAAATCGTCAAGGTTAGACTCTACAAGATATGTGGAAATATAGGACAAGGCATCGACTCGAACATTATGCAACTGGGTAATATGATTAATATCATGTAGGGAAGGTAACTGGGTCCTTAGCTGATGATTGTTCTTTGATAGGGGATCGATCTCTGGATTTATGATGATGTAGTCACCATTGATCTGTTTGATGACTAGCTCAGAGTATCCCTTCACATGTAGGTGGGGAAAATCAATCTTGAGGGACATATTGAGACCAGTTTTAAGAGCCTGATATTGTGCCTTGATATTGGTGCATCCTTATGACTATAAGAATGAATAGGGAAAGACAACTTGTGTAGGCGTTGTGAAGATGATTCCCAAGCATACTCAGTTAAGCATGGGATCATTGAGTATTCTACCGGTAGGGCTTCACGAAGCACCATCGAAGTTCATCTTTAAACATGGAATGGCTTGATATACAGAGAGGATAGACTCATCTGGGTATTCAAGATCTAGATATTTCTCTACAAGGGTTGGATGGGTGGAAAGAAAGTCTACCAAGGCCTGGCCTTTGATATCTTTTTATGGAATGAACCTGATGTCAAACTACGGAAGGATCACTACCCACCAAGATAGGTGGCCTATAAACATGGGGTGGTTCAGAATGTATTTCAGTGGGTCTATATGAGACAACATTTGTATCTCATGGTGCTTTAGGTAATGTCTCAATTTCTAGACTTTGAATACCAGCATGAGGAAACTCTTCTTGATAGAGGAATATATGTCCTCTATATGAAGGAACATGTGGCTGAGATTTTATAAACTATTCTCTATACCCTCATTATTCTTTTGAGTGAGAAGTGAACCAAGGGACCATTCCAAGGCGGTCACATTAAGGAATAGAATATTTTTGGTGACGAGTGGCATTAGAACATGGAGTTGTAGAATATAGTACTTGATCTCTTCAAAAGTGGTCTGAAACTCTTCATCCCACTAGTAGTCAATGACTTTTTTCATGAGCTAGGAAAAGGGCTTACACTTTCCAACCAGATTCACAATGAATCGGCATGTG
Source organism: Viscum album (assembly GCA_963277665.1). NCBI lineage: Eukaryota > Viridiplantae > Streptophyta > Magnoliopsida > Santalales > Viscaceae > Viscum > Viscum album. The sequence continues at coordinate 627,438,059 of OY728162.1, read as the reverse complement.
TATGCTAAGTGGGATTGAAATCCTTAGAGCTCCAAAATGTTGATTAGAAGAGGAATCTAATCGATGGCCTTAATCTTATCTGGATCAATCTTGATGCCTCTATATGTGATGAAATATTTAAGAAACTTTCCAATGGTAACCTCAAAGGCACACTTCAAGGGTTTCATCTTTAGATGGTTGGAGCGTATGAATCTGAAAAATTTATCAAGATCTATAAGATGGTTCTGAAGTTGGTGGGATTTGACCACCAAATCATCCACATAGAATTCCAGCAATATCCAGAGGATCTATTTGAATATGTGGTACACGACATACTGATAGGTGGAACCTGCATTATTCAGACCGAAAGGCATTACTTTGTAACAAAAATTAACTTATGGTGCTCTGAATTTGGTAGACTCTTCATCCATGGGGGGGGGGCTTTTAATTTTATTACATCTAAAATACCCATCCATAAAATAAAGAGATTAGAATCTAGCAGTAGCATCGATCAAAAGCTCTGTTGCAGGAAGGGGGAAATCATCCTTCAAACAGTGATGGTTGAGATCTCATAAGTCGATGAAGACTCTGATATATTCATTATTATTTCATAAGTTTATGATGTTGGCTATCCATTTTAGGTACTATAATTCCTTGATGAAGTTGTATTTAATGATCTTATCAACTTTACCCTCGACCATGGTACTGTGAGAAAGGTGAATCTTTATGGGAGGTTGTTTGAACCTACGATGGTTTATCGAGAGACCAAGGTATTCGACGGTGACCTATGAATCATATCCTATCATATTGTCGTAGCTCCAGGAAAATACATCTCTATTCTGCTTCAGTAAACCCACCTACTGGCACTACTCTTCTGCAGAAATGGTTGTGCTGACCGGTGTTGGTTTTGAATTGTCTCGGTGCCAAGGTTCACCTATACCAACTCATCAATGGTGGTGGAGACAGCTTCCTCAAATTTAGGGGACCATCCTCTAAAACCTCCCTATTCTCCATAGTGAGATGATCATCGACATAGGGAAATTATTTTGAATTATCTGATTATAATGGAAATATTGTTCTGTCCTAAGTGGAAGTGAAATCTTTGTTGGGGGGATCCCATGCTGCTGAAATCATGGCGATGAAAGCTTCTAATCCAATTCCATTAGGCCCTTGACCTAATGGTCCATAATTGATAATATCAAAATTAGTATTGGTGTATCGGATTGAGTCAGTTCAATCACTCAATCTAGATTTTTGTAGGAGTAAGAAGTGATATTCTTGTGTTCCTTATGATGGGGAACATGTTTCCCCTCTATCCTATAGATGATAAAGTATTGTCCCATATCTGGGGTCAAGGCCTCCAATTTGTGAATTGGGAGAATATTATAATCATACAAGTATATCAATGGTTCAACCTCAATGGTAATATGCTCAACCTCATTTTCCTAAACATACTTATCCTTGTTCCTGTAGTAGTCGGTATCCAGGTAGCGGGCTTCACAAGAGGTAATGGGAGAGGCATCACCTTGGAGCACACCCACTCAACCATTAAAGGAGTACATTAGGAATTGGTGATATGAGGAGGGGACTACTGTGTGTAGATGGATCCAAGGTCTACCCATCAGTACATTATAATTGTTGTACTACGAGAATACCATGAACTCCATTCTGGCAGTCAGGCTGCCGAATTGGACCTTCAATCATATTTTTACAATAGTCGTCTGCTCAGTCCTATCAAAACCTTGAATATTTAGGTCATGGGAATTTAGATATGCATCATACATACCTGGAATGCGTAGAATCTAGGCCGTTATGAGATTAATCCTTGATCCCGTGTCAAAACGAAAATGGAGAACTTCCACCCAATTGAACTGGCTAGTGATATACAATGGGTAGATGTGCCCATGCACAGGAGAACCTTCATTCTCTCCAAAGAATGAAATGATGGCTTGACATTTTTTATGCTCAATTTCATCAGCATTGAAGGCTTCTATAGCCTCTACCTCTATTTAAAATTGGAGGGGTCACCTCAAAGCCTATTTTAGGGATTCACACATATCTTTGGACAAGAAGAGAGACTTGAGAATTGATATTTTGGTAGGAATGATGGAATGGTTCTTGAGAATAACATACTTCCATGTCAGGCACACATTTCTGCCAATAAGAGTTTGCTCTATGGACAGAGGTATGGAGGACGATTTAGGTTAGATCAATGAATTTTGGATGGTGTTTGGGGTCTCGCACTGCTCACAAGAAGAATCTCATAGAATGACTACCATCTGATTGTTGGATGTTTGTGGCCTGGCCTTAGTTATACATGCTTTTTTATAGCATGATTGTGATGGATCTTCCTGGTCGAGTAGCACAAATAGTTGGGAAAGTGGATCTGATGAAATAGAGTGAGAGTACTACACATGTTGAGTCCTGCACTAAGCATGTTGTATAGTCATAGTGGAGTGCATGGCTTGGTCGGTAGCATTGGATGACGCACATTGGTGGTTCACATATCCATGATTTCATTGACATTAGCATTGTCTAAGAACATTTTGATGGTTTTCCTAGCATTACTTGTCTTTGGGGACCATGTATGGGTCTACTAGCTCAACGGTGTTCACCTAGGAATACTCCTAATCATCACTTTAGGAATCCTCCATTACTGGGAACATTCTAGGGTTAATCCTCATCCCTGAAGGCATGGAATCTCCATGATTATCGTATGCATTTGTTACCGGTAGAGGACTTTTCTTCTCCCTATGTCGTTGGTGCCTACTCTCATGAGGTGGAGAAAGATGATATTTTTATGTAGATGTAGTAGCTAGGGGTAGCACAATGACTTTAGGAGGCTCAGGTTGATTCAAATAGGAATGGATAATACCATGGACATGGGAAACTACCTTTTGTGCCATATAATCTTCATACTTCTAAGACCAATGACTAGAGACCTACTTCCATTCATCCTCACTATTACTATGATGCTCCACAAATACATATTCCACCTATTCCATGGCCGAACCCAATCTGACTATATTGTTATTGATTTGGTCCTGGACCCAGTCTTTGAACACGTAACACTGCTTGAGAGTGTTTCCAAGGAAATGGTGATAGGGGATGTAATTGGGGTGATCAGTTGACCTACCTCTTCAGGACTCCTTCATTCAAGAAAACACAGGATTCCCTGGTCCAATGCACTCTGAAAATAGTTGGGGACCTGAGCTTCGTTGAATGAGTATGTCCATTTTGTTCAATCCAGGAAAGGGACTTTGGGATCATGGACCTCATGAGGTGCTGGATCTTGGTGAGGAGGTGGAACCTGGTTACCTAGCCAAGGTGGAAGTGGTGCATTATGTGCTGGCACATTCTGATTCTGAGGAAATCAATTTTGAGAAAGAGGTTGAGCCTGAGGTGGTGTCCATCAATGAGGCTATAGAAGTGGATCTTCTAGTAACAATTTCAGATGTATAGGGACCTTTATCTATACAACAATAGAGTTCTCAATGATGGTGACTCTCCTTGCAGGAGTCGTGAGGGGGAATGGGAATTCCTTATTAGCTTGATGTAAGTCTTCCTCTATATGTTGAGCCTTGCCAGAGAAATCTTGAAATCTACCTAGGATGTTTTGAGTGATGAGAGAAAGAACTTGTTCAGTGTTCACATTCCCTATACACATCAACAGAATATTTTTTTGAGTTAGTGTCAAGTCGAGTGAATATGTGAGGCCCTTCCACCTGGAAACAAAGCATGTGACTCACTCAGCTAACATTTTCTTTCACTTGAAGAGGTCGACAATACTAGTCTTATGGGTGGTGTAAATGAACAAATACAGAAACTGCCTGCAGAGATCCTCCCAAACAGAAATGGACCCAAGGAGTTACTAGCTATACCAAATGCATGTGGGCCCTTCTAGTGTTTGTGTGAAACAATGGAGCTTAGTGGCTTCCTTTTACCTTGGAGTTCAAAGCATGGGACCGCACCTTAAAATAAATTGGTCCAGATGCTACAGCGGATCGCCCATCCCATTAAAAGGGGAAATGGTATGATTCCCGAAGCCTAGGAGTGATGGAATATCATCCACCCATTCTAGATATGGATTTCCATCCAATGTAATTTCCACCGTTCAGGATTCAAGAGCCTCAAGGTGAGCGATGAGAGAATCTATTGGATAATATTTACAAGTATTCATATCATGGTGAGGATTCAAAACTACCAGAGATTTTTTAGGTTCTTCAACATGATAAGATAGTAGAAAGGCTAATGGAACAGTTGGTGGAATGAACTGAGGGGATATTGGAGGAACCTACGATGTGGCTGGTAGGGCTTGCAGAGCGGATGGTAGGACCTACAGAGTGGCCTTATTCTCATAAAGTTTTTCATGCAGCTTGGGTGGATTCGGTGATTCATACCAAGGTATTTTCCATAAACATTTGCCTCTAATCGATTGGGATATGCAAGGTTTTCATGATCAATGGGGTAAAACTTTCTAGGGAGAATCTATGATTTCCCCTATGGCCTCGGTGGAAGATGGATGTGATCTTGCTGAGAATCACAATAATCTTGACATCGTTTTGCGGTGCGCTCAGTGATGAGATCATTGATGATCCTTCTCTATTCCACGAGTAGTTGGAACAACATGGTCTTTTCATGATCCTCTTCCATCTTCTATACTAAATCAGATGGGTCAAAGGGCTTGATTATCCCAGAGTGTGCTTTTACCTTATTAGGATCTCATCCCAAAGGTAATGAATTATTGGGTTCTCTAATACCAATTTTTTTTCATTTGTTTGTGAGTGTGGACACCTTTAGGGTATGTTGAATGTTGTGTTGCCCCAGTGGCCTTTGCATCATCTCCCGACACTGTGTTGATACCCCCTTATGAGTATATCTCAGGAATGACCATGGTTACAATGGAAACACCTGAAGCCATATCCTCGATATCACCAGGTGAACCAGGTTGGTTCAGGACATGACTAAAATGTAGGGCAGCATATTGCTCGCATCCATGTATCAGTACATATGGGGAATCCTCCTTAACAAATATATTGAGCATATTAAATATATGGATGCATTGTTATGAGAGATTCTGATGATAACCGGGTGATGCAGAGAGTTGAGCAACAGGAGTGCAGCTAACTCGTGCAGGTAGCACTTCCGTCCAAGGTTGTTGAAGTGTTTCTGAATCTTGCGGTACACCAACCATTGATGATGGAGATGGAAATTCATCGTCTCTAAGGTTCAGAGGAAGGACACAACCTCATCCTAGGTGAGGGACTCTAGGGTATTGAATCTTACAGTTTTAGTTGGCCAGAACATCTTGGGGAAATGGTCCACTATGAGAATGCCCCCAACAAACTTCTCAGGTCAGACTTGGGATTTGGCCCTTGGTTTCCCCATTCATCGACTAGGGGGAGTTAAGGGACCAGTAATGGAACTGACATGGACCATTTCAGTGGTAAACTGGTCGTTGGAGATTATGGCACATGAGCTGAAAAACCGCTATAACTTAGGATGTATCCTAGTGAATTCACTACTTGTATCACCACATCCTAGTAGGATTAGGCACTGAACATTGCTTCGCATGCATGGGTGGTGGTCTTTGGTGGTGGATTAGTTTTATTCCCATCATTGACCAGTCCCAAGAATAATTATTCATGATCTCTTGTCGAAGTAGAGAATGATCCTAGTTATTATAGAGAGGATTTCACTGCAAGACCCAAGAAAGGAGACAAAACTTCCACCTCATGTGTGTATCTGTAGAGTGATTTAGGGAACTGGTGCATCTTTCTTTCCCAGAGGACAATGAGGATATTCCAAGTTCTTGTCCTAGTCCTCGACACAGAGGATCAGGGTAAGGGCTACATCATAGAGTCACACTCCACTTTAGAGTTTGAAAACTGGATGGGTTTGATTACGATCTGGAACCTCTCAATATCCTTCTTTTGGTAGCGATGATTTATCATCCTGCCTCGAGGAGGTTCTTCAAGGTAGGGTAGATATTTGACATGGGTAGGACTTCTGTGAAGTTTGGTATTGGAGAAGGGAGGACCTCAACTTGGATGAACCGGGGTGTAGGGAACACCTGGGAAAATGTCAAACAAAACATGGGAAGGACGGCTATGCTGATGGGTGATAGGGCGACGAGGACCTTCTATCTGGTTAATACTATCATCAGGAGGTCCCCCACATTATTTCATGATGATGTGGGGGGGCATGACATTGGTGACCTAAAATATGTGGAAACACTTCATACATGGGATCATTAGCATGGGGAGGACCTTCGTGTTGGGCATTAGCAAGATGGGGAGGACCTCTTCTTTGACTGTTAATTGTAGCATGGGGAGGACCTCTTTGCTGAATACATGAGCGGGGAGTACCTACACCCTAGATAACAATGGTATGGGGAGGACTTCTGTAGTGAATTTCATCGTCATGGGTTGACCGGTGATGACTACTATATGCACCGGTGCCCAGAAGAGTCAACCCAGCCTGCTCGTGGGGTGGTTGAGGCTTCAATCCTGATCGATCATAGATGTTCCCACATTATGTAGTAACAAGGAGGATATAAAACATATTGGTAGAGTATTAGGACACTGAATCCATAGAATATGATTCTCCCTTGTGGGAATCCACCTAATCATGCACCCAACATTGGAATCAGGTCATACGAGCTAGGGATGGTTGTGCAAGGGTATGGACCACCTATTCCTCGGCCTGCAGGGCCAGATGGTGGTGTTAATGTGGCCTAGTGGGAGGCCTCCTTGGAATCTCCCTGACCAAAGTTGTAGTCAGGTGGACTCGGACACCCCATACTCCATCGGCGTAAGGGAGTGGGCCATAAGATCATTCTAGGGAGAGTCTAATGAAAAAATTGAAGATTAGAGTGGGGTGTAGCGACTCCCTATACAGACCTTGGGGGAGATGGCGACAGTGGGGCACTGAGGCCTCCATATCTTGGCGGGCCATATCCCTCGTTGGGATAACCCCTTCTATTTGTATATATGGACAAGAATATCAATTACCCTTCTTGGATAATTTCAGAAGGTGATACGGGGCATGGGCACTCGGTAGTTGTGGTAGTGGATGATTACATGGTGGAGTTGGAGCTTTATAGGATTTATGCATTGGAATTTCCTCTGCCCCTACGTCTACAGGAAAGATTTGATTGGTTTCTTGTAGCTGTAGCTTGGGTCTTAGAATGCAGGAAGATTAATCCATCAGTATAGCAGGAAAGCAATGCCTAGTACCCCAGTGTCATTCAGTCTTCCATGGATGGATAGAAATATCCATGATGACAACATCATAGATCGATATTCCCAATGATTAACTACTCCAAATCCTGGTGAGTTTCATGCCAAGCCCATAATTTTCTTGGTGGGACCTAGTGCTAGATAATAGGATCTGGTGACACGCTATCTCTAGATGTGTTGAATGCTACTAAAACCCATATTTAGGAGTTGAATTTCATGTCTGGCTAACCATTTGTATTTCTAACACTTTTCCTCAGGGTCGCACCTCATCATGTCGTGTGTGTGGGATGCTTCATACGGGTCACATTGTTCCCCACATTCCCATTTTCCAAAGGCAGTCAGCATCTATCACCTCTTAAGGGATGTTTTATCCTTGATCAAAATAGGATGATGGGATGTTGGTCTCCCCTCCTGTGGATTCCTCCTTGGATCTTGTCGCCTAGTCTGAGTCTCCCTTGAATATTATCCCATTGTTTTTTAATCTCTTCCTATTTCCATATCTTTTTGGATGCTGGTTAATTACCTTTCTTCTATCCGGACATTCTAAAGGGTGAATTTAGAGTTGTGACCTTCAATCAGGAGAGTAATTATGTTGGGAATCACTGGAATGTCTGGATGTTGAAACATAGGTACACTAAGATATTCCCTTCTTAGAGGGATTCTTGTGGGCATGGAAGCCCAATGAATCCCATGTGGAATGTAGGGAATTGTATGCCATAGGAATTTAATTGATGTTTTCCTCAATTTTCCATTTTTAAAATGGGGTAATACACGAGTATAACTTCTAGAAGATATGTATTAGACTGATCATAACACTGATGGGAGTGGATCAGATAGGTATGTCCCTAGAAGTGTGTACCTATAATGTTTACTATATGGATGGGTCATAAAACCCAATAAGGATGCACCTAGGATGATGTGTCCCACTAAGGGGAAGGTTTCACACCAAGAAGGCTGATCTGGACACAACAAGGGGTGGATTAGAGGATGGTGGGTCCCAGTAAAGGGGACACCAAGGTTTACCATTGGCTGGGATTGATCCTCATGGAGGCTACCTACATACCCTATTTAAAATATAGGGATCAAAACCCACGTACTTTTAGAGGGTGAGGAATGGGATCATGGTTTACACAATGGACAACAACCTGAAATTATGTTGTGTTTTACGCATGGTTAGTGTCCCAGGTGATACAAAGAGAAATGAGATTAATGGGTCTTACACATGGTTAGATTCCCGTATGGATGGAATGATTTCACCAGGATGTGGTAGCTCAGGTAAAATTCAGGATGGATTTGGATAAAGTGTCTGAAGGGTGGAATGAATGGGGATGGAACTGAGGTACCTGTGTAAAGGTGAAGGTGTTGGGGTTGAACCTTTGGGAGGTTTCCTACATATCCTAGTGGCAGGGAATTAAATACCATGTTGTTCTGGAATGGGGTGATGAGTCACCTGAGGAGGAGGCTCATGATAATGGAAATGTGGATGGGGACTCAAAGGAAATGGAACCAACGGGTTAATGCATGATCTTCCTGAGACACAGAGGCTTGCGAGAGAGACCATAAAGGGGAGTGGGTGATGGAATTTTGCATCTAGGAGGCTTCCTATGTACCTTTATCAAAATGGGAAAATATCAAAGTCCACGTAGTTCAAAAATGGGGCATAGAATTGGGGTTTACACAAAGGAAGAAAATTGAAGACATGTTTGGGGCTTATGCATGGTTAGTAGCCTATCACAAGAGGGAAACTCTTGGTTAGAGGAGTATGGATTGAGTGTGGGGATTACACATGGTTAGCTTCAAAATTTGATTAGAACACCTCAAGGAGGCAGATCATGGAGATTCATCCCAGAAAGGGGTGATGCCACACCAGGAGGGTACATATCTAGGAGGGAGTACCAAAGTTCACCATTTGTTGACATTAAACCTTTAAGAGGCTTACTATGTAACGACCCAATGTTTTTAATGGAAATTATCTTCTTATAAATATGACATAAAATCATATAATAATGAACTACTACGTGATAAGTGACCTTTAAACATAAGTTTGTCACTTCTGTGTTTGGAATTTTGAAAATCTAACATACACGGTTGTGTTTAAGATGTTTTTTGGAGTCTAATAAACCAAAAAAATTTGTGGTGAATAGTAACCTACCCTTATGAATACTAACATACCATTATTAATAGTGATATATATTAATGAATAGTAACATCACCTATGATAGTATAAAAATAATATTCAAGATGGATATACAATATACCTATAGTTTAGAATGAGTTAATGAATGTTTTAAAACTGGATTTGATAATAAATTATTATTAAATATTAAAATAATCATATTTAGAAAATTATTTTTGAAAAATGGACTTCATTTTTTGATTCTACACGTCGAAAAATGGTTAGGATGAATTTTTGGGATTTTTCTGAAATACTTGAATTTTTTATGAATAGTAGAATCTGATAATTTACAATAAATGCTAAATAATGGATTAATTGAGTCATCGATGATTCTATGCTGATGTAAGCCCACTTGGTTCGAATTCACATCACCCATTTACTATTCTTGGTCATGGAATACTTACTATTCCTTTTCTTGGGAAGAAATAATAAATTAATGATTATAATATCATGAAATCCCTCCTCTCCTCCACTATAAAAACCACTTTCACTTCCTCTTCTATCCACTCCTCTCAAGCTCCAAGCCTTCTATAAATTCTACCCAACTATCTATCCAAAGTCCTCCCCCACGTCCAAAATCTCTTAGCCTCCTAAAAATACCAAAACCTCTCCCCTTAAGAGGTTCTCAAAGGAGGAAGTCTCAAGAGGTAAATTCCTCTTCCCAAATTTCTTCTTTTCTTTTAGGTTCTTCTCTTTTGATTTTCTTTCCTCGTCTCCCTTCACCAAAATAGTATGATAAATCCAGGAAAATACATGTACTGGAATTTCTTCATGCTAGTGGTATATTTCATTATCATCTCCCCTTTCCCCACCCATTTATTTGAACGAAATGAAAGCACTGTTTGAGATGTGTTAATTTAGCACATTCAAGGACAACGATTTATCAATTTCTATTATTATCTTTAATTCTGGTCATGAAACCATTTGTGTTATGGTTTAACCATATTGTTATGTAATATATATCCAATTTTTAGTTCTGTAATCCTTTGTTACAAATGGAATTAAGTTATAAATAAAAACACTTTCTTTGTAATCAAATTCACCGATTAACAAAAACAATTAACACTAAGGTTATATATATAATAATTTGACTTCACTCTAACTAACCTAATTAAAATTAAAACCATGTTATCTCATAGATATTAACTAAATAATATAACTTCAATTCTGTACAACCACTTTCATCTAGAATATAATCCAAACGTGAATATAAGAGAACCGATCATTTAAATCCAAGTAAATGAACGAGCCTGAACAATGAAATTGAACCTTATAACTAATAAAAAAAGATTTTAACGAACTAAAAATTGTTATAATAAATAAATTAAATATATAATAGGTTCTGGAATTATGAATTAATAAGCCTAATTTGTTTATTCAGGTCGTTAATAACAAGTGGAGAACACCAATGGATTTAAGGTAAGGGACCTTCTCCTTTTCTCTCTTAATCAAGATTTTCCTCTATACTATGCATTTATATGTGTACTATAAAAAGATGTGGTATGTTTAATAACCTCCTCCATACTTCCTTCTGGATTTATAAGTGATGATAAACCCCATTTATCTCTCATCGATCCCTCTTGGTCACACCCGACACCATGCCGATAAAATCATAACGAATTCTACCCAAAGCTTCTTTGTTCTTTCGGGTTGCCTTATCTTTCTTTAAAAATGGAGTTATCTTATCTATATATGTGTGTATTATGACTTATGTTTCTTTGTACAATATTCTAATATCAATACCCCTTCATCACATTCTTTCAGGGATATACATGATTTTGAAAGAATCCCTCTTTAGAACTTTTCGATAAGCAAACCTGTTTTACGGGGACTCCGCAAATTTTTACCCAAATTTCAAGTTCACTCTATCATCTGTTTTAAGACAAAATTGTCTTTATAAAATCATTATTTTTATTATGAAAACCTTCTTGGTTAAATTCTGGTTATATATAAAATAATTCCCTATTTTCTATTTGAAAAGCTCTAGAGTGTTTTCCTTAAAACTGCACAAAAATGTTTTAATGGTAATGTTTCTAAAATACATTTCTCATATGTTGTCACTTATGTTTGAAACCAATTACCATGTTATATTCCTCTTTTACACTATTAATGTTCATGTATGTTCTAATCCTTTCCTTTCATGGACACTTTCGTGATACGCCCATTGGATATGTTTTATGTCATGATTGTGGTGCCCAATTCTTTCCATGGGTACCCTTATGTTTTTGTATGGTTAATTATGTATGATTATTTATGTGGCAAGATTATTTATGTGGCAATAATATTCATTAATATGTTTAGATTGGTGTTCCCATATAGCGCTCCAATGCATTGGGTAAGTATAAGTCTCATGATATGCGATGTGAAACGGTATTGGCGGTTAGCCATGACCCATACTGAGATTGGAAATGGGATTGGTGGTTTGCCTTGACCCATACTAAAGATATGATTTATGATTCTGCCACATTTATATGATTCCATGTATATGTGATCCCATGTTTATATTAAATTATTTTATAAGTTTCATGTTTTTGATATCTTTATGTCATTCCTCCTAACTCATGTTCTTGTGATGTATCCTTATGTTCATCCCCTTACTGGGAATTTTTAGCTCATCCCTTTGTTAATGTATTCCCTAGGGTACCCTATGTAGATGTAAGAGCTCAAAGGAAGTTAGAATCTATTTATGGAGATTAAATAAAGAAGTTTTTTTAGCCCCATGTTTTATGTTATATGTACCTCGTCTTCCAAGACACTAGACTTAACGATCCTTGGCTTGTACTCTGATGAATAATTGTGCTTAAAATCATGAAATGTTTTATGGAAAAGGCTTGGGTCACTATATTTGTTATCCGAGGATTGTCTAGTTATTTTTAGATAATAGGAATAGAGAACCTTAGTGAGAACTTTAAGGATGAGACTAAGTATAAGAAAACATCCCTAAATTTTGGTGAGTATAGAGTAAGTGGTTTATCAAGCAAATACATACCTGTCTGGATACGAGCTAGTAGAGGCGGCTCTGGCACAGATGTATCTAGGGGTAAAACCTCAAAACACAGCATTGAGCTAGACTCAAATGGGAACTGTTGCTAGATAATGGGCCTTGCTACACTCTTGGTTATGACACTCCTGAGGGGTATTCTTTCATAGATTCACGAGCTTAGTACAAACTATTATTAAGGGAAAAAAATCCCATAAGAATATAAGTTAAGAAATAGATCGAGGATAACCTAGATATAAACCTAAGGAATCACAAGTCAGGATATACTTCTTCTTTATAAGTTCATTCTTTTATGTTCAAAGTTTTATTTTTTTTCTCAATAGCTAAGTATTCAAGACCTCTAATTATACGTTCTTTTTCTTAGTTAATGGCAGGAAATAGAAGAACATGTTCCAACATCCAATGTGATAGGCAATTTGATGATTGTCCTAATGACATGCCTGATGTGACGGAAGCGGGTGTTCAAATCTTCATGGAAGTACTTACTCAGTTGGATCGAGTTATGAATAATAACTTGAATCAGGTGGAACGTCCCCCTCCCTCAAGGAAACAGAAATTTTTCGTAGAATCCTTCATACGGCCAAGGCCTCCCATGTTTATCGGGTCTTCTAATCCCCTCCTCGCAGAATAATGTATTAACTCCATTGAAAAGATTTTATCTGTCCTACAGTTCTTGGAAGAAGAGAAAGTTGTACTGGCAGTCTATCGTTTTGATGGGGAAGCTGATCAATGGTGGACACTGATCAAGAATACAAAGTCCCAGGAGGAAATTGATTCTATAGATTGGGAGGAATTCAAGAGGATGTTTTTCAACAAATATTTTCCTCGAACCCTCCATATCAAGATGGAAAGAGAGTTCCTTGGACTCAAGAAGAAGGAAGATGATTCCATCAGGGCATATGAAGCGAACATTATAGGCTTTCAAGGTACACATCTGGCTTTGTCATGAACACCGAAAGCAAGTTGGATCACTTCTTTAGTGGACTAAAGTCGAGTCTATGAAAATTGTTGGTGATTCGAGACTTCAACAGCTATGAGGAGATTTTACATTGTGCCCTCAAGGTTGAAATGGAGATTGGAGACTCTCAGTGGTCTCATGGGCCTAGTGACAAGAAGAGGAAAATGGAGAACAACATGGGTGGTTCATCAAACAAATCCCATGATGGAAAAAAGCCTCACTTTTCGCATTGCAATAATTGTGGGAAGAATCATCTTGGTTACTGTCTCAAGGGAACCAAGAATTACTTCAAATGTGGAATGTTTGGTCATCTAGCCAAGAAATGCCGAAGGGATATGAAAAATCGTGCTAATGATGAAGAAGAAAGGAAGGTTCATATCAACACTCAGCCTATAGTGAAGTGTTTTAACTGAAAGGATCTTGGGAATTATGCGAAACATATCCCTAAGCTGAGGGTTGTTGGAGGCAATCAACAACAAACTCCAAGGAAACAAGGAATGGATTATGTTATCACTACTGCTGAGTTGGAGCTGGAAAACTATGTGGTGACAGGTACTCTTGTTATTCATTCAAGAATAGAGAACTTACTATTTGATTCTAGTTCTACGCATTCTTTAATATCCTGCAAGTTTAGTAGAACTATTCAAACACCACCTCAAAATTTAGAGGATAGGTTATCTGTGAGAATGGAGAATGGGGAAATTATTGCATCCATGGTTTATAACTCCTCCTCATTTAATGTTTGTGGACTGAACCTCCCATAAAATCATGTCATACTTCCTTTAGTGGAGTTTGATGCTATCTTGGGCATGGATTGGCTATCATTGTACAAGGCCAACATCAACTGCTAGGAAAGACAGATTACTCTTCAAATCCTGAAGCATCCTATGATTCTTTACAAGTGCAAGGAGGAATATGAGTCTCCTTTAGAATCATCATCTCATGTGTGGATATTTATTACTTATAAGCATGAATATATATCTCAAATTATTGAGATAAAGGAGAGAATCATGCTTGAAGACATGCCCATCGTGAGGGATTACACTAATGTATTCCTTGAAGAGTTTTCTGGTCTTCCCGCTGACCGAGTGGTTGAGTTCTCAATTGAACTTATCCCTGGATCTCTCCCAATCTCAAAGACATCTTACAGAATAGCCACCATAGAGATGGAAGATTTGAATAAGCAGTTACAGGAGAATATGGAAAAGGGTTTTATTGCCCAAGTGCTTCACCGTGGGGTGCTCCAGTCTTCTTTGTCAAGAAGAACTATGGATCAATGCGCTTATACATTGATTATCATTATCTCAATAAAATCACTCTAAAGAACAATTATCCCCTTCCATGGATATATGACTTGTTTGATCAGCTTTGTGGGGCCATTTATTTCTCTAAGGTGGACCTTCGGTCGGGATATCACCAACTAAAGATGAGGAAGGAAGATATTCCCCAGACTGCCTTTCGAACAAGGTATGGACACTGTGAGTTCATAGTGATTCCCTTCGGAATCACTAATGCTCCATCAATTTTCATGGATTTAATTAATAGTGTCTTTAGAGATTACCTAGACAAATTTGTGGTGGTCTTTATTGATGATATTCTGATATACTCCAAGAGCAAGGAGGAACATGAAGAGCATTTGGAAACTGTGTTAAAAACATTGTGAAGGGAGAAGTTGTATGAAAAATACGTAAATGTGAGATCTGGATGGAGGAAGTATCATTCTTAGGGCATTTTATCACCAGGAAAGGGATATATGTGGACCCTTCCAAGACGAAGGCAATTGAAGAGTGGACGAGGCCAACTTTTGTAATGGAGATCCACAGTTTTTTAGGTCTAGTTGGGTATTATCAACGATTCATGAAGAACTTTTCACGATTTTCAAACCCAATTTCCAAGCTGACATGGAAGGGAGTAAAGTCCTTCTAGACATAGGAATGTGAAGACTATTTCAAGGAGGTGAAAAAGAGGCTTATCACTGTGTCGGTACTCACACTCCCTTCAAGTGGAGAACTCTTTGTGGTGTATAGTGATGCTTCTATGAAAGGCTTAGGCTGTGTGCTAATGAAAAATGATAATGTGATAGCCTATGCCTCAAGGAAGCTGAAACTTCATGAGTAAAACTATCCCATGCATGATCATGTGTTGGCAGCTATTATCTTTGTGTTGAAAATCTGGCGGCATTATCTCTATGGGAAAAAATTTGTGATATATACTAACCACACGAGTCTTAAATATATATTCACACAAAAAGAGATTAATATGCTCCAGCGAAGATGGATAGAGCTCATCAAGGATTATGACTGCTCAATACACTACCATCTCGGTAAGGAAAACAAGGTGGTGGATGCTCTAAGTAGAAAGAATCTTGCATCTTTATCAATGATGAGAATTGAAAAGGATCCGATCTTCTTGGATTTGAAAAGGATGGACATTGGAATAATTAAGGGAGTAACATCATCAATCCTTTCTCAAATGATTGCTCAACCATCTTTCATGGAGAAAATAAAGGTTGCTCAAATAAAGGATGTGGAAATTCAGAAAAGGGTGGAAGCTGTTAAAAATGGGAAATCCTCCAATTTCAAAATTTATGACGAAGAGTTATAAGATTTGGGACACGATTATGTGTACCATCTGATCCAGATATAAAGAAGGAGCTACTGAATGATGCACATAGATCGACCTTCTCTATCCATCTTGGGAGTACCAAAATGTACTGTGATCTTCTAGAACACTTCTGGTGGGATAACATGAAGAGGGATATTGTGGAATATATATCAAGGTTCTTGGTATGTCAGCAAGTTAATACTAAGTGACAAAAGTCCAAAGGTACGATGAAATCATTGCATATACCCATGTAGAAATGGGAAAATGTTAATATGGACTTTGTCACGGGTCTCCCAAAGACGTCAAAGGGAAATAATGTGATATGGGTTGTGGTTGACCAACTCACCAACACATCCCATTTCATCACTTTTTAGGAAGATCTCTCCCTTGAACAACTTGAAAAGTTATATGTGAAGGAAGTGGTGAGACTGCACGGTGTTCCACTCTCAATTGTCTCTGACCGTGATCCAAGGTTCACATCTAAATTCTGGAGGAGTCTTCAATATTCATTGAGTACTGAATTAAATTTCAGCATGACCTATCACTCCCAAACTTATGGCCAATCTGAAAGGACTATTCAGATGCTTGAATATATGCTAAGAGCCTGATCTCTTGAATTCAAAGTTGGATGGGGCCAGCATCGCCCATTGGTTGAGTTCTCATACAATAATAGCTTCCACTTGAGTATTCAGATGGATCCATATGAAGATCTATATAGAAAGTGATGTAAAACTCCAACCTGTTGGGATGAAGTTGGAGAAATATGGCTACATGGACCTGATCTTGTTCAAGAGATGACAGAGAAGGTTCAAGTCATCCAGAAACACATCAAAGCTGCTCAAAGTCAACAAAAGAGTTATGTTGACAACCGTCGAAGGTACTTGGAGTTCAACGTTGGGGATAAAGACTTCCTTATAATATCTCCATGGAAGAGAGTCATGTGATTTGGGAAGAAAGGGAAGCTAAGCCCAAGGTATATTGGCCCCTTTGAGATCCTTGACCGCATAGGATCTGTGGCCTATCGGCTTGCACTTCCACTGAATATGGCTCGAGTTCATGATTTTTTTCACATATCACTCTTGAGGAAGTACATACCTGATCCCTCACATGTACTAAACTCAGAGGTGGTACAACTGGATGATGATCTCTCCTATCAGGAGTAGCCAGTAAAGATTCTGGATCAGAGAGATAATGTTCTACGCAACAAGACAACCCATCTTGTCAAAGTGTTGTGGAGGAACCATAAGTTTGAGTAAGCATCATGGGAACTGGAGGAATCAATGAAGGAAAAGTACCCACATCTGTTTTTTTCCAAGGATGTAAAATGAAATTTCAAGGGAGAAATTTCATAAGGGGGGAAGAATGTAACGACCCAATGTTTTTAATGGAAATTATCTTCTTATAAATATGCCATAAAATCACATAATAATGAACTACTAAGTGATAAGTGACCATTAAACATTAGTTTGTCACTTCTGTGTTTGTAATTTTGAAAATCTGACATACACGGTTGTGTTCAAGATGTTTTTTGGAGTCTAATAAAACAAAAATATTTTGTGGTGAATAATAACATACCCTTTTGAATAGTAACATAACATTATGAATAGTGATATACCCTAATTAATAGTAACCTCACCTATGATAGTATAAAAATAATATTCAAGATGGAAGTGCAATATACCTATAGTTTAGAATGAGTTAATGAATGTTTTAAAACTGGTTTTGATAATAAATTATGATTAAATATTAAAATAATCATATTTTGAAAATTATTTTTGAAAAATGGACTTCTTTTTTGGACTCTACACATCGAAAAATGGTTGGGGTGAATTTTTGTGATTTTTCTGAAATACTTGAAGTTGTGATGAATAGTAGAATCTGATAATTTACAATAAATGCTAAATAATGGATTGATTGAGCCATTGATGATGTTATGGTGATGTAAGCCCACTTGGATCGAATTAACATTACCCATTTACTATTCTTGGTCATGGAATACTTACTATTCCTTGTCTTGGGAAGAAATAATAAATTAATGATTATAATATCATGAAATCCCTCCTCTCCTCCACTATAAAAACCCCCTTCACACCCTCTTCTCTCCACTCATCTCAAGCTTCAAGACTTCTCTAAATTCTGCCCAAATCTCTCTCCAAGGTCTTAACCCACGTCCAAAATCTCTTTGCCTTCTCAAAATACCAAAACCTATCCCCTTAATAGGTTCTCAAGGGGGGAAGTATCACGAGGTAAATTCCTCTTCCCAGATTTCTTCTTTTCTTTTAAGTTCTTTTTTTATTTTCTTTCCTCACCTCCCTTCACCATAATATTATGATAAATCCAGTAACATAAATGTACTGTAATTTCTTCATTCTAGTGGTATATTTCATTATCTTCTCCCATTTACCCACCCTTTTATTTGAAAGAAATGAAAGCACCGTTTGAGATGTGCTAATTTATCACATTCAAGGACAACGGTGTATCAATTTCTATTATTATCTTTAATTCTGGTCA
Source organism: Viscum album (assembly GCA_963277665.1). Classification (NCBI taxonomy): domain Eukaryota; kingdom Viridiplantae; phylum Streptophyta; class Magnoliopsida; order Santalales; family Viscaceae; genus Viscum; species Viscum album. Next base: position 627,419,589 of record OY728162.1, on the reverse strand, counting down.
TTAAACCATTTTTGTTATGGTTGAACCATATTATTATGTAATTTATATCCTATTTTTATTTCTGTAATCCTTTGGTACAAATTTAATTAAGTTATAAAGAAAAAAAATTTCTTTGTAATCAAATTCATCGATTAACAAAAACAATTAACACTAAGGTTATATATATAATAATTAGAATTCACTCTAAGTAACCTAATTAAAATTAAAACCATGTAATCTCCTGGATATGAACTAAATAATATAACTTCAATTCTATACAACAACTTTCATCTATCATATAATCCAAACTTGAATATAAGAGAATCGATCTTTTAAAGCCAAGTAAATGAACGAGCCCGAACAATGAAATTGAACCTTATAACTAATCAAAAAGGATTTGAACGAACTAAAAAGGGTTATAATAAATAAATTAAATATATAATAGGTTCTGTAATTATGAATTAATAATCCTAATTTTTTTATTCAGGTCATTAATAACAAGTGGAGAACACCAACGGATTTACGATAAGGGATCTTCTCCTTTTCTCTCTTAATCAAGATTGTCCTCTATACTATGCCTTTATATGTGTACTAAAAAATTATGGGGTATGTTTAAGAACCTCCCTCATACTTCCTTATGTATTTATAAGTAATGATAAACCTCATTTCTCTCTCATCGATCCCTCTTGGTCACACCCGACACCATGCCGATAAAATCATAACGAATTCTACCCGAAGCTTGTTTGTTCTTTCGGGTTTCCTTATCTTTATTTCAAAATGGTGTTATCTTATCTATATATGTGATTCTTATGACTTATGGTTATTTTTTAAATATTATTATATCAATACCCTTTCATCAAATTATTTCAGTTATATACATGATTTTGAAAGAATCCCTCCTTAGAACTTTTCGATAAGAAAACCTGTTTTAAGGGGACTCCCCAAATTTTTACCCAAATTTCAAGATCACTATATCCTCTGTTTTAAGACACCATTTTCTTTATAAAATCAGTATTTTTATTATGAAAATGTTCTTGGTTCAATTCTGGTTTTATATAAAATAATGTCTTCTTTTCTATTTGAAAATCTCTAGAGTGTTTTCCTTAAAACTGGACAAAAATGTTTTAATGCTAATGTTTCTAAAATACATTTCTCATATGTTGGAAATTATGTTTGACACCACTTAACATGTTATATATATATTTTACCCTATTAATGTCCATTTATGTTCTAATCCTTTTCTTTCATGGACACTTTCGTGATACGGCCATTGGATATGTTTTATGTCATGATTGTGGTACCCAATTCTTTCCATGGGTACCCTTATGTTTATGTATGGTTAATTATGTATGATTATTTATGTGGAAAGATTATTTTTTTGGAAAGAATATTCTTGAAAATTTTGAGATGGTTGCACCCAGATAGCGCTCCAATGCATTGGGTAAGGATAAATCTCATGAGATGCGATGTGAAATGGGATTGGCGGTTAGCCTTGACCCATACTGAAATGGGAAAGGGGATTGACAGTTATCCTTGACCCATACAAAAGATATGATTTATGATTATGACACATTTATATGATTACATGTTTATGTGATCCCATGTTTATATTAAATTATTTTATAAGTTTCTTTCTTTGGATATCTTTATTTCATGCCTCCTAACTCATGTTCTTGAGATGTATCCTTATGTGAATTACCTTACTGGGCATTTTTAGCTCATCCCTTTGTTCATGTGTTCCCCAGGGTACCCTATGAAAATGTAAGAGCTCAAATGAAGTTAGAAGATCTTTATGGAGATTAAATAAAGAAGATTTTTTTATCCCCATGTTTTATGTTATATGTACCTAGTCTTCCAAGACACTAGACTTAACTATCCTTGGCTTGTACTCTGATGAATAATTTTGCTTAAAATCATGAAATGTTTTATGTAAAAAGCTTGGGTCACTATATAATAAATACAAAAAAGGGATCAAAACCCACATAGTTCTAGGAACATACATTTTAACATCTTATGGGAAAAAGAGTGAACCAACATGAAATGGCCAAAACAATTGAGTGATGGGATTGAACCTCAGGGAGGCTTCCAACGTATCCCCATGGAAGGGAATCAAAGTCCAAATAGTTTGGTGTAGTGGGGAGTGGGTATTACATGCTATAGTTTCCCAAATAGTATTTCATAGTCGATTCTTACTCTAATCCCATGTGAGTAATTCTCGGTGTGAGAAAAAAGAGGTAACAATAGACCTGACGATCGTGTTGCAAAAGGTGCTTCTGCGAGGAGTAGATTAGGGCTTATGTGTGGTTAGTGTCCCAGAGAAAGGAGGATTGGGATACTCTCAGAGGGTTTCTAGATGTATGAGGATGATATGGCCGTCGTACATGGGGCATCCTACCAAGGTGTGTCGTGGCTTATGCAATGGCTGCCTGAGGTGCACGTGGTGACAAAGAGAAACCCGAGAGGAGTGAGAGGGTGTTGGTGCCCATCCCCTCCATGTTCCTCCCGGTATTTTCACTCTTGTACTTATCACATTTTTACATCATGTGCTAAGGAAGTGGGGTTTCTTCGCAGTTTGACATTCTGCAGCTCTGACAATGAGGACTCGTTCCTCATCCCTAATACATACATAACTTGTAACAACCCGCACTTAGGGAAGGGAAGGCACAATAAATGCCATGTACTAACAAGTTTTTGGAGCGATCCATTTATAATTCCATGTTAGTGTAGCTATACAAAGAAGAAATAGCTATTGGTGTACCTATGTGAAGAAGCATTAGGTAGGATAACACAAAATGGAACACCACTCGAGGGACTATGAAATCACTACGCGCAAGCCTGGAGGGTCACACGGAGAAATTTCATGCCAGATAGGGGTGTTGCATGTTATAGGGACTCGAAATGGTGCCTTAGGGTAAGGAAAACACATGGAGCACATAGAAAGGGGTGCATTCATGATTGAAGGCTTGTGTGAAAGATGAGAGGATACACATAAAATGGAAGGTTTGTGGGCAAGGTGAGGGGATGCGTGCAAGGTTGGCACAATATAGGGGGAAACATGTGTGCAAGAAGGATATTTTGTGAACAATTTCCTTGGAGTAAAATAAAATGGGAGAGGTTCATGCCCGGTGGGGTCACCCAAAGGAGGACCCCTAGGAGACTTATCACACAATATCCAGTACCTTGGGCAATTCTCTTTCATATGGTTCTGGAAGGGGTCGTCTTATGTGCATATGAGAAACTATTTGTCTTCCATAACAGTACCCCAAAGTGAGGGGGAATGCCTCTATTTATAGGAAAAACTTTAGCAGTGGTCCACAAGGAGGCATGCAGAGAAGTGATGATTGATGCCACATTAGGCATGCAAAATCTTGTGTACGGTCCATTTTCTTGTGCGTCAGCCTGATTTGTTTAGTTCCTCTAACATGGAAATTTTTCAGAAGGATGATGTGGAAGACTACATTTTATGTTTCATTGGGAACTAAAGGTCTTGCTCACATATTTCTATTTTGTACACACCTCTCTTGGGCATCTTTGGATCGTCTGCTGATTCAAAATATACCTTCAGTTTTCTTAAATATACTTTTTTATGACCTCAAATAGAATTCATCACCAACAATTAATCATATGGTTGATGTGGAATCACACTGTAATCATGAAAACATACAAATACACAATGTGGTGCATTGATGGCATACTAACTACTTCAAACACAAAATTGGTGTGAGGGCCTAGAGGTGCCTTAAATTTTCCTAGAGGATCGATAATTTGTGCTAGTTTGGGACCAATAATAAATAAGTACATCCATTTGGTCAACCCAGTTCACTAAATAGGCACAATATGGACTATCAATAAACTCATGGGTGATAAAATAGAAACATACATTCACTAGCAGGTACGATCCAGTCCACTTTATTGATTGGGTGAGATCTGATGCGTAGGATTCAATCCAAGAAAATTAAATCCTTTCTAGAAAAGGTATCTACCGAATTCCAATGAGTGGGATGACTTATCTAAAGGGTTACCTGAATTCCTATAAATCTTAGTCTCCTGTAGATGTAAAAATTACCAATACAACTACCATTATAAGAACACCTCTCAATTTGAGATTCCTCTTAAGTATTTTACACCAATCAAATGAAATTTTTTGGTTCACAATAATAAACACTTTTTCATTTCTATATTGTTTCCAAATAATCTTAAAGGTATCCTCTACACTATGTAAAAGTGTCAATTATCGAGTCACCAATGTATCATAAAGAGGATTCCTTGGAAACTCAATGAACTATTGGTTTTGTGGGGGAGAATCTACTCTTAAGGAGAGAGACATCATAATGTGACACAATGAGATCTATCTGCTACTATCTAAATCACAAGGTCATGCTAATAATAAATTAAATATCCTCAATATTCTTAAGATTAGATTCCTATCAACATGGATATGAAAATTCTCAATAATGCAATGGAGGTGGAGAAATTCTATGTAAAAATATTCAAGAAGTGGAAAACGGGGATGAATTTCCTACTTTCAACTCTTAAAGTGGTGTATGTTCTCTCAAATCAAAATCCATCCCCACCAAAGATGAGAGGATTCAATATTCCCATAAAAGAAATAAAAAGAGAGAATAAAGAGCTCTTGTGTTAAGGAAACATACTAAATGCATTATCAGATGATCTCTTCAACAATTACCTATACATATCAACAAAAAAGGATACTGGGGATGATTTGGAGATAAAGTGATTTACTGAAGATATAGAGAGCAATAAATTCATAGTAAGAAATATTATTTTGTAAAAAATTCTATATAACATATCTATCATTTCAAAATTATATAAAATTCAATGAATCTTATAACACCTAAAGAAAAATAAGGGAAGATTCCATCATTTTCACATCAATCATTGATAAAATCCCTATTATTGGAGGAATATTAGACATTCTTTAAAACACAAGATGGAAGATACATCCCTCAATGAGTTACTTAACTACCTAAAATTGAGGAGGAATATAAAAACCACAAGTAATGACCCTAAGGATGATAAATCCAAGGTTCTTAGGGTGGAGGGAGTGGGTCAATATGGTTCCTTAAAGGGAGGAATCTCTAAACTAACCTTAAAAGAGAAAGGTATAATTCAAGAAGATAAAGGGGTATGATACTTTTTTTGGAAATCTAGGACACTTCAAATGGGACTATCATCTCCATAATAAGAAATATGGAAACAACACTTCAAATGAGCACTATGTGGCCATGCTCTTAAAATATAATTTCTTCATGGATATATTTTCTTGTTTGATCGATTATAGGGTTTATATTCATCCATTTTTTAGGATTTAACTGATGAATATAAGGAAAAACATTTTTGGGAATGGAGCCAATCACTTTTTCTATGCCTATAATGATAAAAACACATTTTATATATTATAGTGATCATGAATTTACCTCGTTTTAAAACACCTCATGTTTATACTCAGAGAAATTTTATATATTATAACATATTATATATAAATGGAGTTTTTTTCCTTTTCCAATACTTTATTTTCAAATCATCTTACATATTACATTATATTTTCAATTTTGATTCCTCAAATCAACTAACATCTTACGTATGATCTAGATATGATCTTACATATATAGGGAAAGAATTATTTTCCAATTCATTAGGTCATAGAAAAATGAAAATACATATTATGCATCTCATACCTTTGGAATTTTTTTCTCTCACTTCAAAAAAAATCAGATTTATCTAATGCTACCCTTTATCAATGCTAAAAAAAGAACTGAGAAAGGGTGTACTTTGATCAGTGCTAAAACAATTATTTTTAAAATTGATAAAACGTATATTTCATAAAAAAAGTTAATTATCATTAAAAATAAAATATAAAAATATAAATATATTTATATTTATATAAATATAATATATTTAAAAATATGTGTTTTATATAAGGCAAAATATGCATTTACAGTTAATATATAATATATTTATTGAAAAATGGATTATAAAATAATTAAAAATATAATATCCATAAATAATTTCATATTTATTTTGGAGTATTAGTTATTTAATTTCAATTTTAAGATATAGGAAATCTGAAAATTAATAAACGATCTAAAATAAGTTAAAAATGTGACTCGAATTTCAAATGGCCATAACTTTTGATCTGAGTGACTGTTTGAGCTCTACCACATATCAAATTGAATCACTCAAAAAGATATAACCCATAGTGACATGAGGGAACCCCCGGTCATGTTTATCATTTCCAAAAGTCCCATAAGGCCTCCAAAACTATTTTTTTTGTTTGGGTACCCCATTTTTTAACATTTCATGGAATTTATCCTCATTTAATGGAGTATTCCTATATTTTTTTAGTGAAATATCAGTTTATTGTTAACTATTACCCTCATATGTATATTATGATGCTCTAATTTTATCATTTTTTAATATTTTACTATTATTTATAATCAAATATATAAAAATATATACATATTTTCTATATATTAAAAAATAAAAATTAATTTCGTAAATAAATATGTAAACCTATTTACATATAAAATATCTTTCTAAATATATAAACCTTATATAAAAAAATAATATCCATTTTCATTAAAATAAAAATGTATGAATATTTATATACCTATAAAATTAATTTAAATATTATATATATATATATATATATATATTTGTGTGTGTGTGTTGAAAAATAGATATATAATTATATATGTATATATTCTATTATAGGTATATAAATATTAATAAATAATATATGTAAATAAATATAAATATGTGTAGTTAAATTTATAGATTCACGCACATATAAATATATGCGTGTGTGTGTGTTTGTATGTATGTATATATTTATAAACTCACAGATACACACACATAATAACATATTTTATATATGTATTTAAAAATATATATAAAAATATATGGATAAAATTTAACTAAATATATATATATATATATATAGATATATCATAAAATACAGAAAAAATAACAAAGGAGTGTAAAATGCATGCACATGTGAGGAGGAGTTCTTAGGTTCAAAACCGAGAAAAGGCATGGGCCATGGGCATGTGAAGAGGGTACCAAGCACTGTTAAGGGGTGGGGGCTTTGAGTGTTGTTAAATATGTGGGGAGTCTACATGAGTGCTGTTAAATGGGATGGTACACCCTCAGATTTTCACAAAAAAATCTTTTTAAACTGTAATTTTTTTGACTTTTATCTGTGCTTTTTTAGCATTGGTAAATAGGGTCTTTATTGGTGGTTTTTTAGTATTGATAAAAGACACACCATTTTAAGAGTGATTATATTATCATCATTTTTCTAGAACTAATAAGAGTGATTTCTAGTGTTATTAAAAGCGGGACTTGTGGTAGTGGAAACTCAGAAGATAATATTACTTATACATGGATGATTTTTAATTTTTCAATTTAATCAAAACCTAAAATTTCCAAGACATCTTTAAATATTATCAAACAGAGTCAAAAAACCTCAAAGGTTTTAACAGTAATCCATCAAATAATCTAACAATACTATAGATATTCCCTTTAATAGCACATAAAAAAAACATTAATAGAGTTAAATTTTTTTTCCCTCAATATTGTTAAAGGGGGGACTTTATCAGCACTAAAAAAATCCCAAATAAATTTCACCCATTATCAATTCTGGTTTAGTGATGATAAAAGGCCTCCTTTATTAGTGCTTTCATTAGTGTTGATAAAGGCCCAATCTGCTACAGTGTGTTGTTTGTATAACAGCACACTACCGTAAATACCTGTAACCAGTGTGAAAAATATATAATGTAATTGAAATAAATTTAACATCATGAATACAAAAACATTAATATATATATTTCAAACAATGTTTCATATAATTACATTTAAAATTACAATCCCCAAACATCTTAAAATATTAATGTCTCATTGTCTTTGGTGCCCATGATCCCCTCTCAAAAAATTCCACCCTTGGTATCAGTTGCTGAAAAAATAACCTCAATCCAAGAAAAAGAATCCACCTATATGAGAATTTTTTTAGTAATACTATAAAGAAATAAATTAAACAGTAATAGTAAATAATACATTAAAAAATGTTAATTTTAAATAAAAGTACACACTTCAAGTTATACTAGTAACACCATGTGTCATATTAAGGTGTGGATGATTTCTACATGTCACAAATGAGTTATTAATAACTTTTCTAAAGTATAAAAAAAATCAGAATGTGTTTACTTTGTTTTTAGTATGTCACTTGTTTATTTTTCTAAAATTAATGTCATTTTTAAATAAAGATGCAATTAGATTTCTACCAGTCACATCATGCATCATATTGAGTTGCAAATGATTTCTACACATCAAAAATTACTTGTGGATAATTTTCCTAAAGTATCAAAATAATCAGAATTCATTTTCCTGGTTTTCAGTTTGACACTTGTGTTTTTTAATAAATGACATTTCAAACTGAAAACATGCATTTTGAGTCATACTTGTCACATCATGTGTTGGTTTTATTTCAGACTACTTACTATATGTTACAAATGACTTATGAATCACTTTCCTAAATTATAAATACAATCAAAGCTCATTTTCTTGGTTTTCAGTGAGTAACACACGTTTTGAACTAAAATGTCAATTTTAAATGTATAACGGACACATCGCGTCATATCGGTCACACCATATGTTGGGATGAAGTTTAGTTGATTCTTACATGTCACAAATGGCTCATGGGTAATTTTACTAGAGTATCAGAATTATCCAAATGCGTTTGCTTAGTTTTCGGTATGTCACTTGTTATTTTTACTAAAATTAATGTTGATTTTAAATAAAAAGAAACAGTTTGAGTCATATGAGTCACACTGTTCATCAGATTGAGGTGATATTGAATACTAAACATCTAAAATGACCTATGGATCATTTTCCTAAATTATCAAAATAATATTAATACATTTTATGGGTTTTTAGTATATCACTTGTTCTTTTTACTAAAATTAATGTCATTTTTAAACAAAAAGAAACACTTAGAGTTATACCGGTCAGATTTTGCATCATATTGAGGTGAATTTTATTCCTATATCTAAAAAATAACTTATGGTTCTTTGTACTAACCTATTAAAACAATATGAATGCATTTGCTCGGTTTTCAATATGTCACTTATTCTTTTTACTAAAATTAATGTAAATTAAACAAAATTGACACACATGGAATTATATTGGTCACATTGTGTGTCATAATAAGGTGTGGCTAATTCCAACACATCAAAAATTCAATATATATAATTTTTATAAAGTATCAAAATAATCCAAAAATGTTTGACCAGTTTTGAGTATGTCACATGTGTTTTTTATTAAAATGTCATTTAAAAATGTAAACACACACTTTGAGTCATATCAATTGCATCATGTGTCGATTTTGATGTGAGAATACTTCCTATATGTAAAAATTGACTTATGAATCATTTTCATAAATTATCAGGACAATAAGAGTTATTTTTTTTGTTTTCATTAAGTGGCACATTCTGAACTAAAATGTAAATTTTAAACTAATAACAGATAGTTTGAGTCATACCAGTAATACCATGCGTTGTATTGATTTTTAGTTGATTCCAACATGTCAAAAATAACTTATGGATCATTTTCCTAAAGGATCAAAATAATTGGAATACTTTTGATCAGTTTTCAGAATGTCAGTTATTCTTTTTACTCAAATTAATGTCAATTTTAAATAAAAATGAAAACTTAGAGTTATATCGATAACATTGTGCATCAGATTGAGGTAGGGTTGATTCTTAAACATTATAAATTAATTAGGAATCATTTTCCAAGAGTATTAAAACAATAAAAATGTGTTTTCTCAGTTTTCATTATACCACTTGTTCATTTTACTAAAATTAATGTCAATTTTAAATAAATAGATAGACTTGGAATAATACCAGTCATACAGCATGTCAGATTGAGGTTCAGATGATTCATACACATCACAAATTATTTATGGATCATTTAACTAATGTATCAAAACAATAGGAATGTTTTTTCTCAGTTTTGAGTATGTCACTTTTTTATTGAATTAAAATTTCATTCGAAAATAGAAACATATACTTTGAGACTTATAGGTCGCATCGTGTGTTAGTTTTATGTGGGTCTTCTTTGTGTAGATCACAACAGACTTGTGAATCATTTTCCAAAATTACCAAGACAACTAGAGTGAATTTGTTTGGTTTTTAGTGAGTGAAACATGTTTTGAACTAAAATAACAATTTTAAACTGATAATGGACAATTTGAGTTATATCAAATGCACCATGCATTGGATTAAGGTGACGTTCATTCCTACACATAAAAAATGTCATACTGATCGTTATCCAAAAGTATCAAAACAGTATGGATGATTTTTTTGGTTTTTAGTATGTAAATTGTTATTTTTACTAAAATTAATGACAATTATAAATAAAAAGACACACTTTAAGTCATACCGGTTACACCATGCATTAGATTGAGTTGTAGTTGATTCATAGACATCCCAAATGACTTATGGATCATTTTTTGAATGTATAAAAACAATATGAATTCATTTTCATGGTTCTCAATATGTCACTTTTTAATTTTTCTAAAATTAATTTCAATTTAAAATTAAAATACATACTTTGAGTCATATCGGTCACACCATGCATCAGATTGAGGTGGGGTTGATTCTTACATATTATAAATTACTTATGAATCATTTTCCTAAGGAATCAAAACAATCCAAATGTGTTTTCTCAGTTTTCAGTATGTCACATGTTCTTTTTACTAAAATTAATGTCAATTTTAAACAAATATACACACTTGGGATTATACCAATAACACCATGTGTTAGAATGAGTTGTGTCTAATTACTATACATCACAAATGACTTATGGATAATTTTCATAAAGTATCAAAACAATACTAAAGAGATTTCTCAATTTTGAGTATGTCACTATTCTTTTTTATTAAAATTTCATTTTAAACTGGAAACATGCACTTTGAACCATATCGTTCACATCATTCATCATCGTGATGTGAGAGTACTTCCTACACATCACAACTGACTTATGAATCATTTTACAAAATTATCATGAAAATATGAGTACGTTTTCAGGGTTTTAGCCTGTGAGACACTTTTTGAACTAAAATGACAATTTTAAACTGATAACAGGCACTTTGAGTCATATCAGTAGCACTGTGCCACATATTTTGGTGAGGTTGATTCTTACACATCAAAAATTACTTATGGATTATTTTTTGAAAGTACACAAAAAATAAAAATTTGTTTTCTATGCTTTCAGTTTTTCACTTGTTCTTTTTACTTAAATTAATGTTAATTTTAAATAAAAAGACACAATTTGAGTAATATTAATCATAACATGCTTTATATTTAGGTTCAGTTCATTCCTACACATCAAAAATGGATCTTGGATTGTTTCTTGAAAGTATCAAAATAATCTAAATGTGTTTGATCATTTTTTGGTATGTCACTTGATATTTTAACTAAAATTAATGTCAATTTTAATTAAAAAGACACACTTTGAGTCATACATGTCACACCGTGCGTCAGATTGAGGTTTGGTTGATCACTACATGTTACAAATTACTTAGGAATTGTTTTTACTAAATTATAAAAACAATCTGAATGTGTTTTCTTGGTTTTTAGATTGTCACTTGTACTTTTTACTAAAATTAATGTTAATTTTAAATAAATAGACACACTTGGAATTATACTGGTCTCACCGTACTTTAGATTGAGGTGAGTATAATTCATACACATCAAAAATGACTTATGGATCATTTTACTAAAGTATAAAAACTATCCAAATTCTTTTTTCTTGGTATTGAGTATGTAACTTGTTCTTCTTACAAAAATTAATGTCAGTTTTAAATAAAAAGACTCACTTTGAGTCATATCAGTCATACCTTGTGTTGGATTGATGTAAGGTTTATTTATACACATCAAAAATGACTTATGGGTCATTATTTTTAATTATGAAAATAATCTGATTACATTTTCTCATTTTTGAGTATGTCAATTGTAATTTTTACTAAACATAATGTCGATTTTAAATAAAAAGATGCACATGGAGTCATACCGGTCACATCATCCTATTAATTTTATTTTTTGAACTACCAAAAATGAATATTGAGTCGATGTTATTAGTTGAAAAACATTTCTAAACTCTTCTATTTTTCAATAATGAGAAAGTTTTTTTGGCTAAGAACATCAACTCATTATGCTGTTTTGGCAGTTCAACAAAGAAATCTAGTGGAAAGCATGGTAAAATTGGAATGAAGGAACATGTTATCTATTTTTTTGGATTTTTTTAGATATTTGAAAGAAAAATATGAATTCCAAAAATATCTATGAAAAATATAAATAATTATTAGATACAAATGATAAGGAAATTAACTTACAAATAATAGATAAAATGATGAAAAAATTAATTTAATAAGTATTAGGAATTCACCTTTTCATGATGGTTGTATGAATACTTTACCCATGTTCTGGTTGTCAATATCATATTTGTATCCTTGAAGCCAAATCTCTTATGAGAATGAGAATCATTGAACAAACCACCCCAACTCAAACAAAATAATTAACCTGTATTAGAAAACAATTCTTATATGAGTAACACTAAAAATAACTAAATTATTCCTAAAAATGAAATAATCAATTACAACTACAGATAATTATTTTAATATAAAAACATCAAGATTACCTTTGTGTTTGAGAAAATCCAATACTATTTCTCTTCTTATAAAGGTAGTGTGGGGAACTTGAAGGAAAGTGATAAATGCCGACACTACATGGGTGAAATGGTTTTAAGGGAGAAGAAGTATATTAATGTTTTGGTGTAAAAGTTAATAGAAGATGGATATAAATATTATAAAGTAAACAAACTCTATTAGGAATAAGGAAAAATAAAGCAACACTTCATTTTATAAATTTTTGGTAAAATAGAGAATGTATATCGTAACATAACCTTTATATATTCCTAAAGGGTTTTCTTTGTTATAGTCTATTATTCTATGGGATTGGTAACAAAATCATGTATAGAAGAAATTATCTACATGAGTAGTCAAACATTTAATTTATATTATGTTAATGCATTAGAGAACAAATAATAGTATGAAAAAAAACATAATATATTAAAAATAATTTCACATTAAAATTGAACTCCATTTTCATTAAAGGAAGTAGGAATTTACCTTTTCATGATGGTTGTATAAATTCATAACCCATTTCCTTATTGTCATTATTTCAGTTTTAGCCTAAAATTCAAATCTCTCATGAGGTTTTTTCTTTATGATCTTTATGAAAATTAACAAAATATGTATAAAATAGAAATTATGAGGAAATTTACTAAAAAAAGTAGATAAAATGATTATAAAGTAAACTAAATATAATGTAGGAATTCACATCTTCATGTTATATGTGTACATTCTTCCATCAGGTATGTTTCTCATTCAATTATACAAAAATTTATGTCGTCTTTTGAATATGATAATTTTCTATAGTCATAGTAGTATAAGAAAAATATAAACACAAAGTATTAATAAATATTTTAAATAAAATAGTAATTATCTAAAAAATAACTCTTCAAAGATGCTAGTTTGTTGATAGAATATGATCTATCTCACAAATTTAAAAACATAATAACCCTAATCTTTTCCATGGGTTTGTTTCAGACACTACCGAAACATTGATAAAAATAAGTAATTTTTTTTATGTGTTTGGATAGTGAAATCTTATTTTATATACCCTAGTACTTGTTCACTTTGAGAACTTTTTAAGCTCTTTGTGTGCATGGACTGTTGTCATGCCATGATATTCATGATATTTGAACACTAATCTATAATAACATAATTATCATAAAAACAAATATAGTATATATATAACTTGAATTTTAGTTCTAAAATATTGGATGTGGGGTATTAAAAATTGATAAACATCATCATGTGTGGTCGGTTTGTTGGGTATCCATGTATTGAATCCATGAAATAAATCATTGGATTATCCAAATTGATTATAATGAACATTAAATGTTTTATAAAAACAGAAAAAAGGAATAAGTAATGAAATAAACAAAAATGTATTTGATATGAATAAAATGTAGAGTTTTACCCCAGTATTGTGGGTATTAAGAAGATTTTTTCATCCATAAGTTTGATTTCAAATGATTTGGCCAGTTTTTCCACTATTCCATTCATTTAGTTATTCTATTTCTTTTTGTTCTATGTAAGTTATGTGAGGAATAATGAGTAAAAATTTATATTCATGGGGTAATCCCTTCAATTGGTAATCATATATATTCCTGAAAAAAAATATTTAATGTATTTAGTCATAATTAACAAATTATATAATCTATTAGGAAAAAATTCTAAAAACATACTCATGTATACATTTACAACTAAGATTTATAGTTATTCATACATGATAATTTAAATTACATTATCAAGATAAATGTATTCTATGACAGCCTCTCCATACATTTATTCATCAAAATAAACTTTGTGATTACTACCAATTTGTAACTTTGTATCTGCGTGAACCTTCAATGTTAGTAAATGCAGATATTAAACAGGTAGGGTAAATGTGCTTTCTGAAGATCTTTTCAATCGATTGGTTGATCCATTATATGTATTTGATTCGAACTTTCATTTCACCGCCTTCCCTTTTTTCATATGTATTAACATTCATTGCTTTATACATTTTTTCATTTATTGTTAAATATTTAGAATGAAAAATAAAATCGAAATGGATAAGTCCATTTTGACATGACTTTTTACAAGATATGACTGATATTATATGAATTTCACTACAAAAAAATTACTTCTTAGTAGTGGTTTATTAGCAGTGGTTCCAGTAACCACCATAAAATAAATTTCTTTTAAAATTATATAATATAATGGATGTTTAATCAAACCAAGACTATATATTTTTTAAATTAAAAATTAGTTGGAGTTTTAATTAAATCACTACTAAATGTTTGAAAAAAAAACCCAATCCCTCCCCTCCCCTATTCCCTTTACATAACATTGATCCATATCCCCCCATCCCCTAACCTCCACCTCTCCCCTCCCCGATATAACCCCAAAATTACCACCTCATCGGCGACCGTCATCCCCCACCCCTCTGTCCTACCTTGTCCATCCTCAGCAGAGACCCCAACCCCCCCCTCCTACGACCTCCCTATCTATAAGGCCCGAGCCTTAAACATTGCATAATCTTGAGATAAGTAAATAATTTCACATTAATTCACATTGACTATATTTTTAAGTTTATATATTTAGGGAATTATGCCATAACTGATAGATAACAACTTTAATATTACAAGTAGACCCTTCTAATCATTATACATTTTTTTATAAAACAAAAACTCTTTAAAAAGAAACATGACATTTTTTAATGTTTTAACAACATAATGTTTCCTTTATCCCATCCGTGACTCTATTCTTCTTTTTATACAGTGAAAAGCATTTGAAAACATGGGATGAGCATAAAAATCTTAGTAAGGGGTACATAATGAATGAAAAATATTAGTCTTGTGAAAACATGTAAACCATGAAAACATTATCATGATGTAATTCTTTTTACCTTTAAGAAGTAGCAAAAAAAACTTCACTAAATATAAGCGCATTTCTTACCCTCTTTGTAACAAAACGATTACCATACATCCCATATAAATCAACATATATTGTATAAAGGTAACTTGGGACATAAAAATACTTAAATGGAATAACCATATGGTTTACTTCCACACATATCACTAAATGGAATAGCCATATGACCGATTTCTATACCCAATGCATTAGAGGTTATAACCTAACCACCCATCCTTGGTTTATCATGGAACCACCCATCATTTTATTTATCATGTAACCACCCATCCTTGGTTTATCACATAACCACCCATCAAATTTCCAAGTTCCATTATATAATCATAACACATAAAATATTACAAATATCAACATTTCACTAATAACATTTAATTTACAATAACAAGAAATAATTTCAAGATATTTATATACTAAATCTATTTAAAAACCCATTTTCAATACCAAAATGACCAAAAAATGTAATAAGGTATTTCTTTTCATTTTGAAGGCTTATAGAGGAATTCAAATATCAAATAATGATTACGGTGGTAGAGAGGTCATTATCACCGCAAAAGTTATAAACATTCCTTTTGTTGTTTAGTTAATCTCTTAGTATAAAAAATATTCCATTTTAATGAAATTAAAAGTAAAATGTTTTTATTATACACTATATAATAGAAGGAGGTGTATATTTTAAAAACATACCTCAATGAAAGGAGATTGAGACGAAGTCCCTTACCTTGAGTATGATTCATCACATATGTTCCTTGTTCTTCCTGAATAATAATCTTAATTTAATTTTGTAATGCCCCGACCCCAGTTACCTAGAGTCGGTGCATTATTACATAATATTGTCATGATCACAAGAAAGATCAAATCTCGAAAGATCGATTGGTTTAGTAGCCTTGGAAACACTAGATATATTCATAAGTCTTACATTACATCATAAAAATGAAAACTACAACAACATATTTTCTACATAGTCCACACTCATATCCCCACATACTATCCCTGCAGGTTATTCATAAATTACTTCTTCACATCCTGGGAAAAATAAAACATTGAAAAGGGGTGAGCTCAAATGCCCAGTAAGGATAACAATATTACGGAAACTTTCATAAATAAGAATAAACATTTAAGGCATTGTATAACTAAAACAAAGCCTTGTAAACTTGAACGTCAACATAGTATGTCAAAAATAAAATGAAATAATGCCATTTAATTATTCCCATGGATATTTTACTAATCGAATAATCACATGAAATATCAATAACCACTTTCATAATGATGGAATTCATAATGCCAGACTATCATAACCACATAGCCAAGGCCTCGTGCCAAGACTACAAATAAGATTTTGTCAAGGCCTTGCGCCAAGATACTAGTTTGTCTCATGAGAACTACCTATGCATCGAGGAGCTATAGCGGGCTTCACCCGTCACATATTAAGTCCAATGCATTCCCATATTAAAAGGTTTAAACATAACATAAACATTCGTATTAAAACTAGCATACGAAATGTCAATACTTTCACCATAAACCATGAAGGGTATAAAAATAACATATCCATAGTCAAACATATCACAAAACATTCAATAAAATATGGAAAAAAAATTTCATAATAAATCAGCTTCAAATAAGCTGAAAATCCATCAAAGGATGTTGACATAGATGAAATCAAAACTCTTTTTAGATAAATATCTCTTTTTATTTTGAAATAATTTAAGAGTCATATAAAATAAAACATTTTCGTTGAAAATATTCTTATAAGATTGTAAAGGAATCTTCGAAGATTTTATAATGGTGGAAAATATCCGCACCCGCCGTATAAGTTTAAAAAAACATTCTTACCTTAATTCTGTCGAAAAGGTTAAAAAGCACCTTGTTTGGAAAACGACAGAAAGAGTCTTCTATAAACCTCTTATAAAAAGTCAAAAAAGGGTATAAATGACTTTAACCCATATTATATAAAATATTAAAAATGTTTTGAAATACATTTTTAAGAAACATGGATGTGGATGATAAAGAAATCCCAGTACATCATTACGTATAAACAACCTCGGATAATGAAGAGATTGCGAAATAAACCCTTACCTTGTACTTTTCCTTGGTTAGGGGTAGGTTAACCTCCAGTATAATGGTGAAGTAATTGTTATTAAATTATACAATAATCATATATATTAATATGATATCATATATGATCTTTTAACATTGATTTGTTAATAATATCTTAGTATTATCATTGTTTCGGGTGTTAACTTACTCGTTTTCTTTTATATGTTTTGTTACGTAAGCCATGTTTGTCATGGATAGGTTGTATATTATTCATGTCGATAATGATATCAAGTCCTTAAACATTATTTTTAAATCATCAAATGATAATTGTACTTGAATGGATACGATGGAGAATGAATCTCATCGCGTTCGTGGAGACGGTAGTCCGTACGTACGCACGAGCGACAATATCATTCTTTTGATATTAAAATAATATATAATTGGATGGTATATAATATATACAGAATAATTATCATATTATATTTATTATTTTCATGAATTACACATCATTATTATACCCATCTAAATAATAATTTATTGAATAACAATTACACCATGACGTGGAGATGGTAAGCCGTACATACGCACGTATGGTGACATGTTATTAAAAAGTTGGATAGAATACTGAAATATGGTTGTAAAATGTTTATAATAACATCAAAGTATATATAATATACTGGAGTTATTATTTTATAATGTTAATAACAAAGAAAGAAGAAGTGGAAGAAGAAAGGAACTTGAAAAAGGGTGGTGAAATCATTACCTCTTCTTCAGGTTCTTTCTTTTGATTTGATCAAAAGGGATCCTTAAGTTGTATTTCTGACTAAAGAAAAGCCTCTAGGATTAAGTGAGAGAAGTTGATAGAGTATTTGGGCAGAGTTTGGCCGAACCAAAAGGCTTTGAATGTGTGAGTTAATGAGAATGGATAGTGCCCTTTTATAAGAGGGGTGAGGGGAACCTTTAGAAAAGCTAGAAATATTATTTTATAATAAATTCATATTCGGTTTCTAATGGCTCCAAAGTGGATTGTTTAAAGGTTAAGGCGGGGATGGGTCGAAAAACACTCAACCAATGGAATTTATATAGGTTTGGGTTACTATGTTAACCTTATCTTTAAGTATTAACTCTTAGTTAATTAGTTTCACTTTTACAATGTCTCTTTGTATTTTTATATTATATGGTTAATAAACTTACTATATACATCCAAGAGACCCCAAATTGGTCCATTAATGATACACCTATCATTATATAAGTCTCTTGGCCGAACCTTAGATTTTTATAAATTTAATATCAATTAATAATATAATATTTGTTTTAAAAACTCTTTTATGTCAATTTTGACACTATTCAATAATTGATTTTTGTGAAAATCATAACAGAATGATTACTTCGAAAAAAGTTACTTAAGTCAATTATGACTTGTCATAGTAACCTATAAAATTAGTGTAATTCTTAAAAGATATCAAATTATATTTATTTGGGTATTTATAATATCAATTATTCTAATTTTTCATTAATTAGGTAATTACTGCATCATCATTGTGTCATAAATAAATTAAATTATTTAATGTCTAAAAATTATAAATAAAATATCCTTATGTAGGAAATCATTTTATCTTTCTAATAAATATTTACAATATAATTTATCTTATATATAACACTATATTAAAAATGTTTTAGTAAATAAACTTTGATTTTAACTTTTATAACTCTTCTTTGAATTAAATAATAATAAATGTCCTAATCTAATCCAAGTGGACCTAAATGATAATATTTTATTCCTAAGGTTGTTTCCGGTCAAGATACACTTGTCCAATAGAATTATGACATGTGTTAGGGTAATATTAATATCATTTTTACCCTTAATTAACCTATTTATTTTTAACCTTGGTAAATAAAAGTAAAAAGTTACTATTCACCAAAAATTATTTTCATCTCATTGAACCAAATTTTACTACTTTATATTAACCATGTCTCTCATATTTTCTAAATTACACTCACAGAAGTGGTAAAATTAAGTTTTATGGAAAATTCAGTTTTTTTAACTACCACTTAGTGGTTTCACTATTCATCAAAAATTGAAGTTTTTCAGAATAATGCCAAAATTTCACCCTAAGCTAAAATTGACATTCCGAATTCAAAAATGATGTATATTTTACAAAATTCCAAACATATAAGTTTCATTAATTAATTTTATTATTAATTCCCGCTGTCACAACAAATAGCGTGTTTTTAAGAAACAATATATATCAAAAGATTGACAATTGTTTATGTCCAATTTCAAAGTGAAATTAATTCTAATGAACACAATTGGATAAAATGGTAAAAATATATTCTAATTATACTTTAAAACCACTCAATATTATAATTTATCACTATAAATTATTGTGATTAAAAACGTTGTTTTTAAGTATTTTTCACTATTCATAAAAATTGGAAGTTCTCAGAAAAATACCAAAAATTCAACTTAGGATAATTTCAATATTCCGAATCCAAAAATGAAGTCCATTTTGAAATATAAAATATATATAATTTCAAAAAGTATGTATTACTATTTATAATGGCTAGTTTTATTGGTTGTGGTGTGTTAGAACTCGATGTTGCGTACAACACACGATATCACATTATTCCAAGAGAAGCGTACCGTAGAAGCTTTGGGTGTTACATTCTCCCCTCTTTCAAATAATTTCGTCCTCAAAATTTCTAGATTACTACCGCATGAAAATAATCGTGTGGTTCTTCATCATAAGTTCCTCGGGTTCCCACGTTGCCTCTTCCATCTTAGGGTTTCTCCACAAAACTTTTACCAGACGCGTCGTCCTATTTCTCAGTACTTGTTTTCTCGTATCAAAAATCCTGATGGGCTCTTCGTAATAAGATAGATCGGGTTCCAGTTCTAATTCCTCATAGGTGAGTACATGCGTTGGGTCAGGCATGTCTTTCCTCAATAGAGATACGTGGAACACATCGCGAACTTTGGAGAGACTTGGCGGCATTGCCAATCGGTAAGCTACAGCCTCAATTCGTTCTAGAATTTCTAAAGGTCCGACGTACCTGGGACTCAATTTACCTTTTTTACCAAAATGTATGACTCCCTTCCATGGAGATACCTTCAGGAAAACATGATCACCGACTTGAAATTCCAAATCTTTCCTTCGATTATCGGCATAGCTCTTCTGCCTACTTTGAGATGCTTTGATGTGATTTTGGATTACCTTCACCTTTTCCATTGTTTTCTCCACCAGTTCTGGACCTACAAGTTTTCTTTCACCAACGTCATCCTAGCAGGTTGGTGTGCGACATCTCTTTTCGTATAACGCTTCATATGGTGCCATCTGAATACTCGAATGGAAGCTATTCTTATAGGAAAATTCTACCAGAGGTAAATATTGATCCCACATACCCTGAAAGTCAAGTGAGCAAGATCTCAACATGTCTTCTAAGGTTTGAATAGTCCGTTCTGATTGTCTGTCTGTCTGAGGGTGGTAGGCAGTGCTCAAATGAAGTTCAGTATCCAAGGATTTCTGAAGACTTTTCCAGAATCTTGAAGTAAAATAGGGATCACGATCAGAAACAATCAATAGGGTTACTCCATGAAGTCTCGCAACATCATTAATATATAGTCTTGCTAGTCGTCAAGTGGTAAATCTTCCCTTATAGAAAGAAAATGTGCTGACTTGGTAAGATGATCAACAATGACCCATATTGCATCGTTCCTTCTAGGAGTCTTTGGTAGCCCCATGACAAATTCCATCGTAATATTGTCCTATTTCCACTTCGATGTGGGTAGAGGTTGAATGACTCTTCCAGGTTGTTGCCTTCCATCTTTCACTTGTTGACAAACCATACATCTTGATACAAAATCAGCAATCTTCCTCTTCATGTTGTCCCACCAAAAATGTTCCTTCAAATATCTATACATTTTGGTGCTCCCATGGTGTATAGAGAAATTGGAACTATGAGCATCATACAGCAATTCCATTTTTAGATCAGGTATATCTAGAACACAAAGTCTCTTCTCAAATTTCAAAATTCCATCTTCATACACAAAGTATCTCAATCTCCCATCATTCACAGCTTTAATATTTTTTTAAAATTCTTCATCATCGGTCTGAGAACTCTTAATCCTTTATAGTAAAGATGGTTTGGCAACCATTTGAAAAAGAATTGATGTTTCACCTTCCATGGTTATTCCCATGTCCATCTTCACTAGATCCATGAAAATTGGATCCCTTTCAATTCTCATATTGTTCAAAACTCCATGGTCTTTTCTGCTCAAAACATCTACCACCTTGTTTTCTTTCCCCGGGTGGTAGTGTATCGTACAATCATAATCTTTGAGTAATTCAATCCATCTCCTTTGCCTCATGTTGAGTTCTTTTTGTGAGAAAATATACTTGAAACTCTTGTGATTAGTATAAATCTCACATTTTTCACCATAGAGGTAGTGCCTCCATATCTTCAAAGTAAAGATCATAGCTGCTAACTCGAGATCATGAGTAGGATAGTTTTTCTCATGAATTTTTAACTGTCGTGATGCATAGGCAATAACCCTATCATTCTGCATAAGGACACAACCAAGTCCTTTCTTCGATGCATTGCTATAAATAACGAACCCATCATTCCCCGATGGTAGATTCAATATAAGAGCATTGACTAATATTCTCTTCAGTTCTTCGAAACATTCTTCACACACTTTTTTCCAAACAAATTTAACCCCTTTACATGTGATCTTCGTTAATGGGTTAGCGAATCGAGCAAAATTCTGGACAAAACGTCGATAATAACCTTCTAAACCAATAAAACTACGTACCTCAGTTATATTCGTAGGTGCTGGCCATTCTTGGATTGCCTTGGTTTTCAAAGGATCAATAGAGATTCCATCTTTAGAGACAATATGGCCAAAAAAAGAAATCTTCTGAATCCAAAATTCACACTTGCTAAACTTCCCATATAATTCATGTCTTCTCAAAGTCTTCAGGATAATGCGAAAGTGATTTTAATGATCTTCGTAGATTTTGGAGTATACCAAGATATCATCAATAAATACCACCACAAATTCATCGAGATATTCCTTGAGAACTCTATTCATCAGATCCATGAATAGAGAGGGTGCATTAGTCAATCCAAAAGGCATTTCTGTAAACTCGTAATGCCCGTACCTGGTTCAAAATGTTGTCTTTGGAATGTCTTCCTTCTTCACACAAAACTGATGGTATCCAGATCAAAGGTCAATCTTTGAAAAGTATTGAGCTCCATGCAGTTGGTCAAATAAATCATCAATGCGAGGTAGGGGATAATTGTTCTTTATTCTCATAGCATTGATCTCTCTGTAGTCGATACATAACCTCATAGATCCATCTTTCTTTTTAACAAAAAGAACAGGGGATCCCCATGGAGAAACACTAGGGAGAATAAATCCTTTATTACTCAATTCCTCTAGTTGTTTATTTAGTTAGACTAATTCTACAGTGGCCATTCTATAAGGGGTCTTCGATATAGGCCTTGATCTAGGAATTAAATCAATGGAAAACTCAACTTCTCGTTCTGGAGGATGTCCAGGTAAATCTTCCAGAAATACATCTACATATTCTTTCACAACAGGTACATCCTCTATTTGAACATTCCTTTCCTCACCCACAGTCATTTCTTTCTCTTCCTCCCCAATAATTGAATTTTTTTGAGCTACTGGGGGTGGATCTAGATAAGAATTAGGTGGCGATGATTCTGCTCTAAAGATAAGGTGTTCCTTATCATCATCATCAAAAATTGTAACCTCCTTCTTCTTACAATAAATCTTCACATCATAGTCCAAAATCCAATCCATACCGAGGATTATATCAAACTCAATCATAGGTATGAAGATGATATCAGCAGATAAAGAACATTTATGTGCTCTAATGGGGACTGATTCACAAAACTTTGTTGCAATGATACTTCCCTTATGAGTTTTAACTGACAACTCCCTTGTTAAATCAAATTAGAAATATCTAATTTTCTTAGCAAACTGGGAAGATATGAAACAATGCGATGATCCAAAATCAAATAATGCATTTTCTAAACTTGAGGAAACCATTAAATTACCTGCCACCACGTCTTTCGGAGCTTCAACCTCAACAGTAGTGATAGCATAAGCTTGGCATTGATCCCTTGGCCTTTTCTGAGGTAAGTTCCCCTGACGCTTAGGACATTCATTTGCATATTGTCCCATCTCCCTGCAATTGTAGCATTGAACATTGGTATCTTCCTTCTTCCCTTTGCAATCACGAGCTTGGTGGCCATTTTCAACACACTTATAATAGACACCCATTCCCTTCAAGCAAGTACCGGGGTGTTTCTTCCCACATTTACCACAGGATGGATATTCAACCTTTGCCTTCTTCCCCTTATTTCCATTCCTAGATTGATCAGCAGATCTCTTCTTCTCTTGCTTTTCTTTAAAGTCATAAGACTTAGAGAATTCCTTTTCGGTCTTGATAGCACATGAGACAATGTCTTCGTATGATGAGAAGGATTGTGAGACTAATGCTCGATGGAGAAATGGTTTTAACCCATCAAAGAAACGATCAATATTACTTCTTGGGTTACGTATATAATCTCCAGCATACCTTGCTAACCTTGTAAAGTTAGCCTCATACTTTGTGACATTGTCATCCTCCTTTTGTCTCAGACTCAGAAATTACCTTTCCATATCTGCTCGATGGTCACGAGGAAAGTATTTTTCTAAAAACAGATCTTTAAACTCCCTCCATTCCATATTTGATACTTCATCATCTTCCTTCATGTTTTGAATCAATGACCACCATTGATCAGCATCTCCAGTGAGGCGGAAAACTGCCATGATAACTTTTTCCCTTTCACTACTCCCCAAAGCCTGAAATATTTTTTCTAGGGAATTTATCCATTGCTCAGCTACTAATGGATTTGTACTCCCATTGAACGTTGGTGTTTGTTGCCTCATGAAGCGATCAAACATTGATCCTCCACACTGTGGATTAGGGTGCTCCATACGGGTAAGGTTATTATTCATAACCTGAGTGAGTTGTCCCAGTATGGTGATTAGCTGATCGGCACCAGTTGCATCACCAGCTCCACTATAATTATCTTGAGCAGGAGGTAAATCCCTACATAGAGTGTGTGCATTGATACAGTTTCCATTTCTTCCACTAGGCACCATTTCTAAACAATGGCATAAACTAGATCAGTTTATAAATCAAAATACATAATCCCATACTTATAAAACATTTAACATAAATTGAACTATTTATGGATATAATCCATAATCATAAAAAATGTTTTCTTTGAGGAATTATATACTCATAAACACTTCATAATGATTTGTAAAGAAAATGAGAGTTATCCTAAGCATATCCCCTGGGAGTGTTGTAACCAAGAGTGCAGCAAGGCCCGTTGTTGTGCACCAGTTCCCGTTCGAGTCTAGCTCAAAGCGGTTTTTTCGGGTTTTACCCCTAGGTACAGCTGTGCCAGAGCCGCCTCTACCTGCTCGTAACCAGACAAGGATGTATTGCTCGGAAAACTCACAAAATCTCTACAATACCAAAATTCTAGGAAGTTCTTCTATACTAATCCTCAAAGTCCATCTTAGGTCTATATGCTCTAATTAGAGTTTATCTAAATCTAGCTTCCAAGGTTTGTACTAAACTTCCTCTGATACCAACTGTAACGCCCCGACCCCAGTTACCTAGAATCAGTGAATTATTACATAATATTGGCATGATCACAAGAAAGATCAAATCTCTAAAGATCGATTGGTTTAGTAGCCTTGGAAACACTATATATATTCATAAGTCTAACATTATATCATAAAAATGAAAACTACAACAACATATTTTCTTCATAGTCCACACTCATATCCCCACATACTATCCCTGAAGGTCATTCATAAATTACTTCTTCAAATCCTGGGAAAAATAAAACATTGAAAAGGGGTGAGCTCAAATGCCCAGTAAGGATAACAATATTACGGAAACTTTCATAAATAATAATAAACATTTAAGGCAAAATATAACTAAAACAAAAGCCTTTTAAACATGAACTTCAAAATAGTATGGAAAAAATAAAATTAAATATTTCCATTTACTTATTTTCATGGATATTATAATAATCGAATAATCACATGCAATATCAATAACCACTTTCATAATGATGGAATGCATAATGCCAGACTATCATAACCACATAGCCAAGGCCTCGTGCCAAGACTACAAATAAGATTTTGTCAAGGCCTTGTTCCAAGACACTAGTTTGTCTCATGAGACCTACCGATACATCGAGGAGCTATAGCGGGCTCCACCCATCACATATTAAGTCCAATGCATTCCCATAAGAAAAGGTTTAAACATAACATAAATATTCGTATTAAAACTAGCATATGAAATGTCAATACTTTCACCATAAACCATGAAGGGTGTAAAAATAACATATCTATAGTCAAACATATCACAAAACCTTCAATACAATATGGAAGTTTTGTTTCATAATAAATTAGCTTCAAATAATCTTAAAATCCATCAAAGGATGTTGACATAGATGAAATCAAAACTCTTTTTAGAGAAATATCTCTTTTTATTTTGAAATAATTCAAGAGTCATATAAAATAAAAAATTTTATTTGAAAATATTCTTATAAGCTTGTAAGGTCAGCTTCGACGATTTTATAATGGCGGAAAATAGCCGCACCTGCAGTATAAGTTAAAAAACATTCTTACCTTAATTCTGTCGAAAAGGTTAAAAAGCACCTTGTTTGGAAAATGACGGAAAGATTCTTTTATAAACCTCTTATAAAAAGTCAAACAAGGGTATAAATGACTTTAACCCATATTATATTAAATATTAAAAATGTTTTGAAATACATTTTTAAGAAATATGGATGTGTATGATAAAGAAATCCCAGTAGATTATTACGTATAAACAACCTCGGATAATGAAGAGATTGCGAAATAAACCCTTACCATGTACTTTTCCTTGGTTGGGGGTAGGTTAACCTCCTTTATAATGGTGAAATAATTGTTATTAAATTATATAAGAATCATATATATTAATATGATATCATATATGATCTTTTAACATTGATTTGTTAATAATATCTTAGTATTATCGTTGTTTCAGGTGTTAACTTACTCATTTTCTTTTATATGTTTTATTACGTAAGTCATGTTTGTTATGGATAGGTTGTATCTTATTCAAATCCATAATGATATCATGTCCGTAAAAATTATTTTTAAATCATCAAATGATAATTATACTTGAATGGATACGATGGAGAATGAATCTCATCGTGTTCGTGGAGACGGTAGTCCGTACGTACGCACGAGCGACTATATCATTCTGTTGATATTAAAATAATATATAATTGGATGGTATATCATATATACAGAATCATTATAATTTTATATTTATTATTTTCATGAATTAAACATCATTATTATACCCATCGAAATAATAATTTATTGAATAACAATTACACCACGATGTGGAGACGGTAAGCCGTACGTACACACATATGTTGACATGTTATTCAAAGGATGGATAGAATACTGAAATATGTCTGTAAAATGTTTATAATAACATCAAAGTATATATAATATACTGGATTTATTATTTTATGATGGTAATAACAAAGAAAGAAGAAGTGGAAGTAGAAAGGAACTTGAAAAAGGGTGGTGAAATCATTACCTCTTCTTCAGGTTCTTCCTTTTGATTTGATCAAAAGGGCTCCTTAAGTTGGATTTCTGACTAAAGTAAGGCCTATAGGATGCAGTGAGGGAATTTTAGAGAGTATTTGGGCAGATTTTCTCTGAACCAAAAGGCTTTTAAGGTGTGAGTTAATGAGAAGGGGTAGTGCCCTTTTATAAGAGGGGTGAGGGGCACCTTTGGAAAAGCTAGAAATATTATTTTATAATAAATTCATATTCGGTTTCTAATGGATGCAAAGTGTATTATTTAAATTTTAAGGTGGGTATGGATTTAAAACCACTCAACCAATGGAATTTAGACAGGTTTGGGTTACTATATTAACCTTATCTTTAAGTATTAACTCTTAGTTAATTAGTTTCACTTTTACAATGTCTCTTTATATTTTTATATTATATGGTTATTAACAACACTATATACATCCAAGAGAACCCCAATTGGTCCATTAATGATACACCTATCATGATATAAGTCTCTTGGCCGAACCTCAGATTTTTAGGAATTTAATATCAATTAATAATATAATATTTGTTGTAAAAACTCTTTTATGTCAATTTTGACACTATTCAAGAATTGATTTTTTTGAAACTTATAAAAGAATTATTACTTAGAAAAAAGTTACTTAAGTCAATCCTAACACGTCATATTAACCTATAAAATTAGTGTAAATCATAAAAAGTCTCAAATTATATTTATTTGGGTATTTATAATATCAATTATTCTAATTTTTCATTAATTAGGTAATTACTGCATCATCATTGTGTCATAAATAAATTAAATTATTTAATGTCTAAAAATTATAAATAAAATATAATTATGTAGAAAATCATTTTATATTTCTAATGAATATTTAAAATCTAATTTATATTATGTATAACCCTGTATTAAAAATGTTTTAGTAAATAAACTTTGATTTTAACTCTTTTAACTCTTCTTTGAATTAAATAATAATAAATGTCCTAATCTAATCAAAGTGGACCTAAATGATAATATTTTATTCCTAAGGCTGTTTCTGGTCGAGATACATTTGTCCAATAGAATTAGGACATGTTTTAGGGTAATATTAATTTCATCTTTACCCTTAATTATCCTATTTATTTTTAACCGTGGTAAATAAAAGTAAAAAGTTACTATTTACCAAAAATTATTTTCATCTCATTGAACCAAATTTTTCAACTTGATATTAACCGTGTCTCTCGGATTTTCGAAATTCCACTCATAGAAGTGGTAAAATTAAGTTTTATAAAAAATTCAGTTTTTTTTAACTACCACTTAGTGGTTTCACTATTCATAAAAAATTGAAGTTTTTCAGAACAATGCCAAAACTTCACCCTAATCTATAATTGATATTACAAATTCAAAAATGATGCCTATTTTACAAAATCCCAAACATATAAGTTTCATTAATTAATTTTATAATTAATTCCCGCTGTCACAACAAATAGCGTGTTTTTAAGAAACAATATATATCAAAATATTGACAATTGTTTATGTCCAATTTCAAAGTGAAATTAATTCTAATGAACACCATTGGATAAAATGATAAAAATATATTATATTTATACTTTAAAACCACTCAATAGTATAATTTATCACTATAAATTATTTTGATTAAAAAAATTGTTTTTAAGTATTTTTCACTATTCATAAAAATTGGAAGTTCTCAGAAAAATACCAAAAATTCAACTTAGGATTATTTCTATATTCCAAATCCAAAAATGAAGCCCATTTTTAAATATAAAATATATATAATTTCAAAAAAGTAGGTATTACTATTCATAACGGCTAGTTTAATTGGTTGTGGTGTGTTAGAACTCGATGTTGCGTACAACACACACTATCACATTATTCAAAGAGAAGCGTACCGTAGAAGCTTGGGGTGTTACAAATTTATAATTAAATAAGAACATTTTTAAAGTTTATTATTCCTTTTATATCACTTATTACCATATTATAAAAATTACATAATTATTTAAGTCAATATTGTTCATTTTATAGATATTCGGTACTTGACTCGAAAATGAACTTATTTTGATATAAATTATACATGTAGTCAAAATACCATCATTTCAAGAAAATTATTCATGATTTAAATATCATATATATCATATATATTCATCATATATGTATTTATAATAGTCCATAATCATTTTAGATAAGAAATTAAATGCACCGTTCATGGAGATGGTAGGTCGTACATACGCATGAACACTACTTTCATTTCAGTGTCATATTAAAGGAATGATATTAAAATGATATATTATAATACAAGTATTATATTTATGTCATGTATGTATCATAAGTTTAATAAAATCATCTTTTATATGTTCCATGTATAACATTAATGATTCATATCACTTTGAGGGGGGTGGTATTCCACACTTCCTCAAATGAAATTATCGCATTTACACATCATAGAACACATAAAATTATGTTGTAAATAGAAATTATAGAATCATAGGGAAAATATAAATATAATATATATCATATATAAAAAAAGTTCTATCATAATTTCCACCATGAGAGGTGGTAGGGGAAAATCGAACAATCATCATTTCGTTAGGCAGCAGTTCGTCGTACACAAAAAATGTATGTTCATATTCATTTGATGGAGTTGTGTGTAAGTGTAGTAAGAATAATTCTCATAAAAACATCCTAGTATATTGATTATACTTTTTTCATTTAATCATAGAATAAGTAGAGCATAGGGAGTGGAGAAGGAAAATAAAAGAAAAGAACTTGAGAGAAGACATTACCTCTAAATCGGGTAACTTCTTTAGATTTGAGCCAAAGGATTTCTTTAATTTCATTCTAAAAATGGTAAGGCCTATATGAAGAAGTTATGGATTTTGGGAGATTATTTGGTCATAATTTTCACGAGCCAAATGGCTTTATAGTTGTGAGTTATGTGGGTAGAGGTGGTGGCCTTTTATAAGAGGGAGGAGGGGCACTTCAGGAAATTCTAGAAAGATTAATTTATTATAAATTTAATTTCGATTAAAAATGGTCCAAAACTCATTTAATTATAATATAAGGTAATTTTTGTTCTAATAACCATCATCCAATAAATTTTAGACAAGTTTTTCATATTTTATTATCCTTCTCGTTTTGGATTAACACTTATTTTACCCTTTTTAATCATAACATGATGTCATGTTATTTAAAGATTGTGGGATAATGTAATTACCATATCAAGTAAAACGACCCACAAAAGGTCATTTATGAAATATTTGGACTTATATTAACTATTTTTACTAATCATATATTTTTAAAAACTTAATATCATTCAATAAACAATTTTATATTTCAAGATATGAATTATGTCAATTTGGGACACTATTCATACTTTACTTTTTTAAATATTCATAAAAATTTGATTCATTATAAAAAGGCATTAAATCATATATAATATGTCAATAACATCCATAAAATTCTTGGATGACACCAAATTAATCAAAATTACATTTATTTTAACATTTATAATGTCATTTATTTGAATCCTTTACAAATGAAGCAATCATTGCATCATCATTGTGTCATAAATAAATTTATTTATTTAATGTCTCAAAATTATAAATAAAATATAATGATTTAGGAAATATTTTTAAATTTATAATTACTATCTATAGTCAAAGATATAACTTGTATAACCCCATAAAAAATAGTTTTAGTAAAAGATACATGTTTATGTTATATTTCTCTTTACTTTAAATTAATTCTTATAACATGTCATTATCACACCCATGTGGCTCTATAGGGTTGCAAAATAGACCTAATAATTCTCATGTTAAAAAATATCTCATAAAATAGGATTATGAAACATGTTATGGTAGTTTAATATTATTATAATATTATTTTTTACCCTTATTTACTAGATTTAACCTTTTACCATGAAAAATAAAATAATTACAGAAGGTACTATTCGTAATGTCTAAAAATAAAAGGTACCAATTTTCACAATTTGGAAATTCAGATTCAAAATTTGAAATCCATTTTTCCAAATTTAAAACACATAACTGGCAGAAATTAATTTAAAATTGATTCCCATTGTGAAAACCAAAAAGAAGGTTTTTAAAAAGTAAAAAATATCAAAAGATTGACATGTATTTATGTCCAATTTAAAAGTGAAATTACTTCCAATTACCAAAATTGGTTTAAATGATAAAAACTTAATCCAATTAAACTTTAAAAAAATTCAAATAATAATATAACTATATAAATAAAATAGACTAAAAGGAGTTTTTTTGTTTTTTTCACAATTCATAAAAATATGAATTTTATAAAAAAAATACCAAAATTTCATGCAAAATAAATTTTGATGTTTTGTTTCTAAAAAAGAAATTAATTATGTCAAATTGAAAAAATAAAATTACATAAACTATATTTAAAAATTATTCACCATAAAAAGGTAGTAAAATGACATTATTAAAAATATTAGAGTATTTTATGCTTAAAATTGGATTCATTCTCATTTTATGGCTCTAAAATTTCTTAGATAAATGTTAAAAAATTTAATGAACATGTATAATCAAATTTTAGTTAGTTATTTTCATTCTCTCCATTAAAATGTCTAGGAATTAACTAACATTTAAAATAATAATAATATTATTATATTATTTTTCGATATAACTCAACGTTGTGTGCAATGTAATATTTTGGAGAAACCCGTTATTGTGTGTAGAGTACGCTATCTGAAAAAAATCTCCTTTAATGTAACATTAATATCTTATTCATAGATTTTATTTTAAAATAAATGGTGTTTTCCTATAAATACTTGGGTCATTACATCATTTCTCCCTTTTAGAAATTGCATCCTCGCAATTTTAAAATTGGGCTTGTAAATAACATTGAAAATCCCACATCAGAAAAAAGAGTTAATAAATATACAACTTTAAAAGAAATAAATAGAAGTACAAAGGTCACACGAGATAAGACAAACTAGGATTCCATGTAGTAAAACATGGATATATAAGAAAAAACTAACCATCAAGTTCTGATGGAGTGTAATAGAAAAGATGATCAGGAGAAAGTTAACTACCAGAAAACCATAGACTTTTGATGGGTTAAACGGTCATTGACTTCACAATAAGAAAAGTAAATGATTTTTTTTAAGATCCTATTCATAAGTTTGATGAATTATTTTACTACTTAGAATAAGAACGTGAGGATGTATACTTGTAGAGTTTCATCCTTTAATAAATTTCTACCACACACTCATCTTTTCTCTAGAGAATCCCATAATCCTTAAAAGACTAAATATCTATTCGTCCAGTCTTAAAAAATTAACTAAAACCAAGATGGTTAGTAACAAGATCAGATAATCCCGAAAAATTATAATCGTTTATAAGGATAAGGACTAATTTTAATCTCCAATATTCAACAGTAATACCCAAGTTCTACATAGACCATTCAACAAACAAAATTACTTAAAATTCCTCAAAATAATATAACTAATATTGAAACACAAATATCAGAATGATTTTGTCACATAGTTTTCCAAGATAAATTTTAACATTTATCTCCAAATAACATCAACCACTCTTAATGTCTCATAAAAAAATTAATTAACCAAATCACTTTTTTCTATTATAGGTTAATCATCTCCTTAAATACTCTATTTCCCCATAAGTTCACATTTAAATTCATAGATTATGAAAAAAATATAATTCAACAATAACTCCTCAAATAAATCCCATTGTATTATATTTACCTTAAAAATATTAAGTTACCAAAAGTGAAAACGTCTTCCAAAGTAACATTTATCACTCAATCACCAAAAAAAATCATATACTAAGGATATCCATTTGATATAACATATGTTCAAAAAATCAACTAATTATTAATCCATAAAATCTTTTAACCAAAAATAACAAGTCATACTAACTAGGGTGAAGGCATGCTATATATATATTTTCCTCAGTAGGAGGCAT